>CM038143.1:573840144-573905549 GCA_021437245.1 Aegilops speltoides
CTTTGGGGCACTAAAAGATGGACTAGGACTTAATTAAGGGACAGGACAACCCCTGTTTCTGTAACCCGGCTGGCTCTCACTCAAAATCCACCATTGGTTCACCGCCTGAAGGTCACTCCAGGATAGGGTCGCCGATTGCCAGCCCAGCCAACCGAAAATGAAGTTCCACACCCTGATAGTGAAGTGGCACTTGAACATGATATGGGCCGCCTATTTCGGTTCCCTTTTGTATAGCTGACAAAGACCACAATTTGGGCAACCTCTTCGCTGGAGCCTTTAGGCCATCCACAGTCTGTCTTGTAAGACAAGCCGTTAGAAGAATTTAATCTTTGGAAGTGCCTAGATCTTTCATACCATCTTAGGCATTGCAGACTTGATCAGACCAAGAAATTGCATCCTGTACGCAGTGGTGGCAGAGTAGCATCCATCCATGGTGAACTTCCAATGGATGCCATCCTTAGTAATTGGAGTCAGATGCACCGCTTGAGTTTGGCTCCTAAGGTCATAGAATTGTTGGATCAGGACAACCGAGAGGCCGTCTTGCATGTTAATGTGTGTGACCCAAACATTGTTGGCTACCGCCTTGGCGACGCAATTGTTGGTGCATTTTAAAAGGGCGAAGGTGCCCGGTGCGATGTCTTTTGGTTTTTCACATTAAGCTATGGAGAGTGCCAGTAGCTCGCCAAGAGGCCGTTGCCGATGGTGATTGTCGTGGCCGCATAGAAAATATTCTTGTATTCGTCATCACATGGGGTTTTTAGGCCAACCCAGGCCCTCTGAGGGTCCAACCAAGCAAACCATAGTCATCTAAGTCTAGGTGCCTGAGAGAACTTTGTCGAGGTCAAGGATGCCCAGGCCGTCCAAATTTGTAGGGCGACACACACTTTTCTAATTGATCTTGCATTCGCTGCCCGAGATATGGTATGTCCCCGCCCATAGAAATGCTTGCTGTATCCTGGTGATGCTTTGCTTGATACGCGAAGGCATATCAAGCGCAGTGATGTGGAAAATCACAAGAGATGTTTAGAATGACTTGTCCAGTGTGATCCCACCAGCAGTGTTGATGTTATTCCCTTGCCACGGCAGAAGCTTGGATGCCACCTTATATCCATTAGGAAATGACAGTTAGCACTCTTGAGACTGTGAGTTGAGAGTGGGAGGCCTAAGTATCTTAGGGGGAAACCCACTCGCTTAGCCAGGAAGATCTGTAGAATTGCATCAAGGTCAAGATTGCCACAACTTATAGGGGCTACCACACTCTTGAGGGGATTAGCGACCAGACCCGTGACCTCTCTAAAATTGGTCAGGATGGCCACCATCTGATCAATGTCCTCCTTGATGGGGGCTACAGAGATTGCAGCGTCATCAGCGTATAAGGAGGTGTGCAATGTGGTAGCGCGGCCCCGCAGTCTGTGGAGAAGGCCTTGGTCCGTGGCTTTGGCAAGTAGCTGTTGCAGAGGATCGATGCCAGTGGCAAAAATAAAATGGGAGAGGGGATCCTCCTGCCGCCTTACCCAGCTTGATCAGATCCCCTAGGACCCATTAAGAAGAAATCATGAGGAGGATGAAGCCCATAAAGTAGCCACCAAGTTTCTGAATCTAGCAGGGAATCCCTGGTGTTGGAGCAAGTCCAGGAGGTAGTCCCAATGAACTGAGTCGAAAGCCTTCTTGATATCGATCTTTAGGAGGTGCGCCGGTGTTTTTTTCTCCTTCTCGCATTCACCCTGAGATGAAAAAATTGGGTATTGGCATCTCCTTCCTTTCTGATTCTGGCGCATTGCTTTTTTTCTTGCCCGGACCAGCGCAACGAGGCTAATAACCCTTCTCTTCAGCCAAGAGCGAAGATCATCTTCCTTCGGCTAAAGAGATCAATTATCTTGAGCGATGTCGAGGAGCAGGATAACCTATAGGGCCTTGTGCAGTTGAATGTTCGCATTCGAAAACAAGCTATTACTCCAACATTTAAGCCTGAATGTCGTTTTACGTAGTTTAGGAAGCAAGACATGACAAGGTTCCAGGTAGGCATAAGGGCTTTTCCAAGCCTATTGGGCAATGTTGTGGAATCCCGGCATATCAATCCAGAAATTCTCGAAACGGAAGCTTTTGGCCTCTTAGGACCAAGATCTTGAGAAAGCAAGAGTTGCAGTGGTCCGAGAGGTAAGATGAAACGGCATGAAGGATGTGTCCATCGTGGGAGATGTCCCAACGAGAATTGCAGAAGAAGGATTCGAGCTTACTCAAAGTTGGGTCCTGACGCTCGTTGCTCCAGGTGAAATGATGGCTCGGCATGTGTGTCTCCTTAAGCCTAGCTTGAGAAAGTGCTTCGCGAATTTTTGTGATTCTTCTCCTATCAAAACTCGGTTTGTTTTGGCCCCTTGTTGTGTAAGTTTGATTGAAATCTCTGCGCGCCAACCAACCCTCATCGTCGGGAGGTTTAAGAATCAAAAGCTCAGTATATAAGGCCTCCTTTCTGTTTGAGGTCGATGGACCATACACCATAGTGATCCGGAAGCTCTCGTTGGAATCCCTGAACAACACCTTGGCGGAGAGGCAGAATTCCCCAAACATAGAGTCAGAGCAATGCACCGTGGTACCCGTCGCGGGCCATTGTGAAAAATTCTACAAACCGTATCCACCCAGGAAGGAGGAAATGAACCAATTGACATTGGCTAGCTTTGATTCTTGGAGGCAAGAAATATGGCATTGCGAAGCGGAGATGATCTCGTGACAGTAGCTCGTGTGTCCAGGCGGTTAAGCCCCGACACATTCCAACAAAGAATATTGAAGTTCCGGGCTAACATTTTGAACTAGCAAGCACGATGGCCGACACAACAGCAAAGAGCAGCTTGAGTATTGCATGGAAATTTGGTCACATGGTAAACACCGGCAGGAAGATGACAACACCAAACAGAACTTCGATTGGGTTTGTTGGAAGGGAAATGCATAACTTGAGCAACATGGGTACAAGCTTCAACACACGAAGCAAATAACAAGTAGCACCGTCATGTTTAGACAATACAAACACTGTCATGTTCGGGATTTCATATTGTACACATATTTTCGTAAGAATGGCGCCACCCAATGATACGTCTCCAACGTATCTATAATTTTTTATTGTTCCATGCTATTATATTACCTGTTTTGGATGTTTATGGGCTTTACTATACACTTTTATATCATTTTTGGTACTAACCTATTAACCTAGAGCCTAGTGCCAGTTTCTGTTTTTTCCTTGTTTTTGAGTTTTACAGAAAAGGAATACCAAACGGAGTCCAATTGACGTACCAATTTTTGACGATTTTTTATGGACCAAAAGAAGCCCCTGGAGTGCAAGAGTTGGGCCAGAAGAGTCCCGGGCTACCCACGAGGGTGGGGGCGCCCCTCTCTAGGGCGCGCCCCCTGCCTCGTGGACAGCCCGGAGACCCCCCTGATGTGAGACCTACGCCAAACATTCCTATAAATACTGAAACCTCCAGAAAACAACCTAGATCGGAAGTTCCGCTGCCGCACGCCTCTGTAGCCACCAGAAACCAATCGGGGCCTTGTTCCGTCGCCGTGCCGGAGGGGCGATCCCTCACCGGTGGCCATCTTCATCATCCCAGCGCTCTCCATGACGAGGAGGGAGTAGTTCACCCTCGGAACTGAGGGTATGTACCAGTAGCTATGTGTTTGATCTCTATCTCTCGTGTTCTTGATTCGGCACGATCTTGATGTATCACGAGCTTTGCTATTATAGTTGGATCTTATGATGTTTCTCCCCCTCTACTATCTTGTAATGGATTGAGTTTTCCCTTTTGAAGTTATCTTATCGCATTGAGTCTTTAAGGATTTCAGAACACTTGATGTATGTCTTGCATGTGCTTATCTGTGGTGACAATGGGATATCACGTGATTCACTTGATGTATGTTTTGGTTATTAACTTGCGGGTTCAGTGACCTTGTGAACTTATGCATAGGGTTTGGCACATGTTTTCGTCTTGACTCTCCGGTAGAAACTTTGGGGCACTCTTTGAAGTACTTTGTGTTGGTTGAATAGATGAATCTGAGATTGTGTGATGCATATTGTATAATCATACCCACGAATACTTGAGGTGACATTGGAGTATCTAGGAGATATTAGGGTTTTGGTTGATTTGTGTCTTAAGGTGTTATTCTAGTACGAACTCTATGATAGATCGAACGGAAAGAATAGCTTTGTGTTATTTTACTACGGACTCTTGAATAGATCGATCAGAAAGGATAACTTTGAGGTGGTTTCGTACCCTACAATAATCTCTTCGTTTGTTCTCCGATATTAGTGACTTTGGAGTGACTCTTTGTTGCATGTTGAGGGATAGTTATATGATCCAGTTATGTTATATTGTTGAGAGAACTTGCACTAGTGAAAGTATGAACCTTAGGCCTTGTTTCCTAGCATTGCAATATCGTTTACGCTCACTTTTATCATTAGTTACCTTGCTGTTTTTATAATTTCAGATTACAAAAACCTATATCAATCATCCATATTGCACTTGTATCACCATATCTTCGCCGAACTAGTGCACCTATACAATTTACCATTGTATTGGGTGTGTTGGGGACACAAGAGACTCTTTGTTATTTGGTTGCAGGGTTGTTTGAGAGTGACCATCTTCATCCTACACCTCCCACGGATTGATAAACCTTAGGTCATCCACTTGAGGTAAATTTGCTACTGTCCTACAAACCTCTGCACTTGGAGGCCCAACAACGTCTACAAGAAGAAGGTTGCATAGTAGACATCAAGCTCTTTTCTGGCGCCGTTGCCGGGGAGGTGAGTGCTTGAAGGTATATCTTTAGATCTTGCAATCGAATATGTTAGTTTCTTGTTTTATCACTAGTTTAGTTTATAAAAGAAAACTACAAAAAAATGGAATTGGAGTTTGCCTCATACGCTTCATATTTTTAATATCTTCCGTGAAAATGATGGAAAGGAAAATTGTGCTCAAGTGCTAGAGGAAGAAATCTATAAAATGTTTGGCACCAATTATGTGAATGATGAGCATGATTGCAATGTTGTTAGTCTGAATTCTTTGAATACCCATGATGCTAATGATATGCAAAGCCACAAGCTTGGGGATGCTATGTTTGATGAATATGATATGTTTAGTCCCCCAAGTTTTGATGAGCAAATTTATTATGATGAAAGCATGCCTCCTATTTATGATGATTATATTGATGAAAGTGGGTTTGGAAGAGTGTCAACTTTAGGAACTAATGATCCCACTATTTTGGAGGATGTGGAATATTATTGTGATAATTATGAAAGTGGATTTGGAGAGGTCATGACTTGATTTAGTGATGAACCCGCTATTTCGGAAGAGGTTCCAATTGATTATGAGAACAAAGTTGCTATCTATGATGATTATTGTGATGACTTGTATGCTAAGAATAATGATAACCATGAAACTTGTCATCATGATTTTAGTTTTCAATTGGATTATGCCTCACATGATAGCTATTTTGTTGAGTTTGCTCCCACTACTATTGATGAGAATAATTTTGCTTATGTGGAGAGTAGTAAAATTTCTATGCAAGTAGATCATGAAAAGAATGCTTTATGTGTTGATTATACTGTTGAATTCATTCATGATGCTATTGAAAATTATTATGAGGGAGGAATATATGCTTGTAGGAATTGCAATAATATCAAGTTTCCTCTCTATGTGTTTAAAGTTTTGAACTTATAATTGTTTTGCCTTCCTATGCTAGTTGATTATTGTTCCCATAAGTTGTTTGCTCACAAAATCACTATGCATAGGAAGTGGGTTAGACTTAAATGTGCTAGTCATAAGCTTCATGATGCTCCCATTACGTTTCAATTCTTATCTTTTATGTGAGCATCATTGTCATCATCATGCCTAGCTAGGGGCGTTAAACATTAGTGCTTGTTGGGAGGCAACCCAATTTTATTTTTGTTCTTTGCTTTTTGCTCCTGTTTAGTAATAAATAATTCATCTAGCCTATGGTTAGATGTGGTTTTATGTTTTAATTGGTGTTTGTGCCAAGAAGAAACTTTGGGAAGACTTGGGTGAAGTCTTTGTGATCTTGCTGTAAAAAAACAGAAACTTTAGCACTCACGAGATTAGCTGCCATTTTTTACTGGAGAGCTCTTTTAAGTTGATTCTTTTTGCCGATGATTAATAGACAAATTTCTCACGTCCACCAATGTATTTCAGAATTTTTGGAGTTCTAGAAGTATACATTTGATACAGATTACTACAGACTGTTCTGTTTTTGACAGATTCTGTTTTCATTGTGTTGTTTACTTATTTTGATGAATCTATGAGTAGTATCGGAGGGTATGAACCATAGATACGTTGGAATACAGTAGGTTTAACACAAATATAAATAAATAATGAGTTCATTACAGTACCTTAAAGTGGTGGTTTGTTTTCTTGTACTAACGGGGCTCATGAGATTTTCTGTTGAGTTTTGTGTTGTGAAGTTTTCAAGTTTTGGGTAAAGATTCGATGGACTACGGAATAAGGAGTGGAAAGAGCCTAAGCTTGGGGATTCCCAAGGCACCCCAAGGTAATATTCAAGGACAACCAAGAGTCTAAGCTTGGGGATGCCCCGGATGCCATCCCCTCTTTCGTCTTCGTTCATCGGTAACTTTACTTGGAGCTATATTTTTATTCACCACATGATATGTGTTTTGCTTGGAGAGTCATTTTATTTTGTTATTATTTATTGCTGTTATTTATAATAATTTTTTGCTTCTCTATTTTCAATAAAAATGTCAATGATAGCCTTTACCATGCTTATTTTGCAAGTATACATGTTGCTGTTTCAAAACAGAAAGTTTACCGCTGTTGCAAAAATTCCCTAGAAAAGTCAGAGAATGATATAATATTGAAACTTTTTGCATATTGAGATACGATAAATCTTCTACAGTGTAGTATTTTTCTTATAATTTTTGGAGTTAGATAAGTATGATGAATCTTGCATTCTTTACAGACTGTACTGTTTTGGCAGATTGCTGTTATGTTTGCATTGTTTGCATATGTTTGCTTGTTTAATGATTCTATTTGAGGATAGGAGTATTAAATATGCAGAGGAATTTAGTGTTCAATTTTGAATAATAATTTTAGTGATTTGTTACAGTAGAGTGTGATAAGGTTTTTGCATTGGTTTATACTAACTTATCTCACGAGTTCTTGTTGAGTTTTGTGTGGATGAAGTTTTTGAGATTTAGGGAAATCGTGATATGAGAGGAATTAAGGTGACACAAAAGCTCAAGCTTGGGGATGCCCAAGGCACTCCAAGATAATATTCTAAGAAGTCTCAAGCACATAAGCTTGGGGATTCCCCGGTAGGCATCCCACCTTTCTTCTTCAATAATTATCGGTTAGTATCGGTTGAACCTAAGTTTTTGCTTCTTCACGTGATGTGTGCTATCCTCGAAATGTCATTTTGTTTTGTTTTGCTTGCTGTTTGAATAAAATACCCAAATATGTAATTCTTGAATGTGAGAGAGTCTTCACATAGTTACATAATTATTAGAATACTCTATGCACTTCACTTATATCTTTTGGTGTAGTTTGTCGTTTGCTCTAGTGCTTCACTTATATCTTTTTATAGCACGGTGGTGGTTTTATTTTATAGAAATTATTGATATCTTATACTTCACTTATATTATTTCGAGAGTCTTTTAGAACAGCATTGTATTTGCTTTGGTTATAAAATTGGTCCTAATATGATGGGCATCCAAGTTGGGTATAATAAAAACTATCATAGAAAGTGCATTGAATACTATAAGAACTTTGATGCTTGATGATAGTTTTGAGATATGAGGATGGTAATATTAGAGTCATGCTATTGGTAGCATCGAGTATTTCTTAGGATCTGTACTGGTCATCTTAGTTTGCAAGGTGGCAGGGTGCTATTATTCTGTCATCTATGGTCTATGTTTTCGATATTTACTGTTGCTATATGATCTGTTCAGCGGTCTTGTATCTGTAGCTAGGCATTCTAGAACTGATAGACTTGCAAGCGTGATCTTTTATGTATACTAGTGCTGTAACTATATTAAGTTGGCCTGAGTTGATTTCTTGCATGCTCATGGCCGTTATACGTTTATTGTCGTCGCACATCTATAGCTATGTGTAACTCGATCAAGAGCATTGTTCACTTTTCCTTCTTCATACTTAGCGATCCATATTGTTAGACTAAATAGGATTCCTGATAGCATGCATCTTGATTTTAATACGTTCCGTATCAAGTCGATCAGCATGATTTCGACATTGATCAGCACAGTTCATTGTCAGTATCTGTCGCAATGTATGGTCGATATTAGTACAAAACTAGCGCAAGTCATGTAACGAATCAAGTTGTAGACACTAGTAAAAGTCGGTCGCCGTAATTCGGATCGAATTGCTTGGGTCATATGCTATGTTATCAATCCTTCGGCATGACAAAGTCTGCAATTGCCAATAGCATGCACCGCTAGGTCATGCAAAGAACGAGATCATTAGCTATGACAAATAGCTCGAAAAATCATGAGCACACTATTCAGTCTATGGATCTATTCAAATGTGTTGCAGTAGCTCGCACTAATTCTCCAGTAGAAATTTGCATCTCTAGGTGGATATCACATTATTGTCTTTGACGAATCAGAATTAATATATAATGAGATCCTTCAATCTACACAAATTGTCGTCAAACAAGATTATTAAAAATGATTGAATTCTTCAACAATTTTCAACAGAATTTGTGCCAACTTTGTATCTTGTCAAATTGTGTCAGCATGTATACCTTTTATCATGGATATTGCTCAAGCAATATCAATTTAGATCATTCACAAGAAACATGAAGAATCAAAATGCGATGCTATTACCTCTATTTGTTAATACATCATTTAGTATTAAATTGTATATCATGTGTAGTTGCATCTTTTACTTGTGCCATGTAACACGTTCATAACTTTGATACAATATTTGTTAAAATAGTGAGATTCACACGTGAATGCAATGGTACTATATTCGTCTACACGAACATTGTCAGACGTAATGTATTAATTATTTTACCAAATTTTGGCCAAATTGAAATATGTTCATGAAAAAATTAAATGTATTATATATCTATTAACATTAGCACTACTTGACATGTCATTATTGATCCAATTTTATCATTTTTCACTGATCTAGTTAATCTATTATCTATGCATCTTTTAGTCATAATTTCGAATGTTCCAAAATCTAAATATACTTAATAAAATCATAACACTTTCTAGATATAAATTATGACTATATAAAATGTATATCAACAACATACTTGTTAATTAGGCTTTAAATTAATCATTTATTCATATCATCAAATTATTTAACACATATACCTATTAATCAATTTTGAAACATTATTTGCCTTTTAAATATAAGAAAATTATATTTCATCCTCATATTACTTAATGCAACCTATTCTAAATATTCAACACCCTTCATATTCATTTGGTATAATCATTGGAAATTAAATTATCTAGTGTAAACTATAGTATAAAGATTGTATCTAAACATTCAATCATATTATCTCTAATTCACTATGAAAATTAAGTTATTAAAATTCTTTGAGTTATCTTATTGCTGTCAGTATAATGAATCTATTCAGATTAACTACAATCATAACAATGTTCATTATGCTTAGTTAACCATTTGAATTATGTTTAGGAGTTACCTTATCTCTCCTCTATATGAATAGTTTAGATTATCACACGCTTCATAACTTAAAGTTCAAGCTTGTCTGATAAGACTTTACTTGTCATTCAGAGGTGTCAGGAAATCTGGCCACTCAGTTAGTTATTGTAAGTCTTATTTCGGTTTGTTCATTTATGCTTTTGATCTCCTTGTCCCACATTACATTTACATTACTAACTTTTATTCCCAAATTATGTTTGACCAATGAGTAATTAAATATAAGTTGTTCAACTTAGCATTTCGTGCATGCATACATGCAATTCTCCAAGAGCTTCAATTATCCGTCTGGTGTGATTCTCGCTCTATTCTCTTGACAAATGCTCTCTTTGACGGATTTGAGTTACTTTTTGAAATTTCTCATATCATGAAGGATGTCCAATACATGATCACTAGGCTCTGATCTAATACTTTGTCGGTACATGTCTTATTTCACTTTTGATTCACTACGTGATTTTAGTTACAATTCTAATGGCATTTTCTTCACGCTTCTTCCTTGGGTTTGAATTTCACTTTATTTACTTAATTTGCGCATAACTTTTAACAATTATGCTATTGTCTATCTAGATTTCTTTTGATTTTTCATAGACTTCCAATCATAAACTTATATCTAGAATTAAGAATCTTGGCATATAATTACTATGTATTCTTACATTGTCTTTAGAATCAGTTTAATTTATTTCAATGAATTCTTATTTAAATACTTTGAGAACAGATTGTTTGTTTAAATTATAGTTGGTATCTTATCTTCGTTGATAAATCAGCTAAATATATTATCATTTGCATAATCTTTAGTCTATATATGCTGTTATATATTTAATTTACAATTGTTCTCTTAATTGAATATATGTTAATAGATTTAAACATAATATTGTTTCTAAATTAATATATTTCTTAATTCTTCATTCAGTTATTATTAGTATTTTCAAATCATAGTCATAACTCATTTTACATAAATTTAATAAAAATTGCCTTCATTTACTATGTATGTAATTCTATTCTTACAATATCATGAAAATTATTTCTATTGAACTATATAATTTATATGACAATATTAAATTAATTCATGACACATTATAATTATGATCATGCATTTTCATTATATTGAAGAAGTAAGAGCTATAATATGAATAATTATGTTTGCTACATGATAGTATTCATCTGCTTTAGATTATAAATATTGATTGATCCTCTGTCCAATAGAGTTAGTAGCATTACTCATTAAGTATAGAGTTAGCTTATAATAATCAAGAAGATCATATAGGAACTATGATGTATCATTAATGAATATCTATAGATAAATCATGCACTATTTATAAATATAATTAATTCTCAGTTCTATTCATGAATTAATGTAAATCATTCATTAATCCATTTTCATTTACAAATAGGACGCAATTGATACAGTAATGAGATAATTGCAATAAATATTTTGCTAAGAACATTGCTTTATTAAATTGGTAATTTGGAGATGTCAACGAATGCTGTATTTATGAGAAATTGCATTGAGTATTGTGTCTACTATTTTTTAAGCTTTTATGAATCTTTTGATGTATGCATGATGGATTATTATATCATCAAGTATTGAGATCACTTTTTTCTTCATGATGCCGAGATGCTTCTAATGCAATCATTGATACCAAGGATGTCCAATTCACACTTGAACATATAAATGGCATGTTGGAAATAGAATTGTGATAAATGTCGGATACTATGAGTTAAGCTTATGATTAAAATAAATTGTGCATTGATAAACTCTGATATCTGCTACAATGCTGCTTGCTAAGGAATCAATCCTGTTCTTCATCCTTCATTCGAATTCGACTTTAGTTATGACATTGCTACTCATTACAATGAAGCAAATATGGTACACCATTGAGGCAATTTTGTGGATATCTCCAGACAAATGTGCTTAGTTCACGGTCATAGCCCCATGATTCTGGAACAAGAGTCATGGATTTCATAATTATAACTCGATTCATTGTAAGAGTTGAGTGGGCTGAAATTTACCTATAGACTTGGTCAGACATATAAAGTGAAATGACTAGATGTATCATGTTTTCTGCTCTGTTGCAATGCTAGCATTGCGGGCATCTTTTAGTGGTTCTGCATCACACGATTGCTGCGTTGATCATCGAAAGATCAGCAAGGTTTCAGCCTATCATCATTGTGAAGGTGTCGCATGATCAACATAAGCCCAAGTATTGAAGGACCAATTTACCCTCAATTTAGCCTGAGCATGAATCATTGAGGAAATCAATGCGATTTGCTACCTATCACATACTTCTATTCATTTCAATCTTAGAACATACCAGAATCTCTGTCGTGGAATGCATCGAAGAACGATGCACTAACCAATAGCAATATCTCGAGCATATCATGAGATTCTCTATTCTCTAAGATAAGTTGACATAAGTTCATCTATGCTAAATTTATCGGCTCATGTTGTACGCAACTGCAATTGGGAATTGAACTCTAAGATTCACAATGATACCATGCTATGACTGTATCACCTTCAGCAAGCTTTCTTGTAAGTGGCACTAGAAGAATAGGTAAAGGAGAGACAACTGTTGACCATGCTGATCACTATGGAATGGCACTCACAATGAATTCGATGAAGGAATCGAGATATAGCACTAGTACCTATATATACGAATGTCACATTACTTCAATATCTATGCAAAGTACAGCAAGTACGAGTAACGATTGGTACAGTGTGCACACGTGAAATTCTTGTAATCATTTCGAATTTACATCGTGCAATAAGGATAGATATCCTCATCTGATTGTGGGACGAAGATCATGAGTGATGAACTCTTACCATTTGTACTGTATGATGCACATTGAATTGATGCATCAGCATAAGATTTTTGCAGACACAGCTCTATGCTTTGTTGACCATTGTCAATTTCTGCAAATGAGTCAAAGGGTCACGAAAATGATGGTAGATCAATGCAATGGACAGTGAAAGCTAAGGTACATAAAATCTACGGCACTGAAAGTTCTTGATATATGCTATGCTTAAGAACTAATGCCTGGCCACATAGTAAGCATATATCTACTAGGCCGGTGAATTTGGACGTCTAGTCAAGAATTTGGTCACCCATTTAGCTTTACATCCGAGATAGCTTTCTTGATGCGCGATTTGAGGGTTTTGGATCTAGCAATTAGCCATTGATGCAACTGTACGTTGGCATACATTGCTTGGTACCTAAGCATGTGGATGTGACCCCATGAGAAGCTATGGATGCCCGAGGTTGGATCCAGTATTAGACCTTGTCGGACCTTCGAGCTTGATTAAGGCCACTTGTCCTTAGGGGCATACTGTCTAGAGAAAGTCCGGGAATTGCTGAGAGTGCCAACTTAATCACTAGGAGGTGGAGTTGCGACAGTATCGAGGCTGATTGCGTGCATCTCCGAATCTATGTCACATTGGTAAAGCGGCATCACTGGGTCAAGCCGCAATTGTGGATGCAACACTGTCGTTTTAGAAGTGGGCCAAATTAGCCACATTCAATTAAATGAATGGAACTGGGTCCTTGCTTTGACTTAATCTATGCATCTGAGGAATCATAGAATGAAATACCCAAGTTTTGATCTGTGCTCCTAGTATTGTTCGCACTCACATGGGTGCCAATGCCTAGTCCAAAACATAGTCATCATCTAGAGTGACTGTAGCTTATCGAGACCCGTAGGTCTATTGAATGTGCACAACTCAATTGCATCCTGGATGCTTTGGTGCGCCAATGCCAGTATGCGTAGCTCATTATCTGATTATCAGAGTGAGTCTGATCTTCAGTGACTGTGTAATGCTTGCGCATTGATGTGCGATCCAAGGTTGCATGTGACGATTGAATAGCATCCCGTAACTTGCGACTAGATCCAGTATTGGAAAGAAGATACATGTTAGGCCATAAGGGCAAGTGCCAAGTTCTTTGAATCTGTGGCAACAAGATCTAATTGCACAAGCAATTTGCACTTAAGAGGCCACGGATGTGCACCGTGACATGGTGAAATTGCTATGAAATTCCTCTGGAGTCCAAGTGCTCATTGCGATGGTTACCTACAATTCTTGGTAAGGCAGAGTGTGTTTGCAAGCAGCTCGAGGTGCAATGGCAATCCTATATCTTCCTTGATGTGATTAGACTTCAACATCAGGATTAGCCAAATAAGTATAAGTTGAACAGACTTGTGGACAAGTCGAAGGCAATCGGAGCTTTCAAGCCCTGGCAAATGTTGGTGTTCTCCTACTAATGATTGCTTGGTCTTCCAAGATTGAGCAGGTGACATGCCATCATGAACGGAAGATGTGAGGAACAATGCCTTGCCAGATTCTTGGACAAGATGATGAATATGTGCCTTGCCGGTAACATATGCCACAGTTAAGTAGTTGAAAAATTTGCTCCATTCCTGAAAGCTTGTAGATTGGAGCTAATGATTGAGAAACATGCACATTAAGTCAGTTGAAATGAATCAATAGTCGAAATTTGCAAGGCAAATGCAACTTTGAACTGAGGAAATCTTGAAAGAAATTAACCTCAAATAGTGAAATGCACCTGCATGAATCAATGTTCCATGTGAAGTGAGAATTGGCATTGCGCAAGAGATCGCCAAGAGTTATAGCTTGGAAAGTGACTGGGTGGCATCTTAAGTTCAGCTTGAAAACTAATCAGGAGATGCATTCTCCGGCTTTTGAGAGTAGCCACTAGAGTCATGACAACCTGGCACTTAATTCTGAATGACGGAACCGGTGCAAGTGAGAAGCCCTTGAGCGATGGCTGCTTACATAGTGCATTGAAGCCCGTAGGACTACTGACACCCATCGAAAAGATCTAACTGATGTCAGATCATTCACAACCGCATTAACGATTTACACCTTCTACCAGGCGAATACCAATCTCCATTGCAGCACTTACTGATGGTAGGCAATACCATTCATGAGGTGATAGTATTCAACTCGAACAGCATTACCAAGCATTTTGAGTCTTACATGAGATACAAGACGGTGAAGCGTACCAACTTTGCAAGAATTGTATGCTTCATAATTCTGCAATGGAAGCTTGAGGACAATCCAAGTAATTGCGATGAGGTCTTGGATGAAAGCACGCCATGAGACGCCAACTGAATCAACGAGACACTATGAGTTACGCAACTCGGTCAATGCTTCGGGTTCAACCATGTTTGATCCACCTGATTCTCACGTAGCATTTGGGGGTTTTTCGTTGTGTGAGTATGTGTTACTTACACTTTATGACGATTTTGTATACCTTATTATGGTGTTTGGCCCCTTTCAGTCTTGTGGTACTGATCGAAAACTTGCTCAATTTGTGACTTTGAAAACACATAAGGATTAGTGTGAGGTCACCATACCACTGAGTAATGGTTTGGTCACCTGTTGGAGAGGGCAGATTGCCCTTGATGTCAAACTGCACTCTGGTAAACTGCCCTGATTGTGAATGGCCATTTCTACAAATTATCCTCGTAAGCAGATACAGAAGTATATAGGTCTGATTCTTAGATTTGGACTCTTAGATCCAATACAGTGATTGAGTCGGCCAGAACTCGCATCAGGTAAGTTTAGTGGGACTTTCTCGAGCATCAGGATCTACCTTGAGTTTCTGATATTGGTCTTAGTGCTCCCTACATGTTGAAAATTCGTTAGTTAGTTGAGAGACAATGCTTGACTTGAGGCTATGGGTAGACTCAAATGCATTCTGCTATCCTGTGATGTTTATAATTGATACAAAACTGATTATCATATGCCATATTTTTTGCCCCGATGACTTGGTCTTCGAAACTTTGTAGTGCTATGAATTAAGTTGATTGAGAGCTTTTACATATGGATTCATGTATTAGTGCATTTTTAGTATGACATGTAGGTTACATACTGCTACTAGATCACTGAGATAGCTTTTAATATTGGACCAGACTAGAAAGATGCTCGAGGCATAATTTGAGGGAGTTCATTCGATATATCCTTTTCTGGTGGATATTGTACTCTTATGACAGTTGGATAAAACTTATTATAATTTTGAGAGTTCCAAGATTAATTAGCCAGTTGCCTGATGAATACAGTTGATGCTGTTGCATACTGACCTGCGATTATATTTCCAGCCTTATATGATATGTCACGACGAAGTTGAGTTACCAATTTTGATGATCAATTGACTATGCATAGAGTTGCAGATTTTGATGAAGAGTTTGTTATTAGTTGTATTTGAGTTCCTCTATAATTTAGAGAAGTTGAGTTCAATTAGGTCTATGTTCATAGTTTGTAAGTTACCATCACTTGAGTGTTATCATAGGTGATGACTATCTTGATGATTGGGGTTCAGTTATCGATGCTACATTCGTTTGCATATTCTATGTATATTGTAGTTATGCGTAGATAAGTTAGTTGTGGTCAAATGATATTGGTTGTGCCTCAATGTATAATATTCCTGAATGTGAGTATTTGTGCAAGTAGCTGGAGATTAGGAGTTTGACTTAGAATATGCATAGATGTTTAGTCTGTTATGTTGACTATCCATGTGAATATACGAAAATTGATTGATTTTAGAATTTATAGTAGATCGTTAGAAGATTTTGATGTTAGTTTCTTTTATGATATCTTAAGTTGATTGAGACTATGATGGCATAGTTGGAGTAAATTGTACTAGTATAATTATAGTTATTAAGTCTTAGTGTTTGTTATACCTTACGGCATGTTCTTGTTGGCAATTTCATTTGTTATTGAACTTTTGTAATGAAATAATTTACCATGCAAACTGTATATATTAGATTTTTTGTATCTCTTGCTCGCAGACTGTAGTTTGCTAACACTTTCATTCATCTCAGTAGTGAAGATTCTTTTAGTTATTTGTTCATTTTTTTATGATTTTCATTAATGATCCATGAATTATTTTAGAAGTTCTGTTGATAAATGATTATCAACTTTGCCTTGAAGTAAATTATAATGATTTGGTCTATATGATCTATAGTTCTACGTGGTATAGGATAGATTGATGAAGGCTTTAGACTTTGCAATTATGTTAGTTCATGTACCTAGTTTAGTTTTATATTTATGGACTATGTTACTATAGAGGGAATTGGTTAACTTAGTATAGGTTTACGATTAGGATATGATGGAATTCTGCATTAGAGTTGTGTCATGTGAAGGTAATATTAAGAGTGATTAGTGGATTGAATCATTCGTTGTATGCAACGACAAATTGGAGACTGTAGTTTGTTGATTGTATTCGTTTAGATCCAATTATTATATATAGCTTATATCTTATAGATTTCATGATTTAGTGCCAAGTTCATTTTAGTAGATGTTACTTTGATAATTACTCAATTTGGTGAATATTATGTGATTAATTTGATATTGATGAATCTAATGCATGTCTGAGTTATGATGATGATTCATTAGGTCATGTTTAGACTATATTTATTGAGTTTGGTTGTTATGAAATTTGATTGTAACCATATAATTAGAGTCTTTTCGATGATTTTGTTTGTTTAAATTGCCTAATTGGGATGTTATATACTATAGAGAATTTGCTGAGTTGAGATTATGAAGTATTTAGGCAATAGTGAAAGAATTTTTACAATACTTGATCCAGACTAGGAAATTTTGAACAAACCATTGTGTATTTTTGAAATGATGAACATTTATCAAATTCATGAATATTTTAAAGAAAATTGATGATCATTTTTTGAATATATCATCATTTGTTTTTAAATCATGAATATTTATTTAATCCACGAGCATTCTTCATTCCCTGAACATATTTTTAATTGATGAAAAGTTTTTTCACAATACGAAACCTCTTTGAAATCCTGAATTATATTTTAAAAATGAAAAAAAATACTGAAAATAGATTAAAGAAAACAGAAAAAAAAATAAGACGGTAACAAAGAACAAAGAAAGTGTCTCCCCGCCCTGCAAATGGGCTGGCCCATGAGGGCGCGAGGGGAAGGGATGCGTGCTTCCCTGTTTTCTGGTGAGTAGGTCGCCATATAGGAGCCCCCATGATAATTTGTCAATGCAACAGCGATGGACTGCCTTAAACCTTAAACCCTAAATATTAACTCCGCTGCCCAATTCACCTATTTTATCGGACGAGCGTCTTCTTGGGCGAGGTATTCGCAGAGTCGTCTTTGCTAGTAGCTAGCGCGACACCGCATAAACCTCAACAAAGAAAAGCAGATGCATGCAAACTTGCAAAGTGGCTATGCAAAATGAAAACCCTTGCAAAGTGTTATTTGTTAGTCAACTGTATCTTTTTATGTCCATGAAAGCAGCAAAAGGTTAAAATGTCGCCCATTGGCTGATCCATAAAAAACAATTGCTTTTGAGTAGCGACTTAATTTGGGAAGACACACTAATTAAGCGATAACGTCTCCTCTTCATTTTGACCCCTTTTTCGTCTAGTCAGTTAGTGTCGCGCAGCACGTCGAGTGTGAGTGGTTGTGTGCTTAAGGTGAGATGTGATTGATAATGTTCTAGTCTGCCATCATCTATTCTAGTTTGCTGGCACATGGAGCTGAATGATCACAAACAAGTGCAAGGCCGGGCTCACATCACATGGTGCGTGGTCCTTGCAGGAGCACTCACTGTGTTCCCAACTGGCTACACAATGGAATGATGGATCCAAAGTACAGTTCAATCTACACTGAAGCAGGCTACATGCATATTATTTCTCTGTCTCTCTCTCCCCTTTGTTTGTTTAGAAACGTTGGCTTGCTTGTTGGTATCTTCAACCGATGGACTGATAGTTGTTATCATTGTGTCCAGAACAGACCAGAGATTCCAGACAGGGCAGTTCATGGAATGGGCATTGCTTTGTTGCTGCATCGTCAGCCTTATCTATTGGAATCTGGCATGAATTTTGTAGTGCCTATGGGTTCAGCTTGTCTATCTGGACTAGTAGTGCAAGTGCGCGTGCCGCATGTCTATTGGCTCTGTTATTGTGCACATGGATCTTTTATCTAGTATTACTACTACATTGGCAATATATCTTTCTTGCGGGGCTACCTGTAATCATGAGTACGAGCTAGGACTAGCTTCTTCTCTTTTTTTTTTGAGCTAAGGATGACTAGCTAATCCGACTGTCATACTAATTAGTTAATATTGGCCTTTTTTTTGCAGGGAATTATTATTGGCTGTGCATCTACATGGATCCAGTCCTATATTGTTTCCTGTCATTGTCAGTGTCTGCATCGATCTAGCATAGCTTTCGGGTGTGAACTTCTGACAAACGACGGTGCAAGTATATTCTTGTATTATCCCTTCGTTGTATACTTATGGGCACTTGTAATCCTAAACTACTTAAGATAAGGACCTATGGCGAGGACTTGTCAGTGGAGCTGGCCTTTTAATACTTTCATTAGCCTGTTGCAGAAGTACCATTGGCACTAGTTTAAGGCCGATCGAGCATGATTGTGCCTAACCTTTTAAGCAAGTCAATGGCGAGCTAGGTGATCCACTGGTTGTTTTTGAGTTTTACAGAAAAGGAATACCAAACGGAGTACAATTGACGTACCAATTTTTGACGAATTTTGATGGACCAAAAGAAGCCCCTGGAGTGCAAGAGTTTGGCCAGAAGAGTCCCGGGCTACCCACAAGGGTGGGGGCGCCCCCCCCCCCTAGGGCGCGCCCCCTTGCCTCATGGACAGCCGGGAGACCCCCCCTGACATGAGACCTATGCCAAAACTTCCTATAAATACTGAAACCTCCAGAAAACAACCTAGATCGGGAGTTCCGCTGCCGCAAGCCTCTGTAGCCACCAAAAACCAATCAGGGCCCTGTTCTGGCGCCCTGCCGGAGGTGGGATCCCTCACCGGTGGCCATCTTCATCATCCCGGCGCTTTCCATGACGAGGAGGGAGTAGTTCACCCTCGGGGCTGAGGGTATGTACCAGTAGCTATGCATTTGATCTCTCTCTCTTGTGTTCTTGATTTGGCACGATCTTGATGTATCGCGAGCTTTGCTATTATAGTTGGATCTTATGATGTTTCACCCCCTCTACTCTCTTGTAAGGGATTGAATTTTCCCTTGAAGTTATCTTATCAGATTAAGTCCTTGAGGATTTGAGAACACTTGATATATGTCTTGCATGTGCTTATCTGTGGTGATAATGGATATCATGTGATTCACTTGATGTATGTTTTGGTGATTAACTTGCGGGATCAGTGACCTTGTGAACTTATGCATAGGGGTTGGCACATGTTTTCGTCTTGACTCTCTGGTAGAAACTTTGGGGCACTCTTTGAAGTACTTTGTGTTGGTTGAATAGATGAATCTGAGATTGTGTGATGCATATCGTATAATCATACCCACAGATACTTGAGGTGACATTGGAGTATCTAGGTGACATTAGGGGTTTTGATTGATTTGTGTCTTAAGGTGTTATTCTAGTACGAACTCTATGATAGATCGAACGGAAAGAATAACTTCGTGTTATTTTACTATGGACTCTTGAATAGATCGATTAAAAAGGATAACTTTGAGGTGGTCTCGTACCCTACAATAATCTCTTCGTTTGTTCTCCGCTATTAGTGACTTTGGAGTGACTCTTTGTTGCATGTTGAGGGATAGCTATATGATCCAGTTATGTTATTATTGTTGAGAGAACTTGCACTAGTGAAAGTATGAAGCTTATGCCTTGTTTCGTAGCATTGCAATACCGTTTACGCTCACTTTTATCATAAGTTACCTTGCTATTTTTATAATTTTAGATTACATAAACCTATATCTATCATCCATACCGCACTTGTATCACCATCTCTTCGCTGAACTAGTGCATCTATACAATTTACCATTGTATTGGGTGTGTTGGGGACACAAGAGACTCTTTGTTATTTGGTTGCAGGGTTGTTTGAGAGAGACCATCTTCATCCTACGGCTCCCATGGATTGATAAACCTTAGGTCAACCACTTGAGGAAAATTTGCTACTGTCCTACAAACCTCTACACTTGGAGGCCCAACAATGTCTACAAGAAGAAGGTTGCGTAGTAGACATCACCCAACTATGTGAACCTTGTTAGGAACTGGAGTTGACCATATGTTGCGCCAAATGCAATTAGCACATGAACTGAGAATTGTGATTAAGATACTAGCCGAGTGTGTGTGTGGTGGGGGGGCAAATGCCCCCTAATTAGAAGGGCACTGCTGGCTCGATGTGCTCTTAACTTATTAATATGATTGTGAATCTAATGTGCGGGATGGAGTGAACTACCTGGGCCAATTGCGCACCCTTTGTGAGGCTTCTTGGGTACTGCTGTGATTGTGAATCTAATGTGCGGGATGGAGTGAACGATATGTGCCAATTGCGCACCCTTTCGCGAGGCTTGTTGGGTTCCCTCGAAGACGAGCAACACCTCCTCACCTATCAATTCATGCAACGGGAGAGTCTAGAGAACCATTTTTCAGTAGTTTGATGCCGCACTGTTCCTTGATGGACCTGGACCACAAACTTAGGCGTGTTAGTAGAGAGCTAAAACATTTTTCAATTTTTGAAAGAGATTCTTTAAC
This sequence comes from Aegilops speltoides, assembly GCA_021437245.1. Classification (NCBI taxonomy): domain Eukaryota; kingdom Viridiplantae; phylum Streptophyta; class Magnoliopsida; order Poales; family Poaceae; genus Aegilops; species Aegilops speltoides. The sequence continues at coordinate 573,861,371 of CM038143.1, forward strand.
TTTTTATTTGAGAAACGTAGTACACATGCAGACGCTCATAAACAGGTGTTGTAGATTTTCCCCGAGTACATAAATTCTTCCTATGAACGCGACACTTGGCTGCGGCTGAGAACGCGCCAAGTGGCGCGCTCTCAATCCACCCCTAATGACCCTTGGGGAGGCTGCAAACGAGCGCTTCTCAGCTAGTTGCTCCCTATAATCGGTGTCTCCAATTCCGCCACCGACAACCCCGCTGCATATACGGTTTTAGTAATATTCTAGAACCTTGCCAAACCTGGTTTTCTTTTTTTCTTTCATCATCTAAAAAAATGTTCTAATTTCTTTTAAAATGGCGAACACTTTATTTAATTCGTGAACATCATTTACGAATACATGAACATTTATCTCAATCATGAACTTTTTTCTATTTCATGAATTTTTTTTAAATTGCAACAACAAATTAAATTCGTGAACACTTTTTGAAGTTTGGACAGTTTTTGAAATCATAACTATTTGTCTATTTCATGAGCAGTGTAATGAAATTATGAACATTTTTAAATTTGCAATTTTCTTTCTAAAATCATGATCATTTTCTAAATCTTGAGTATTTAGAGTAAATTCGGGGGAAAACATATTGTTGATTTTCTAAATCTTTAGCATTTTTTGAACTTGCGTATCTTATTTTCAATATTTTGAACATTTCTTCAAAATTCATGAAAAAATTCATGAATTTCTAAAAAGTTGAAGAGTCTAGAAAAGTTCACGAAATTTAACAAAATTCATGGAACTGAAATATTTCATGAATTTCAACAAAATATGAGTCTACTTTTTATCAAAAATAAAGAAAAAAGTAACAAAAATCAGTAACAAACCACAGAAAAACAATCGTGAAAGGACATGTACCTTTTAGATGATGCAATGGGCCCCATTTACTTTTTTTCCTTTAAGCCAGGGCGCTAAATGGGATTCTGGGACATGCCGGTATAATGTAATCGGTGTCTAATTCCGCACCATTGAGCGGCGATTCCCATTTGGCGCTTCAGGCGTCCATTACTACATATTTTACAAACAGGCGCCTGAAACGTGCTGCGCTGGCCGTCCCGTATAGTTTTTTTTCTCTTGTTTTTTAATCCACAATAAGACCTTGCGCTGGCTGCTTCGGACCATCGACCTCCCACTTTGATGTACACTGGTCTAACCACCCCACCACCCAGCAAGATATGGTAACCGACAACATTTTCTTCCTTTTGTTCTTACTTTTACATTTTTTCCCTTTTTCCCATTTTTGTTTTTTTCCTTTTTTTCTTCTTACAGGATAGATGAACAGTTAGCAAATACCGAGACACGTCAACTTTTTCTTCAAATCGATGATCTTTTTTTGAAATTCCATGAACGTATTCCAAATTTGATGAACCTTGTCCAATTTTTGTGGACTTTTTTAGAAAATCCACGAACTTTTTTTTCCAACATTTTATGATTTTTTATGTTCGATGAACTTTATTAAAATTCAATATATTTTTTTTTGCAAAATTGATGAACTCTTTTTGCAAAATCGATAAATTGTTTTTCCGATTATGTGAACGTTTTTCAAATCAAAGAATTTTATTCACAATCGATAAACATGTTTTTCGAATTTGTGATCCTTGTTAGAAATCGATGATATTTCCTTTTCAAAATCAATGCACTTTTTTTCCAAATTAATTATTTTCTTTCCAAATCAAAGATATTTTTCAAATTTCGCTAAATGTTTTCATAAACTTATGATTTTTTCTAATTCCTGAACATTTTTTGAATACATGAACTTTATTCTAATACGTTTTTTTAATCTGTGAATTTAAAAAAAAACACATGTTTTTCAAGAAAATATCATGTTTTTTTAACTAGCAATGTGTACGCGCAATGCACGTTAATTTGCAAGTATATTAAGTGCATGCGGATATTAAATAGAATATTATTTGTGTGTATTATGTGATTAGCACTATATTTTGCATGAAATCAACTACGCACTAAACATGTTGAGCGCTCGACATTGAAGCAGTCTAGGTCGTTGGATTGATATGATTTGATGGTCTAGATTAATTGGATCTGTCCTTTGGGTCTTTTTATATTGGTATAGATGTATATGCAATAAATAGTGAGGCTACTATTTGTCCTTATACATTTCGCGTTGTAATAATTCACTACCTTCTAATAGCTCTAGTGGTTAGGAAACGTGCACTGTATCTGAATGGTGCGAGTTTGAATCATCGCGGGAGTGATTCTTTTGAGAAGTTTTTCGCGCTATAAATGCCTTGCGTGTTCCTGGGCGGCCCACTAGGTGGGCGCCAGATGGAGCTCTCCTAGCGACAGACCGCGTGCATACCCCGGCTGCATACATGGGCCGGAACACGATCTCATTTCCGGTTTGTGGAATATTCTTAAAAACCAGTATTCTTTTTTCTTTCTGTTTTTTCTCCTTTTCTTTTTAGTTTTATTTTTTCGTTTACTTTTTCGTTCTTCTCTTTGTATATTGTTTTTAAATGTCATGAACATTTCTTGAAATCCGGGAAAGATTTTTTTCATATCAGATGAAGATTTTTCAAATTGAAGGTACCACTTTTTTGAATTCAATTTATTTTCATCAAATTCAGAAAATGTTCTTATTGTTTTGTAGTTTTAACCATTTTTAATTCATTTACGTCTTCTACAAAAACGTGTACATTTATCTAAATCATGAACATTTTTTGATTCATGAATTTATTTTGAAAAATAAAATATTTTTTGAAATGATGAACATTTATCCAATTCATGAATATTTTAAAGAAAAGTGATGATCATTTTTTGAATATATCATCATTTGTTTTTAAATCATGAATATTTATTTAATCCACGAGCATTCTTCATTCCCTGAACATATTTTTAATTGATGAAAAGTTTTTTCACAATACGAAACCTCTTTGAAATCCTGAATTATATTTTAAAAATGAAAAAAATACTGAAAATAGATTAAAGAAAACAGAAAAAAAATAAGACGGTAACAAAGAACAAAGAAAGGGTCTCCCCGCCCTGCAAATGGGCTGGCCCATGAGGGCGCGAGGGGAAGGGATGCGTGCTTCCCTGTTTTCTGGTGAGTAGGTCGCCATATAGGAGCCCCCATGATAATTTGTCAATGCAACAGCGATGGACTGCCTTAAACCTTAAACCCTAAATATTAACTCCGCTGCCCAATTCACCTATTTCATCAGGACGAGCGTCTTGCGGGCGAGGTATTCGCAGAGTCGTGCTGCTAGTAGCTAGCAGACACCCGCATAAACCTCAACAAAGAAAAGCAGATGCATGCAAACTTGCAAAGTGGCTATGCAAAAATGAAAACCCTTGCAAAGTGTTATTTGTTAGTCAACTGTATCTTTTTATGTCCATGAAAGCAGCAAAAAGGTTAAAATGTCAGCCCAGCTGGCTGATCCATAAAAAAAACAATTGCTTTTGAGTAGCAGCTTAATTTGGGAAGACACACTAATTAAACTGATAACGTCTCCTCTTCATTTTGACCCCTTTTTCGTCTAGTCAGTTAGTGTCGCGCAGCACGTCGAGTGTGAGTGGTTGTGTGCTTAAGGTGAGATGTGATTGATAATGTTCTAGTCTGCCATCATCTATTCTAGTTTGCTGGCACATGGAGCTGAATGATCAAAAACTAGTGCAAGGCCGGGCTCACATCACATGGTGCGTGGTCCTTGCAAGAGCACTCACTGTGTCCCAACTGGCTACACAATGGAATGATGGATCCAAAGTACAGTTCGATCTACACTGAAGCAGGCTACATGCATATTATTTCTCTCTCTCCCCCTCCTTTGTTTGTTTAGAAACGTTGGCTTGCTTGTTGGTATCTTCAACCGATCGACTGATGGTTGTTATCATTGTGTCCAGAACAGACCAGAGATTCCAGACAGGCAGTTCATGGAATGGGCATTGCTTTGTTGCTGCATCATGGAATCTGGCATGAATTTTGTAGTGCCTGTGGGTTCAGCTTGTCTATCTGGACTAGTAGTGCAAGTGCGCGTGCCGCATGTCTATTGGCTCTGTTATTGTGCACATGGATCGTTTAGCTAACATTACTACTACATTGGCAGTATATCTTTCTAGCTGGGCTACCTGTGATCATGAGTACGAGCTAGGGCATTACCTAGAATTGGATGACTAGCTTTTTCTTTTTGAGCTAAGGATGCCTATCTAATCTGACTGTGATACTAATTAAGTATTATTGTCCTTTTTTTGCAGGGAATTATTATTGGCTTTGCATCTACATGGATCCAGTCTTATATTGTTTCCTGTCATTGTCAGTGTCTGCATCGATCTAGCATAGCTTTCGGGTGTGAACTTCTGACAAACGACGGTACAAGTATATTCTTGTATTATCCCTTCGTTCTATACTTATGGGCACTTGTAATCCTAAACTACTTAAGATAAGGACCTAGCAAGCGAGGACTTGTCAGTGGAGCTGGCCTTTTAATACTTTCATTAGCCTGTTGCAGAAGTACCATTGGCACTAGTTTAAGGCCGATCGAGCTTGATTATGCCTAACCTTTTAAGCAAGTCCATGGCGAGCTAGGTGATCCACTGGTTGTTAATTAGTCAGTACTACCAACTAATATGTCAGGCATATTAGTAAGCCTAACCGATCAAATAAGTGGATCAAATGTTTGGTTGGTCGATAGCGAGATCAGATCGATTGAACTGGTATGCGGGTCGATACGGGTGTATGTTGAACGAGACACGGGCGCAGGCCTACATCCACATGTATGCATGTATCATGTATGCACTTGGCAAATGGCAAGTGGCAATTCGACCTGGCTCACAGTTTGTGCGTGTCCCCACTCACCAACTAGCTACACAACGGAATGCTGGCCCGGAAGTACAGTTTGATCTACAGGGTTCGGCACGGAGGCGGACGTCCTCGTTTTGACGATCGCGGCGGAGGTAGGGCTACTCGTATACCTGCCCTTCGACCGATGGCGGGACGGGGGACTCTTCCGGGCACGGCCGCTGGGGCTCGTCCGGCAGCGGCGGGCCGCGGAGGACCTGCGCAGCCAACGGCTGCTGGTCGCAGCGGCGGCGGCCTCGCGGCGATCGGTGGTGGCGGCGGCGCGGCGTGCGGTGGTGGTGGCGTGGTGGCGCGCCTCCACCCGAAAGCGAACCATCTTTGCGGCGTCTTTGCGGCGACCAGCGTCTGCGGTTGTTGTCGCCAAACTGCGGGCAGCGGTGTGGCGACAGTCCGCCCGCTGCGGTGGCGGTGGCATGGCGGGCGTGGTGCTCCTAGGCCGCCGATGATCGGAATTCTGCGGGCGCGATGTTCTCGCTAAACGCCTCTGGGTGCCCATGCCCAGCCCCCGTGGTGCGGTGGGAGCTAGACCGCCGCTCTTTGTGACTAGGCATGTCGGCGATGCGGCGCGCGCGGTGTTGCAGCGAGCTCGGCCACCTCCGGTTCGAGCTAGGGCAGATGTTGGCGGTACCTCGAGGGCGGTGGGGTGACAGCGGTTACAATGCATATGGTGAGGACAGCACCGGGATCCTCGTCACGGGTGGCGGACGGGGATATGCTGGCGAGTGATGGTTGGTGAACGGCCTTTCTTGGGGCCGTCTGGTGGTTTTGTCGAAGAAGCGTGGGCGACTAATCGTAACAGAGGCGGGTTTAGCGGCTATCGTGGACGAGGAGGCCGAGGGGTCGGTACCGTCAAGACAACATCAAACTACGGTTGAGGCGGTCGTTGATGCTAGTCTTTGGAGTCGACTTGGGTTGCCGGCGATGGAGGTTGTGACGGAACCGGCCGCTGTGGAGGTTCCGGTCGACGCCGAGACTCAGGCTATGTCGGCGGACGGCTCTGACAGATCTGAGGTTGACAGGGCTGCTAAGTTCGCTAAGAAAAAAGAAAGAATGCTCTGTTATAGATGTGGCGATAAGGGACATTTCATTCTTGAGTGTGTGGCGGTTCTTTGTGATTCTTGTGGTAAGCCTGCACACGCAGTGCAGGTGTGTCCGATGGTGCGGGAGCAGAGACCGAGCCTCATGACTTATGGTGTTTTTGTTCGAACTTACTTTTTTGAGTCACCGACCGAGAGGAGGTTCCTCGGGAGGAGCTGAGATGACAAGCGGGATAGTGAAAGTGACGAGAGGGCAAGTGTCCGAGGCTCAGATTATTCAGCGTCTCGTGAGGCTGGCACCGGTGACTTCCATTGGGAGCTTGTCGCCGAGACCAACACTTTCGTGGTTCAGTTCCCAAGCTGTGGAGGACTTCAATGATTCTTGAGTTTTGGGATGTGTAAGGTCCCCGGTGCGAGGCCATACTTGAGTTCCACAGTGGAAGCTGGTTGAGCCCTGTGGTACACCCTTATCCAGCCTGGTTGCGCTTTTCGGGGCTCCGTCTCGAGTTCTTGCGGGATGCCACGGTGGTGGCTAGTCTCGGTATTATGGTCGGTAAGACCGGCGTGTTGATATGGATTTCACTCGAGCTCATGGGATTGCTCGCTTTGTTGGTGAGATTCGGACATCGACTATGTACCCGACATGGTTAAGTGGGCCTTCGAGGAAGGTTTACACTCTTGAGATTCAGTTTGAGGATGATAGCCTCTTCGCGAGGCTCCAGTGCCCTTGGTGATGACATGAGTGAAGGTGATGATGATCTGCGGGTAAGGAAAAGATGGCCGATGATTACATCGGTGAGGTGGCCAAGAGGCGGAGCCGACGAGTAAGGCTGCGGGGAGGAGGGACGGCGCTGGAGTATCTGTGCCGACCACCACTCTGCGTTTTGGTTCCTTTGGTCCAGCTTCCGCTCCTCCGAGACTGTGGAGTGGCGGGTGGAGTCTGTGAGGAGATTGAGTTTTCTTTACCGCCGTTGGATTTTGAGGGTGCAGGTGTGGAGGTCTCCGGTGGGCCCTTGAGCTTGGATATTGACTCGTCTCCATCAGCGTGTGGTGACGTGGCTGTGGTGCAGGCGGGGGGTCCGACCTCATCTGGGGGTCCGGATCGGGGTTCTTTGGAGGCCCCCTCTCAGCCTCCGGTTGGGGAGCCATCTCTCTCGCTTTGTGGCTGGCGATCACTTGGCGGATGCGCAGAGTTCGGCGGGAGGCGTGGGGCGGTGGCCTCACGCCCCGTCGGCCTCGGTGCCCGAGGGGGGCGCCCTGTTCGAGATGGCGGCGTGCACTCCGGACAGGCGGTCCGGGGGTGGATGGGGGGAGGGGGCAGGTGGCCTTCTCCTCCCCAGTGCTGGACTCGGCGCGCTCACCTGGTGGCGACCGGGTGGATATTCGGGAGTGTGGTGGTCGCTCGCGGATAAATTCTCGAGGAGGAGGTCATTATGTTTGGCGGGATCCGGACCAGCAGGTGAGGGTCGACGTATGAGTTGTCGGCTTGAGCCATCCGGAGGTGGACGACACATGCAGTTGTTGTGTCGCGAGGGCGGCCAAGCCGTGACGTTCAAGTCACTACTGGTATGTCTGTTAATACTTCCAATACTATTTTGCATTTCTCGCATGATCAAATTATGGATAAGGCACAACAATTAGGAATTTCACTTGGTAGAGATGAGGGTGAAGTTACTAATTCTGTTAACGATTTGCTTGATCTAGAAGCCGAGAGGGCTTTAGAAGTAATTCGTAAATTAGCTGCGGTCAAACCTATGAATGACTCTGAGATTGATGCCTTGGGAGTTCAAGTACTTGAGAATTTTTGTGATGATCTAGCACCGCCCCTCCAGGAGCAGGAGGAGGACGATGAGAATATCGGGATGCAAGTAGATAATCCATCGATTACGAGTACGATGGACCGGGAGGGCACGTCCAGCCCTAAGCGCAAGTGGAAGCGCAAAACTTACCCGATGTCAGCGGTCCGTAGGAGTGCTAGGATTCGTACGGCTAAAAAATTTCATGATGAAATATGAAAGGGATCTTTTGGAATAGCAGAGGTCTTAAGGACTTGGCTAAAAGGAGGTTCCTTGCGGAGGCATCTATTGAGCATGGTTTGGACTTTATTGCCCTGTCGGAAACGGGTAGAGCAAATTTCTCACCTCAATTTCTCAATACTTTGTCGGGAGGGATTGAGTTTGGTAGCATTGTCTACCGCCTAGAGGCAGGTCGGGGAATCTTCTTGGGTGTTAGATGTGACTCTCTTGAAGTTGAAGTGTGGTCATGGGGATTTTTTTGTTAAGTTCAGAGTGCGGTCCAAACAGGATGGTTTTGACTGGGCTTTGGTGGCGGTGTCTGCAGGCAGCGCAGGCGAGTTCAAACCAGATTTCTGGCAGACCTTGTTAGAGTATGTGGGTGCGAGCAGCTTCCAATTCTGGTTGGGGGATTTTAACATAATTAGGAGACGCGATGAAAAGAATAATGACAATTTCGATGGGAGATGGTCATTTATGTTTAATACCATTATTGAAAGCTTAGATTTGAGAGAAATTGAGCTTTCGGTAGGAAGTTCACGTGGGCTAATCGATGCCTAATCCAACGCACGAGAAGTTGGATCGGGTTCAGCTAGTGTTGCTTGGGAGCGAAGTTTCCGTGGTAGCTGTTCAGCGCTCACTCGCGGGATCTCGATCACGCCGTTGTTGCTTGATTCTGGCGGGGCTACATACTCGAGCGACAAAATGTCTTCTCGTTCGAGATGGCGTGGTTCGAAAGAGAAGGATTTTGGATCTTATTGCGGAGAATGGGCTAAAGAGGTAGGAGGTAGAAGTGCCATTGGCGGTGGCGAGAACAAGATTAGGAATCTCCGTAGCTTCCTTCGTGGGTGGGCTAAACATCTAGGTGGAATGTATAAGGTTGAGAAGGAACGGCTCCTTTCACTTATAAAACCTTAGATGTAAGCGAAACTACGGTTCTGGTACCCTCGAGCTTCATATTAAGCATGAGGCTGAGATGAGGCTGAAGGAATTGCTCGGGAGGAAGAATTAAAATGGGCATTACGGGCAAAGGTGAGAAAAGTTGTCGAGGGGATGCGAACACAGTTCTTCCACATGATTGCTAATGGCAAGCATAGGAAGAAGAGGATCTTCAGTGGAGCAAGAGGAGGGTACAATAGTTGGCCAAGACAAACTGAAAACATACATTCTTGAATATTACAAGCGGTTGTTTGGACCACGGAGGAGAGTAGTGTATCCTGGATGAGTCTAGGGTCAGCGATATCCCTCAACTTTCTTGATGGAGAACGATGTGTTAACAGCCCCTTTCTCGGAAAAGGAAGTTTTGAGGCTATTGCCAAGATGAAATGCAATAAAGGCGCCGGGGCGGATGGTTTCTGGCTGAGTTTTACAAGAAGTGTTGGCATATTATCAAAGGGACTGATGCCAATGTTCCATGATCTGTTCTCGGGACACTTGCAGCTGTTCCAACTGAATTTTGGCACGATAACGTTGTTGCCTAAGAAAACTGATGCCGTCAAAATTGAACAATTTCGGCCGATCTGCCTGCTCAATGTCAGCTTCAAAATTTTTACCAAGGTTGGTACGATAAGGCTGACTCAGATAGCACACGCTGTTGTTCAACCTTCGCAAACGGCTTTCATGCCGGATAGGAACATCCTAGAGGAGGTTGTGGTCCTACATGAAACGCTTCATGAAATTCATACGAAAAAAACTAGATGGGGTTATTTTCAAAGTGGATTTCGAGAAGGCCTATGATAAAGTCAAATGGCCGTTCCTCCAGCAAGCTTTAAGAATGAAGGGTTTTGATGAGCGCTGGAGGCATCAAGTGGAAACGTTCACGCAAAAAGGTAGCGTTGGCATTAAGGTCAATGATGACATAGGCCACTATTTCCGAACACACAAGGGTCTGCGACAGGGCGATCCTATGTCACCTATTCATTCAATATTGTGGTTGATATGTTAGCGATCCTGATTGGGAGGGCCAAAGAGGTTGGTCGGTGGAGGATTGGTGCCTCATCCGGTTGATGGTGGTTTATCCATCCTGCTGTCTGTTGACGATACAATCATTTTATGGAACATGATTTGGCCAAAGCGAGGAACATGAAACTAGTATTATGCCTTTTGAACAATTATGCGGGCTGAAGATTAATTTCCATAAAAGTGAGTTGTTACATTTTGGTAGAGCCAAAGGCGAACAGGAAGCTTATACACAATTGTTCGGATGTGAGAGTGGGTCTCTTCCTTTCTCTTATCTCGGTATTCCAATACACCATCGTAAGTTAACGAATGCTGAGTGGAAGAGCATCGAGGATAGATTTGAGAAGAAACTAAGTTGTTGGAAAGGAAAACTAATGTCTTATGGAGGCCGGTTGATTCTCATTAACTCGGTGCTCACGAGTTTACCTATGTTTCTGCTATCTTTCTTCGAAGTACCAGTTGGGGTGAGGAAGAGACTAGATTTTTATCGTTCTCGCTTCTTCTGGCAGAGTGATGAATCTAAGAGGAAGTATAGATTGGCCAAATGGAATATTATTTGCAGACCAAAGGACCAAGCAGGACTTGGCATTGAAAATCTTGAAGTCGAAAATAAGTGCCTCCTGAGTAAGTGGCTGTTTAAGTTGTCTTCTGAGACAGAGGCAACTTGGGCGCAGATTTTACGAAGTAAATATCTGTACTCAAAGACTTTATCCCAAGTCACTATGAGACCTACAGATTCGCCGTTCTAGAAAGGGCTAATGAGAGTTAAATCCGCTTTCTTTAACAGAACGAATTGTATTGTTGGTAATGGAGCTGACACGCGATTCTGGGAGGATACGTGGCTGGGTGACACACCTTTGGCTTCTCAGTATCCAGCGCTGTATCGTATTGTTCAGCGTAGGGATGCCCTTGTGGCCACAGTAATGCAGACGATTCCCCTTAACATCCAGTTTAGAAGAGTGCTTGCTGGACCGAGATGGGAAGCATGGCTTCACTTGGTCCGTAGGCTGATGGAGGTGCAGATAAATCCTCAGCCCGACCAGTTGTATTGGAAACTAACTAGAACTGGGGTGTTCACGGTCAAGTCTATGTATCTTGATATCATTAATTCATCCGTGATACCTACGTCCAAGGTAGTCTGGAACGTTAAGGTTCCTTTGAAGATTAAAGTGTTTATGTGGTTTGTGCATAAACAGGTAATTCTTACAAAGGACAATCTAGTTAAGCGCAACTGGACAGGATCTACTAGGTGTAGCTTCTGTGATCGGGATGAGTCTATCAAACATTTATTTTTTGATTGCCCGTTGGCACAAGGGTTGTGGCGCACCGTGCAAATTGCCTTTAATATTACTCCACCGAGATCGGTAAACACGCTTTTTGGGGCGTGGTTGCTCGGGACGGAGCCCGAAACAGCCAGACAAATTCGTGTAGGAGTATGTGCATTATTATGGGCAATTTGGAACTGCAGGAATGACTTGGTTTTTAACAGGACATCAAATACTCATTTTTTGCAGGTGTTGTTCCGGGCTACGGCGCTGATCCGTACTTGGTCCTTACTCACTCCGACGGAGGCCAGGGAGCGTTTGGTTACTGGATCTGTCCGGTAGGAGACGGTTGCGCGGGATATCTTCAACCGGTTTGGATGGCGATCATGTAATAGGATAGGCATCTAGTTTACCTACCTCATATTATGCTAGCCGGTTTGTGGCTTATCCCTTTTGTGACTTTCAGTCGTTGCTCTGTGTGAGCTATGCGCTGCCTTTTTTTCATTTGTTTGTAAGACTTATGTTCTGAACCTCTTTATTTCATTAATAAGAGAGGCCGTATGCATCGATCTGATGCAGAGGCCGGGGAAAACCCCCTTTTCAAAAAAAAAACTGGAGCAGGCTCCATGCATATAGTTTCTCTCTTTTTTCTGGTTGAGTAACGTGGGCTTGCTTGATTGGCATCTTGAACTGATTGCTACTACTAGTTCTCATCATTGTGTCCAGAGCTGACCATAGATTCCAGACAGGCAGGGCATGGAACGGATATATCTGCCACATTTTCTAGTGCCTAGTGGTTCACCCTCTCTATCTGGTCCAGTGCAAGTGTGGGTGCCGACATGTAGCCACGTGCCACAAATAATCAATTAATCATGTGCTGCTTCTCTTTGATTCTCCATTAATTGTAGGTATGTATGTATGTACCGCTCATTATCCGAAGGAATTGCACACGATTGAGGATTCGGAGAATGATTGGCTCTGTCTGCTATTGTGCATATCTAATATTCCAGTTGCTCTTCGGAAGAAAAAGGACATATATATGCCAGCTGCCAACATATCTTTCTAGCAGGCCTGATCACAAATTATTTCTTTTCTATCATCATGGATTGATGCGCAAAAAAAGAAAGAAAATCAAATGTTCGAACAAGATTATTTCAGGAGCACAACATTTTGATCTTGTGAGGTGCATACCGTATGTATATATACTGCAACTGCGAATGAATTAATAAGCCTAGTGCATAGAATTGGATGAATGTTGTGCTTCTGGACCGAGGTGGTAGAGTACTAATTGATTGTGGCTTGCATTGAGAGTCCTATTTTTGTCACTGTTAGTCTCCGCGTCTGGTATACATAATTTCTGGATGTGAACATTTGACAAACAGTGCTAGGAGGGGAGGAAGAGTAGTATGTAGTAGCGTATATTCTTGTATTAGCCTTTCGTTCTACTATACGGGAATATAATAATCTTGAAGTAAATTGCCGAAAACTACCACAGTTGCGTCGCTCAACGCCTAAAATCATCGTTTGTTGTTGCCTACTCTTGTGATAACAATGATGTGCAGTTTGCATTGTGTATATTTGTTGTTGTTCTGCACCTATTTGCCTATGTTCCTACCTGACTTGGCCAACATATATTGTGAAGCATCATCGATTAACCTCTTTGAGAAACCAGGAATGTTCTATGCATGGCAAATTGTTGACAGCATATCAAGGCAATTGCAAATGTCACAAAACATCTATCCCAAGAGTTGGCAACAACACATATACATTGCAAATGTCACATCACATTTATTCCAAGAGTGGACAAAAACACATGTACACTGCAAATGTCACAAAGCTTTCATTCACACATACATCAAATTTGTTTACAACATATATCACATCCTGTATGAGAGTAAAATTTAGAAGAAAGATAAAACAAGATCTTCCTTTATTCAGTTTTTACAGCTCAAGTCACACAATAAAAATTACATAAACTTGTTGATTGACTTACGCAGAGAAGCAATGAGCAAAGTAACACAACAGCGGTGAGACGCTTGGCTGAAGCCAAAGTGTGTGTGCAGCATGTGTAGTACGCCGGTGGTGCCACGAGTGGGGGCCAAGGAGCATCGTCGTGGACGGCAAGGACATGCGGTTAGCGTGGTGCCACTAGCTGGGCTACCAACAAATATGGTCGTAGCCGGCACGGATAGAACGCCACGAGCAGCGGCGGATGCCGAGAAGCACGCCATGGGCAGATGTGACGAGTAGCTGGGGCAGGGTCACAAGCTGGGCCACCAATGAACGTGACCGTTGCCGAGGGGGATGGAGCATGCCGAGCAGAGGGGTTGCGCTTGGTGCTAAGGAGCACGCTGGCGGTGATGCGGGAGCAACCGAGATGGATCACAACGGCGACAGAAGTTGGGGGCATTGGAGAGAATGATACCGTTGGACCAAAAAATCATCTGCAAGTTTAATCATGCTATTTGCCCACTTTTTCAATTTTCTGTAGTTAACTTATTCATCAATGCTTTATGATAGAATTTGAGACTTCATTTATGGTCATGTCAATCCAATTATTTATTAATTATATGTGACACTCGTCTAATTATACAAAACATTTTTACTTTCAGAACTCATTTCTAGTTAAAACGCTAACCAGCTTTTCTAATCCACTAAACCCTCGTCTCTACATTCATACTGAGTAACCGTTATCACTTATCCGACAACCTTAGCCACATAGTTGCATTTGTAATATTAAAGTAAAATTTATCGCTATACCCAAACTTCATTATTACAAATACAACCCTTAAATAGAATTCTACTTTGTCGCATAAATTAGGTTATTTAAAAAAATAATTATTTAATTATTATTTTAATTGAATTAATTCTAAATGCAACGAAAGTACAAGATATGATAAAGCAACGACATCCATATCAAATGAATTTGGCCTCTCTTTGTTCTATTTATGTTAGTATCTATAAATATATTTTATAGAATGATCTACAATGCACAAGTCTAAATAATACTGGAATAGATTTGGTAGCAAAATTTGGACTAATATAAAATTATAGGATGTATGAGGTGTCAAAAGTCGTCGATGTTTGAGTTATGTTTTCACCCTTACTATCTCGCATTGTTGATTCTCGTTCTTTCATGGTCTACTCTTCTATGTCTACTGACCACCAACGTAACCCCACTAATCGAAACATAATAATGCATTTTCACGACCTAAGGTCTACCCTTCTATGTCTACTGACCAATGTAACCCCACTAACTAAAACATAATTATGCATTTTCACGAGCTATTTTGGAAGCCAAATATTGTAGAAATAGTCGATTTAAAGAAGAAGAATTGCCTCTTTTACTTTCCCTCATGTATGGCTGACTAGGCAAAGTTCTCCTCGCCTCCAAGCTTCATTAGCCAGCTCGTGGATTCGCCTCCCCTCTGCCTGTCGTTCCGGTGACTGGAGCCTAGGAGGGGAATCCTGGTGCCTCTGCTCTGGCGAGTAGTGTAGGTTAGGGTCTTTTAGTTATTCACGGAAGTGGCGCTCGAGCATAGGTCAGCGATTCATACTTGAGTTGGTCTTTTGGGCTTCGGTCCTCCTAGAATATGTCCATAAGAACAAATTCGGTGGAGATCTGGTGTAGATTCCTTCCATCTCCTTAGGGTGACAAGGTTAGGGTTTCTCGTCATACGTGCGCGACGACGAGATCTGGTGTCAGACTCTTCAGGTCAGATTGATTCAACGGTTCAATGGCGATGCTTGAAGCTCTAGGGCACTGGTCCTTAGGAGCACGTGCACGAAGACTTCTTGCCTGTCATTGACAAGGTCCTGCTGGCTCCGATATGGGGGGATACAGTGGTACGTCTATGTCTCATTCTGATGGCGGCAATGGCCATTCCGTAGTCCAGGGAACTCGATTTTTTTTATTATGTTTGAGATGCTTTGTGATTCCAATGAACTTTTATAATAGATCAGTGTCTTTTTCAGAAAAACAATTAGTCTATGTAAAATTGCTAATTCTAAACAAGTCAATAAATTTACCATTTTCATTGATTAAGGGAGAAGATTTGACAAACGGTGGTAGGAGGAGAGGAAGAATAGTAGTAGCGTATATTCTTCTATTATCCTTCCGTTCTTTACGGGCGTATACAATCTTCATAAATTAAAACAAGGACTTGAGCTAGGAGGACTTGTGAGTGGAGCTGGCAACTTAGTACTCACATTGCCCAGTTGCTACAGTGCCAGTAGTTGCCCGGCGGCGGAGTCTGGTCAGCAACACTAAAAGATTGTGTCATAATTTCATAGGAGCAAGATCTCAAATGTTAGATTATTCTTTTGTAATAGTATTACTATGTTAATACATATAAGTGGCAAAATTAATTTACATACTTATGCAAATATATGAAGACATGTGATCTTCAGATAACAATCTTAGCCATTGTAAAATGGTGTATAATTATGTTGTATGAAATTTAGAATGAACTGGGGTCAACCACATACATTTTTCTAAAGGAGAAGGCTTAGAATGCAAATTGTGATAACCACAGGGTTAAATTGCTGAAAACAGTAAATTCACGTACTGAACTGCAAAGTTCATTGCCTAATGTTCATTTCTAAAATGTAGTAAGCCCGAGGGCTATACGGAAAATCTATCGAATTCCCTATCCCGTGCGTGGCGTGTGTGCTACCCATTGAGAACCAATGATTTGTTGAGGCACGACGCCTCGCCGCCACCTTGAGAGAAGATAGCTGTGTCATCACTTGGAGGAGTAGCCTCCACGCCGAGAGGTGTCGTGAATGTTCGCCGCCACTGCCAAGCCATGGTACGAACGGCGTCCGGCAGTCACCGCTCGACGTGACTGAAGTGCTCTACATTGGAAGGCGTCGTGTTGGGCTGGTGCGCCGTGTGTGCCTGGTCCTTCCGAGGGGAGCCAGCCCGAGTACGTAGGCTTAGGTCGGGGCGGGGTCACTGCGCACCGGAGACTGCACCTACGCCTATGGCGGCTCTGCGTCCCATGTGGAGCCGATCCGCGCTGGGCCGGGGGCCGCCGTGCGTGTTGCTCACTGGCCAAAGGCCACCGGCGCCACCAGGCTTCGTTTATGGTCATATCAATCCAATTATTTATGATTTATGTGTGACACTCATCTAATTATACAAAACATTTTTTCTTTCACATCTCATTTTTAGTTAAAATGCTAATTAGCTTTTCTTTTAACCCTCGTCTCCACATTCATTGTGAGTATTATTTATCACTTATCCGACAACATTAACCACATAGTTGCATTGGTAATATTAAAGTAAAATTTATTGCTATACCCAAATTACATTATTACAAATACAACAACCCTTAAATAGAATTCTATTTTCTCGTGTAAATTATGTTATTTAAAAATAAGTATTTAATTATTATTTTAATTGAATTAATTCTAAATGCAACGAAAATACAAGATATGATAAAACAACATCCATATCAAATGATTTTGGCCTCTCTTTTTGTATTAAATCATGTATATATATTTGTGTGTGCAAGTTATATTTATGTTGGTATCTATAAATATAATTTATAGAAAGATCGACAATGCACATGTCTAAACAATACTATAGTAGATATTAATAGATTTGGTAGCTAAATTTCAACTAATATAAAATTATAGGATGTATGAGGTGTCAACAAGTCGTCGGTATTTGAGTTATGTTCTCACCCTTACTATGCGTTGTTTGTTCTCGTTCTTTTGTGGTCTACTCTTCTATGTCTACTAACCAACATAACCCCACTAATCGAAACATAATAATGCATTTTCTCAAGCTATTTTGGAAGCCAAATATTGTAGAAGTAGTCGATGTAAATGTTCAGTAACGACTAGGGAAAAGTTCATAAAAAAAACTTGCATCTTTTACTTTCCCTCACGCATGGGCGACTAGGGCAAAGTTCTCCTCCCCTCCAAGCTTCATTAGCCAACTCATGCATTCACCTCCCTCTTCCTGCCGTACCGGTGGTTGGAGGCTAGGAGGGGAATCCTGGTGCCTCTGCTCTGGTGAGTAGGGTAGGTTAGGGTCTTTTAGTCATCACAAAAGCAGTCCTCAGACATATGGGATCGATTCATATTTGAGTTAGTCTTCTAGTCTTCGGTCCTCCTAGAATATGTCCATAAGAACAAAGTTGGTGGAGCTCTCGTGTAGATTCCTTCTGTCGCCTTGGGGTGGCGAGGATAGGGTTTTTCGTCATACATGCCCGATGGCAAGATCAGATGCCAGACTCTTTAGACCGATTCAAGGGTTCAGTGGCGACTCTTGCAGCTTTAGGGCGCTAGTCCTTAGGGGCACATGCACGAAGACTTCTTGGCTGTCATTGACAAGGTCAGGCTGGCTCCGCTATGGGATGGGGCGGATACAGCGGCCCGTCTACATCTCGTTCTAATGGCGGCAGTGGTCATTCGATGATCTAGGGACCTCGATATTTTTTTATTATGTATGAGGTGCTTTGTGATTCTGGTTAACTTCTATAGTAGATCATGTCTTTTCACAAAAGCAATTAGTCTATGTAAAATTGCTAATTTTAAACAAGTCAAAAGATTTGCCATTTTCTTTGATTAAGGAAGAAGATTTGACAAATGGTGGTAGGAGGAGAGGAAGAGTAGTAGTAGTGTATATTCTTGTATTATCCTTCTGTTCTTTTCTTTACGGGCATATACAATCTTCATAAATTAAAGGTAAACGTTTCACGACGGGGCACCGGCCGAAGCTTCGGCCGGTCGCATCCACGCGCGAACGTACCGAGCGACTCACGTAGCGACACGTAGGATGGGGGGCCCGCCCACGTGCGTCTTCTCCCTCCTGTTTCTCTTCTCCCCGTCGCTTTGTCCCTCTCTCCCCTCTGCCATGGCCAAGCTTCGCCGGCCGGAGACCTCCCAGGGCACCACCGCCATGGGAATCAGCCGATCCGGCTGCCCTCGGCCAGATCTGCTCGGATCCGCGGCACGGGAGCTCGGCCTGCCCTCATCGGACCCGACCATGTGTGAGCTATAACCCACCACGAGCGGAGCTGCAACCGTTGAACCTTTTTCCTCCCGGAATAGCACCGCGGCGACGATGGCCATGGGCGGGCGTGGGAGCTCGGCGGAGCAGCAGCAAGTAGCTGTGAAAATGGTTGTAGCAAATTCCAACGCCGTTTGTAGCAAAACCAACTATGGTTGCAGCAAAACGACATCATCACCATCGTGGGATTCACAGCTAAGACAATTAGTTTGAAGCTTTTTTCAATGCCGGTTGTAGCTTTTGTAACCGCCGGTTGTAGCTTTTCATTTGTCATCCATAGCTTACGGCTCCACGGTTGAAGCTTTTTTCGTCGTCGGATGAAGCTTTTTTCGTCGCCGGTTGTAGCTTTTCTTTGGTCGTTCATAGTTTTCCATCGTATGAGTTGAAACTTTTTTCATAGCCGGTTGAAGATTTTTTCGTCGTCGGATGAAGCTTTTTTCATCGCCGGTTGTAGCTTTTCTTTGGTCGTTCATAGTTCTCCGTCGTACGAGTTGAAACTTTTAACATAGCTGGTTGAAGCTTTTTTCGTCAGCGATTGTAGCTTTTCCATCGTCGGTTGCAGCACTGGGCATCTCCCCTGGCGCTCGATTTTTTTGTTGCAACCTGGATATGAGCGCGCGGCAAGCACACCGGTGAGCACGCCGGTGAGCTCCGGTCGTCGCCACCGGAGCTGCAACGATGGCCATGGAAGCTACAACCGCAGGGGTAGGCTGTTGCATGGGGCGAAGCCGGTGACGAAGATGGCCACCGAGGACAGGGACCGGCGACCAGGGCGGCCGGGAAAGAAGGCCGGCGAGGACGGCGACCAGGGACGAGGAGGGCAGGCGAGGGAGGGGCGGCGACGAGGGGGGGACGCGTGCGGCCTGCGAGACGGGGTTCGCGAGAGGAAGACGACGCTCGTTACGCGCTCGCACGAGGAAGACGATGACCTCGTTTGGATAAGAATCCAACGGCTCTGGACGGGCCGATCTGATGGCTAGGGTGCGACCGGCCGAAACGTTCGGCCGGCGCACCGGCGCCTAGCATCGCCCTAAATTAAAACAAGGACCTAAGCTAGGAGGACTTGTGAGTGGAGCTGGCAACTTAGTACTCACATTGCCCAGTGGCTACAGTGCCAGTAGTGCCATTGCAAGGGCGAGCTTAATTATTGCCCGGTTGCAGCAGCCAGCAGGACCAGTGGCGCTAGTTTAAGGCCGATCCAGCTTAATTATCGCTTGTATTAACCTATCTTCTTAAGTCAATGGCGAGCCAGGTGGCCCGATCCACTGGGTGTTAACCAATAGCATAAAGACTGATCGATCAGATTGGATCACATCTTTCCCGTGAGAGATCCATCCATGACTGTCTGAAATGTTGTTCTTGTGATTGGAGCTTCAATGCAGAGGGTCCATATATTTGCTTGTCTTCCAAACATTGATCGTGCATTCGATAATTGGTACAAATGCACTGCTCAACTAGTTGTGCACGATTCAGAACGTAGGAAATGATTGGGCATGTGGCAGTAATTATGACGAGTGGCCCATGATGTATACCTCGAGCACATCGGAAATTCGGAATCTCTTATCCTTCTCGTGGTGCATATTATAACGTATGCTTATGTTGGTATGGAGATAAGCAGAATTAGTTTTACCACTAATTAATGCCTTGTACTACTATATCTTCTATCTTCTATATCTAAATAGCTAGCCCC
This sequence comes from Aegilops speltoides, assembly GCA_021437245.1. Lineage (NCBI taxonomy): Eukaryota > Viridiplantae > Streptophyta > Magnoliopsida > Poales > Poaceae > Aegilops > Aegilops speltoides. The sequence goes on from CM038143.1 coordinate 573,881,195, forward strand.
CACTAACCAATTTCTCTCAACATGCAACCATGACACCTCATCAACCTCAACATTCAATGAGTCATAAAAAAAGATTCATCTCAACATACAAATATGCATGATACATTTAATAAATATTTTAGAAAAATACAGTAGTCAAACACAATAAACCATATATATATATATATATATATATATATATATATATATATATATATACATATTAGTTTTTAGCTCTCATGTTATTTCTTCAATCCATAAAATCAATATTTTTAAAATATATTGAAATATCCCCGCAACAACATGCGGGGCATCATCTAGTGATTACAACGAACAAACCCGGTTGTGGAGTCTGCTCAGCAACACTAATTAGTTAACTAATTGATCAATTAATTAATTACGTTGGCTTGCATCTCATGTGCGCACATCCGGATCGAGTGAGTCCTATGTTTGCTTTTCTGTCATTGTCACTTTCATTGTGCGCTCTTGGACGGGAACCTGGTTTTGACAAACGGTGGGTGGTGGGTGGCTGGGTGCTACAAAGAAGAACAAGAATATACATATTCTTGCCGTATTATCCGTTCGTTCAGTGTATACCTACGGCCGCAACTTGGTTTTCTGGAAGCTTCGTGTGCTTGGTAGAACAAGCTAGAATGCACTGTTGCTGGCCGTTGGATCGGATCTCATCTCGTGGAAGACCCGGCCGGGCTACTAGTCATGTGCTGGAACGTTTGGTTGCTAGAGCGTGTGTGGGTCTTCCTCCCTTTCTTGTGGCCCAAGCCGGTCTATAGATTGAGACAGGGACACACAGACTAGGTAGGGCCACACGACATGTAGTAGATGTGCATTTGACAAGTAGCAATTGGACCAGACTTGTTTCTCAAGCCAATGTTAACATTTCTGCGCTGCACCATTCTTCACTTCTTTCCCTGTGACCGCCTTCAAGCCTTCGTCCTCGCCAATCACAATCTCCCCTTCCGCGAATGGCAACCCTCCTCTTTATGCCGTTTTTTCACAAGCTCTGGAAAATGTTCAGCCGTCGAAACACCTCAAGCGAGCTTCGGTATTTGTGTCGACGCCTACTTCTGATGAATAGTCAGGTCACTCACATGTCATGATGGTAACATGTATTTAACCCCCAGACCCTGGTATATGTTGTTGGAACATATCAGCACGAGATCTAATTTCAAAGCCATGGTGCAAAGAACTCAAGGGCGGATCCACATCGTAAAATTAGGTGTGTTAGAGAACTAAAATATTTTGTGTTTTTAAAATAGGAGATATTCTTTACTAACATCAACCCTGCTCTACAAGCTCCAGAGAGAGCGCACGGCGGAAAAGGGGGATTGATGACAAAATGTTTGGTACCTATACTGCTTGACACGTTATGTTCTATAGTTAGTATATAGTCTTTATGTTCATTATACCTTTACTTTGGAAAGTCGTTGTGATTATTATGTATTTACTTTGCAAAGGCAATGCTAAAAGAATGAAGCAGCTACCCTTTGCAAAGACGTACATAAACTCATCCATATGAATGCACATACACCATACCCCTATGAAATTGGGCCGACAGGTCTTCAGATCGACGAAGACATACAAATGTCACGCTATCAGCAGGAACATCACCTCCAACTGAAAGGATATTTTTCATTTATGAGAGACCAAAACATCAAACCTGAGGTTTGATCCCTGGTGTGATGGGAGTATCACTACCCTCCTAACCATTCAACCACATGTTGGTTCTCGGGGAGATTCTTTAGAGATATCAGTGTTTTCATGCATGCCTCAAGATGCTCTAATTTTTGCAAGCTCATGAGATGTACCCCAAAAAAGAGGGTGTGATGGCAAAATGTTCTCGGTACCTAGTACTAACAGACACATTACGTTCTATAGATAACAAAGTCCTCATTTTTGTTATGCTTTTAATTTGCAAAGTCCTTGTGATCATTATGCTTTTAATTTGCAAAGTACTTGTAATTTGCCAAGTCCTCGAGAGCATAGAGAACCATCTTTTCAGGAGTTTGATGCCGCACTCTTCTTTGATGGCCTTGGATCATAAAATTAGGCGTCACAAGAGAACTAAAACATTTTTGAATTTTTGAAATAGGAGAGATTCTTTAACATTTTTTGAGAAACATAGTACATATGCAGACGCTCATAAACACGTACATAAATTCATCCCTATGAACTCACATACATGCTACGCCTATGAGCACCTCCGACAGACTGGGCTGGTGAGCCTTGAGATTGATGGATTCACCACAAATGCCTCGCTATGACGTCACCTCCAACAGAAAGAATATTACACCTTTATGAGAGACCAGAGCGTCAAACCTGAGGTTTGATCTCTCGTAGGCTGAAAGTACCACTGTGGTCATAACCGTCCAACCATGGGTTGTTCACTGTTTTCATGCATGCTCGTGAGATGTACCCCGGAAAAGGGGTTCTGATGGCAAAATGTCCTCCATACCTAGTACTGGTGGACATATTACATTCTATAGATAGCAAAGTCCTTATTTTTATTACGCCCTTACTTTGCAAAGTCCTTGTGATTACTATTACGCCTTTAATTAGCAAAGTCCTTGTGATTATCATTATGCCTTTAATTTTCTTTCTGCTACATAAAAGCCAGTAGCCGTATTCTTCAAGCACTACACCTAGTAGCTACCGGGAAGGAAATACAGGCTAATTACATATACAGGCACATGTAGTTAATCAGTTCCTAGTACGTGCGGCCGAGGTAGATTTAATCGTGGCAAGGACACCAATCAAACACCAGGGTTGTTCGTCCCTACCGTAAGATGCATGCATGATGATCGATGCCCTATCATGAGCTAGAGAATTACTCCAACTTAATTTAGCCAATGCAATTAACGACCTTGTTCAAGGACAGATGATAAATTACTTAGATACAACTGTTGTTTAGGAGATTGCAAAATTTATAAGTACTCCCTTCGATTCAAATTAATTGCCGCATCTCTAGTATAATATAACTTAGTCTCAATTTGGAGATAGAAAAACTGTCATAAAATAAATCTTGTAGACGTGAAAAAACATGCCTCGCTATCGACGACAGAATCACCTCACAACCGATGGAGCAACGTGCCTAAAGAAGCACACGCCACGTCATGTTTGGCATCTCTCTCTATCTATCTATAAATACACTACGCTTCCTAATTTTGAAGGCCTCACAACTAATCGAGGTCTTCAATTTGGAATTGGTTCACCGAGTTTTGACCATGCCAATAATTTCTCAAAGAGCTCTCTTATTAAATTGTTTCAATTCACTATGTTTTCTAATTACACTATGCTCCCCAATTTTTAAGGCCACACAATTAATTAAGGTCTTCGATTTGGAATTGGGCCACCGATTTTGACCCGATCAACAATTTCTCAAGGAGCAGCTCTCTTGTTAAATTATTTTAATTCACTATGCTTCATAATTTTGAAGATCTCCCATTCGATTGAGGTATTCAATTTCGGATTTGGTTCAAGATTTTGATCGGGTCAACGATTTTTCAAATCAGTTGGCAGCAACCAGCTTATAAAATCGTCTCAATCCGACGCGCAATATTACCACCTAGGAAAAAGTGTCAACATGTGCTTTTATATCACCAATATAGTATATGCAACCACCATCGCATAAAATTATCACACATAACTAAGGGTTGATTAGCATATAACACCGAATCACTGTACGGAAGGCCCACCGCAACACCATGTTATAAATAAAAACAAAACACACCCATCGTCTCCCTCACTCGCCAAACTAGATACTCTCTCAGTTCCAAAATATAAGGTGTATTAATTTTTAAACAAAATCAATTTCCTTTAACTTTGACCAAGTTCAAAGCAAAATATATCGACATCCATAATACTAAATAAATAAAATATGAAAATTCATTTGATGATGTATCTGATGATACCGATTTGATATTATATATATTGATATATTTCTTTACAAATTTAGTCAAACTTAAGACTTTTCAAAAAATTAATACACCTTATACCTTAAAACTGAGGGAGTAATATCTTTTATGGAAATCCAACAACACTAGTGACGCAGCAAAGCGTGCTCAAACCTTCTAGTAAATATACTATGCTCCCTGATTTTTAAGGCCTCGCAATTAAATGAGGTCTCCAAATTGGAATTGGGTCATCTGATTTTGACCGGGTCAACAATTTCTCTAGCAGCTTTCTCATTCATTCTTTTAATTCACTATTCTCCTATAAATACACTATGCTCTCTAATACTATCCTCCCTAATACTATGCTCCTAATTTTAACGCCTCAAAATCAACTGAGGTCTCTAATTTTGACATGGCTCATGAGATTTTGTTTTACCGGGTCAACAATTTCACTCAAATCCATTAATTCACTATGCTCCTTAACTTTGGAATTTTTTCATTTGATTGAGGTATTCAGGATTTGGTTCATGATTTTGACCAGGTCAACGATTTTTCAAATTAGCCGACAACAACTGGCCTATAAAAACATATCGCAGCTTCTCACCACCTAAAAAAAGAAACGTCAACATGTGATATTGTAAATAAATATAGCATGCAGACATGGATGCGAAAATTGCCCCACATGAGTATGGGTTGATTAATAGATGACACAGAATCACAACATCAAAGGCCCACAAAAACACTGCAATAGAAACCATAGCACCTACTACTGGGTCGTTTCTGGCTCATCGGTGGCCCAACATCGCCATGGATGAGGGCGAGCATGTGACACGCATAAGGATAGGGCACAAAGCCAAGTTTTCATATCTGAATCAGTCTTAATACATAAGGATCTTCTTCGAGATGAATGAGGTGGTGAGGAATCTAGCTTCAACACAATGGACATTTATAGATGGTCACATTTTGCTTTCAAATTTGCAATGGAGAGATCAGTGACCCCGTGGCCAGATGTGTTGAAATAAGATCGATGCATCTATATAATGATTCTGTTATGGATGGATAATATTCCAGACTACCCTTACGTGTTCCATCTCGGATGGGTTCGTTTGCGGCCACGTTAACCTGAACAATTAAACATGCGCAAGGCCGGGCTCACATCACATGGTGGTCCATGCAGGAGCACTCACTGTCTATATGTGTCCTCAACTGGCTACACAATGGAATGATGGATCCAAAGTACAGTTTGATCTATATTGAAGCAGGCTCCATACACATTATTTTTCTCTTTTTTTGGTTGAGAAACGTGGGCTTGCTTGCTTGGCATCTTCAACTGATTGGTACTACTAGTTCTTATCATTGTGTCGAGAGCTGAGCAGAGATTCCAAACAGTCGGGGCATGGAATGGATATAGATATACCTGCCAATCTGCCACTGCATTTTCTAGTGCCTAGTGGTTCAGCCTGTCTATCTGGACTAGTGCAGGTATGGGTGCCGACATGTGCTGCTTGTCTTTGATTGTGAGCATTATTGGTATGTATGTACTACTGCTCATTGTCTGAAGAAATTGCGTACGATTCAGGATCCAGAGAATGATTGGCTCTGCTATATATTGAGCATATGGATCTTCAGCTAACTCTCCAGTTGCTCTTCGGAAGAAGAACATATATATGCCAGCTGCCAACATATCTTTCTAGCTGGGCTGATCACGAATCTCTTTTCTTTTATCATCAGGGATCGATAAAAATCATGGATCAGCTCCCGGGATCCATGTCATCGAAACAAAATCAAATGTTCGAAAAAGGTTAATTCGGAAGCACAACATTTTGATCTCGGGAGGTGCGCAGCGTACATATGTAATACTGAGTTTGGGAATGAATTGCTCTAATAAGCCTAGTGCGTATAATTGTATGAAGGAAGTCTAACTGTGGTGGTAGAGTACTAATATAATGAATGGGGCTTGCATCTAGAGTCCTATTTTTCTGTTATATGTCACTGTCAGTCTCCGCGTCTGGTATACATATCTCTCGGTCTCGGATGTGAACATTTAACAAATGGCGGCTAAAGGAGGAGAGGGAGAGTAGGAACGTATACTCTTGTATCCTCTGTTCTATTATACGGGAATATATAGTAATCTTCTTGAATAAAGATCAGGACCTAAGCTAGGAGGCTTGCCAGTGGAGCTGTCATTTTAGTACTTTTATTGCCCAATTGCAGCTGTACCAGTAGCGAATCAAGCTTAATCATCGCTAGTAACTAATTAACCTATCTCCTTAAGTCAATGAGGAGCAGGTGGTCCGATCCACTGGGTGTTAACCAAAGGTATAAACAGTGATTGATCGATGAGGATGGATCACATGTTTCCCATGAGCGATCCGCCGATGACTGTCTGAAATGCTGTTCAAGTGGTTAAAGCTTGAAATGAGGGTATTCAGGAAATGATTGGTACAAATGCTTTGAAAATTAATCCATTGATCATCTCTGATTGTGGATTCGATTATTGGTACAAATGCACTACTAGTCAGGTAGTTGTCCACGATTCAGTATTCAGGAAATGATTGGGTTCTGCTAGTATTACGCATGTATGTGGTTGTTTATCTGATGTTTCCAGCTGCCAATGTATATATCTGATGAGTGGCCCATTAATTATGTACACCTCGAGTGCATCGGAATCTCTTATCCTTGTCGTGGTTCATATTATACATACTGATGAGTGAGCAGAATTAGTTTATTAGTTCATGACTTAATTAATTTGGCTCGCCTCTGACATGCGCACATCGGGATCTGAGTCCTATTTTTGGTTTCTGTACTGTCAATCTTCGCGTTGTCAATTAGCACGTACTACCTTTGTCCCTTGATGTAAGACGTTTTTGCAGTTCAATGGCTTTCACACAGCAGCTTCTTATGTTTCATTTTTTGAGGGAACTTCTTATGTTTTTTGACAAACGGTGGGTGCTACTACAAAGAAGCATAAGAGTATATTCTTGCAGTATTAGCCCTCCGTTCTATGCATATGTATGGGCACAACTTGACCTCTCTTGGTTTTCTGGCACACACCATTGCCGGCCGTTGGATCGGATCTCATCTCGTCGAAGACCCGGTGGCTAGCGTGTGTATTTCCCTTCATTCCGTGTGGCCCAAGCCCCAAGCCGGTCTACATATAGATCAAGACAGGGACACGTAGACTAGGCAGGGCCACATGACAAGTACGTATGCATTTGACAAGTGGCATGCAATTGGGCTAGACTTGACTCCCAAGCCAATGTTCACATCTCTGCGCTGCACTGCTCTTCTGTTTGTGTGACCTCCTTCTAGTCAAGCCTTCAATACAGTCTTTTTTTCATGCACTTATGCCCTGGGATGATGCCCTCGGAGAAGGTGCACGCCGGAAAAGGGGGTGTGATGGCAAAATGTTTGGTACCTACTACAGTACTGCTACTAGAAGCATTATGTTCTGTACAAAAGCAAAGTCTATGTGATTGTTATTATGACTTTAATTTGCAAGGTCCTTGTGGTTTTTATTATGCCTTTAATTTGCAAAGTCCTTGTGATTATCATTATGCCTTTTATTTGCTTTCGGCTGCGTAAAAGCAAACAAAATATTCAAGTACCCCTAGTAGTAGCTCCCGGGAAGGATAGACACGCTTACATATAATCGGGGCCATATAGTTAATCAGTTCCTAGTACGTACGGCCAAGGTAGATTTAATCGTGGTGAGGACACCAATCAAACACCACGTTCGTCCGCCCGTACCGTACCGTAAGATGCATGCATGATGATCGATGCCTTATCATGAGCTAGTGAAGTACTCCTGCTTAATTCAGCCAATGCAATGAACAACCTTGCTCAAGGACAGACATGCATCATGATGGCTACGGATGGAAATTATTTGAACTTGATATAGCAATTCTGCTCCATATTTATTGCTTTCTCCATTTCAAATATAACCACGACACTTATTTTGAAACAGAAGGAGTGGTAGTTAATTCCATAAGCAAAGACAAACTCCACGCATACACCCCAAGACGAGTTCAGCTGAATTTGTGTGGTTTTTGTGCCTATATATGTAGAAATAGGGACAATGGAAAAAGGTTAAAGAAAAGATTAAATTAAAGATTGTGCAACTGAAAACAACTAGGAGCATCCTTCATGGTCCAGCCGGATATGCTCCTGGATAAATTAGCCTAGGAAATGGAGATGCCCGGATCTCCATGACAAGCGATCGATCGGGACCGGTAGCACGGGCAGCAGTTGATTAATGGGGAGAAAGGGAAGAGCGCATTAGCTTTTGTAAGCGCGGTGCTCGTACGCCTGCTACTCCTAGTTGTGGTCCTGCGTGAGTGTGCTGTGCGTGATCCTTTGGCGATCGACATTACTTGCGCAATAATTTCTCCCTGCCATGGCAAAGCTGGTTTGGCTCATCTGCCGTTTCTTGTGCACCCGTCCGATTGTTATGGCCATCCCATCCGATCCGATCTGATCTGATCTGATCCTGAGAAGTGATGCATGTGTTAGCTAGAATTGTTGTTCAACAGATCACATGATTTGTAGTCACCATTATTTCTTCTCTATTTGGACACTGAAAAACCTCCCAGGAGAAATGACGTGACATGTTTTTAACACGGTACTGTCCAACATTCGCACATGCATACACATACATTTCATAATGCACGCATGTACATCCTACCCTTTTGAGCACCTTCGAGATGCTGACCTGACACAATATGTTGAGGTTGATAAAGTCGCCACAAGCACCTCCTAGCAGTGGCGGAGCCAGGAAAATCCAATGGGGAGGGCCAAACGTTGCTAAACCTAATTGGGGAGGGCCAGTCCATTGCAATACTCTGTTTTAACAGCAAAAAAATCAGTGTTTACACTAGTATTAGTCTTAAATCAGTGACATTAGGGGGGGGGGGGCAGGGCCCCTGCTGGTCCCCCCTGTCTCCGAAACTGCCTCCTAGTGGACGGAAACATTTTCTCCCGTTGAACGAACATCTTTGAAAAGACTAAAAAGAAATCTAGAAAATTGCGAGCCCAAGGGCCAAGTCTAGAGCATCTCCACTCGTTGGCGCCCCCAGGAGATCTTTTTTTCGCCGCTTGGGGTCGCGCCGGCAGAATTTTTGGCTTGGGGAGACAAAATTTCCCAATCATCCCCCCACCCAAGACGCATTCCGAGGACGCGTGGCGGCACCCCGCAGCTCGGCACCGTCGAGGACGCCCGCCACCGTCCGCCGCACGCTCCTTGGCATGGGCCTCGCCGCCGCGTACCACCATCCCTCCTTCCTCGTGCCCTCCGTCGAGCTCCCTCCTCCATGCGAGCGCGAGCCCCGCTCCGGCAGGTGCGGTAGCCACAGCGCCTTGGCCGCCCGCAGGAACGTCGCCTGGTCAAGGACTCGTGCTCGAAGCCGCCGACTTCCGTGCAGGCGACGAACAGCTCCGTCGCCGCGCTCGCCGACCTCCGCGGTGGGCGTGGCGAGGAGGTTGTGCTTCTTGGAAGGGTGGAGGCTCGCGTTGCGGCTTCGGCGGCGGCGGCGGCGGCGAGCTTCTCCTTGAGCCCGTCCACCTCGGCCTGCTTGCCCTGGAGCTGGCGGTGGAGGTCGTCAAGCGTGGCCTTGTACGGCGCGGAGCGGCGGGGCGGAGGGGCTCGGGCGTGGAATGCGGATGGGAGCATGTGGGTGGGCTAGGGAGGGAAAGGGTGGAGAGAGAGAGAGAGAGAGGGAGAGAGAGAGAGAGAGACGCAGACAGATGGGTCAGGGCCTGCAAAACGGCAAAATTAGCCCCTAGGTGCCCCCAGCTCCCTGGGTTTGGCCTGGGAGCGCCGTCTCTGATTTTGCCCAAATCCGGCGAAAAGTGAGGAGCTGATGGCGTGAGTGGGACTTTTTTATCCGTCGGTGCCGAAAAAGTGCTCCTGGGGGCTTCCCGGGGGGGGGGGGGGGGGAGATGCTCACATACACACATATATATTACCTATATGTACGTACACATGCACATTGTACCCTGATGAGCACCTCCGAGATACCGAGCTGACATAACCTTTTGAGATTGACGAAGCCACTATTGATGCCTCGTAGTCGACAACCGATGGGAACATCTCCTCGCACTGGACAAACATCACCGAACCAGAAAAATGTGAAGGACAGTGCCAAGTCCATGGCTTGAACCACCATTCGATCTGTTATGTTCACATGATGCGGCACATAGATGTGCACATGCATACATCTTGGCACTCGTACGTGGTGCATCGAAAACCTGGGTTTGTGAAGCTTCAAACCCGAGGAAGCCAACACACGACGCCTGGACATCGGCGAGAGCATCGCCTCACATCTTCTATTCTTAGAATTAAGTTGATTCGAATTCTCTTAACATGCAAAGTGTCCACGTCAACGTTCCACTAAGCAATGCATTTAAGTCTTCTCTCTCACTAAATCATTCATTTTAAATCCACATAAGCAAGGCATGCATTTAACTTATAAATTATAATATATATTTTGTGTTAGTCTATGCATGTAACGCTGACACATCATACATGCATGGTACTCATCCTTCACATTTTTGTTCAAAATAACATTTTTTAACTATAATTATTACTTTAGACTCTTTTTTATATTGATTTTCAACATTATATTTTCATTTCATTAGAGTTGGTTATTCAACAACTATTTATATTTTTTAATAAACTTACCACAGCAACGCGCGGGGTATCATATAGTTAAACAAACAATCCGCCTCAAAGAGACACACGTGACATGAACACATGAGATCTTAATCTCCGCCGTGCATTGCATCCTCATTGTCTTGACCAGTTATTAATATCGTGCCGTTGCAGAAATGCAGAGTCCGTGTGTGCCCAATGTAATGTTGATGTGAATCTACTGCACAGACGACACTCCCTGCATGATTTATGGACGATTGGCAATCTGATGGTGTGTTGCACTTAATCATGTGAATAGGTGGTTGGATGTGAAGCATCGTGCAGGGATCGGCTGAAAACTGTTGTCTGTGTAGCAGTGTTCAGAGTTATTTACCCAAAACCACCACATTATGGGCTAGGGTAACAGATCGGTACCACATTTGAGTCAGGGCACAAAAAACCACCAAAATTGCGCCTAATCTGTAACGCGGAGCACTGATGCTTGAATTCGGTCACGAAGGCAGCGAATCTGACCGGCTGGGCCCACCTGGCTGGCCGATGTGGCATGCCTACCTGGATAATTTGTTGAGGTGGCCAAAGGCCCCACATGTCAGCCTCTATCTTATTCACCCCCCTCTCTCTCCCCCAAGCTACCTTCTTCCCCACCCACCCCGACATAGTCAGGCATATCCAGCGCCGCCGCCAAAGCCTTACCCCGGCGAGCCACCCCACCCCGACGATCCTCCCCGCCGTCCATGGCCTCCGTCAGCGCGACCGAGCCCTCTGGCGGACGAAAGCGAGAGAGCACGGGTGGCTATGGCCCCCCGACAGTGCGACCGAGCCCTCTGGCGACGAAAGCGAGCACGGGGTGGCCATGGCCTCTGTCGGGCGCGACCGAGCCCTCTGGCGGACGAAAGCGAAAGCACGAGGTGGCCATGGCCTCCGTCGGCGCGGCGACCACGGGCATAGCCGCGGCGCGCTCGACCAAGGCCTCCATGCGTGAGCCACGAGCACGGGCGTGGCCAGAGCGCTCCACGAGGGCGCGCGTGGCCAGGGCCTCCTGGCGGGCACCGCGCACATGGGCGCGACTAGGGCATTCCACCACGGCACCCCTCCCCCTCTGTACGGTCGCGACCAGGGCCTCTGGCAGTCGCCGCGAGCACGAGTTCCCGGCCGAAACTCGTTGGATCCAGGCGCAGCAGAGGGCTAGGGCAGCTCGGCGATGTCGGGGCGGTGCGGCGAGGTGGAGTTCATCCATGGCGTGGGAATGGCAGTTTGCTCCTGTTTGAGAGAGAGGAAAATCAGGAAGGAAGGAGGAGGAGAAAAACAAAGGGGCGGCGAGGGGAGCTCCAGCGGCTTGACATCGGCGGCCAGGCCTCCGATGGCCGTCGACCAGTAAGGGCGGCGAGCCGCGCCGGCGGTGCCCAGTGTGCTGATAAGCCCATTACCTGTTTGTTGAAATGCCCATAAGAAAAGGAATTTTAAAAGAGACAAACAGATGAGTCACTTACAGTTGGGTTTCTTGTCCAACTCAACATATTGTCCACACAACCATGCCACGTCAGCCTAGCAGGTGGGCCCAACTTGTTAGTTTTACTATTTTCGCATGCTTATCAGACAATCAGTGCTCCCCATGAGTCATTAGGCACAAAATTGGTGGTTTTTTGTGCCATTTCCGAAAAGTGGTACCGATCTGTTACCCTAGCTCATAATGTGGTGGTTTTGGGTAAATAACTCCAGTGTTCATGTTGATATATTTTGCTTTGCGCGGAAAAAGGAAATTGGAAGTCACGGACGTTTTGACCCTGTTTGAAGATGGGTTGGAGATATTTTGCCGGTAAAACGAGCTTACAATTCACGTGTAGCAGCAGCCTGTCTTGCGTGCCAAGAAAAAGAAAGGATCGAGAGGACGAGTGTCCTCTGCCTTCTGTACCTGTCTTGCGCGCCAAGAAAGGAAAGCACCAGCGCTCACATGCGGAGCATCGTGAGAGCAGATCCGCTCCCAATCAGCAGCTCACACACAAGCACACAGCCAATGGCCCAACTAATCATGACCCCCATTAATCAACACGCATTAATCCGCTGCCCAACCTGCTAACCACAACAAAGAACAGAATTAATGCCCCTAACCGCCAACCCAGCGGATTCGAAACCGCCAGCCAGCCGCTCCCCTTCCCGCCCGGCCGCCGGGGCCCACGCGTCAGAGCGCCCGCCCCGCTCGGTAGCTTCGCCCGCCCATCCCCACCCACCTACCGGTCCGCGGCGGGCGGCGCCCCCTATAAACATCGGCGCGGCCGCCGCGTTGGCCCCTCCCCCCAATTCCCCACCCCCATTCCCCCTTCCCCACCCCGCCTCCGGGTAGCTCCTCCGCCAGATTCCAACCGCCGGCGAGGAGCGAGCCCCCCCAATTCCCCAACCCCACCCCCAATCTCCCATCCGAGTCCGCGCCGGCTCTGATCGCTCCGGTTCGCACGAATTCGAGAGGGCGCGTTTCCGTCGGGAGGGATGATGCTGGTGGCCAAGGAGTTCGGCGCGCTCTCGCCGCCGGGGGCGGTGGCGGCGCAGCGGAGGTGGGCCCCGCCGTCGACGGCGAGGGTGTCGCCCCGCGGCGGCGGGGGGTCGCCGGTGGGGGACCTGTGGCTGCGGACGCGGGGAGGGGGGGACGGGCCCGGCGGGAGCCAGCACGGGAGCCACGAGAGCGACATGGACCTCGCCATGCTCGTCAGCGACTTCCTCGAGGGCGGCGGCGGCGGCGGCGGGGGCGGGGATTCGCGCGGCAGCAGCGACGGCGAGCCCGGCGGCCTCCACGACCTCGCCCACCTCGCCGACAAGATCTCGGTACGTGCCTTGCGCCTCCGGGCGAGCCACCCTCCCGCTCCCCGCCTCCTCTCATCTGCTCTGTTCATGCGAATTTTCAGTTTCGTTTGGGGCCGAGGTAAATTTCCCCCAAGTTTTGCCCAATTCATTAGCCAGGCCGGTTGGTTAGGTGGCTGGCTGCGACCTAATTATTAGCGATTCCAAACCTCTGATCAGTACAGGTTGGAGGAACATTTCTGGAATCGCCTATATACAGAGGTTGCTTCCAAATGAATTTGTCGCTACTAGTACATTTTTGGTAGCAGTTGCGTGAATTGTCGTTAGTATCTACTCCCTCCGTTCGGAATTACTTGTCAAGAAAATGGATGTATCTACAACTAAAATACATCTAGATACATTCATTTCTTGGACGAGTAATTCCGAACGGAGGGAGTATGACGTTGCTGCCCTGTTTTGTTTTGCTCTGAATTTTATCTCTAACCACAGCTCATGGTAACAGCAACGACAATTTTGATATGGCTGGCATGTTTGATCCGATTTGACTCCATGGCCACAGTACAAAAGAATGAATTTACCATTATAGAGAGCCCTCCCAGATGAATTTGTCGTTACTAGTACATATTTGGAAGCAGTCGCTTCCAAGTGAATTTTCGTTAGTATCTATGGCTGCCCCGTTTTGTTTTGCACTGAATTTACTATGTAACCACAGCTGATGATAACATCGACGACAAATTTTGGTATGCCTGGCATGTTTGATCCGATTTGACTCCATGACCACGGTGCTAAACAAAAATCTACAATTACCTTGCTGGCTTGCAGCTGTAGTTTTGATTACAGAGCAGTACAATTTGGTTGTCTCTGAAGTTTTGATTGCACAGCAGTACAATTTTGTCCCAACTACCATGATTCTACAGACCATTTTTAGGCTTTAGCCCTATTGCTCAGGGGTAAAATGAATCATCAGTGTGGGCACCAGTTGTTCCCCTGCTGTAATGATGACCTAGCCGATTTGTAATCAACCATGCCATGTGCGTCCTTATCTCGCCTGATTCAGAGGAGGCACTGGGCTATCTCTTTTGCTCATTCATTAGTCTTGCCTAGAATAATAATTGGATAACTTAACTTAGTATGTGTGTTGTTGTATCCCAAGGCTGACCTTTTGCGCATCCATTTTAGATGTACAAGCAAGCTGGAGATGAGAAGGAAAACGAGCTGCTCTCCGTGGTTCACTCGCTGCTGTTCTCGATCCACGAGACAGAACTCCAGGATTTCGTAAGAGGCCAATGTACTGGCAGCTGCATCCGTCATCTACTCGTGAAGCTCCTGAGGTACTCGGGATACGACGCGGCCGTCTGCGTGTCCAAATGGCAGGGGTTTGACAAGATACCAGGAGGTAGTATAACCACCAGACCAAGGCATAGCTATTTATGCTGTTTGAGTTTTTCTAGAAATTGAGCTGTGTGGCTGAGCTGTTTGTTGTTTTGCCAACCAGGTGATCATGAGTACATTGATGTCATAATAGACAATGACCTGACGGGTCCAGAGCGTCTGATCATCGACATCGACTTCAGGAGCCACTTTGAAATAGCCAGAGCAGTCGATCCTTACGGCACCCTGCTGGACTCGCTCCCGGTGGTCTATGTTGGCACCCTTCCAAGACTGAAGCAGTTCCTGAATGTGATGGTCGACGCGGCAAAATGGTCCCTGAAGCAGAACTCCATGCCCCTGCCGCCCTGGAGATCCCTGTCCTACCTCCAAATGAAGTGGCACTCCAAGTACGAGAGGAAAGGCCTGCACTCTGAGCAGCAAGAGTTCCAGGGCGCATCCCCTAGCCACGCGCTGTGCTTCGGGCATCTGAAGAGGCTGAAATCCTCACTGCGGTTGGAGCTCGAGACTGGAAGGTTGCTCATGATGCCGGTCATGCAGGCCGGCGCGAAGAGGACGGCAATGTACGAGAGGCGGCGTAGGCGCTCCCTGCTCAGCTTCTGATGCTTCTTGGATGCAGAATTTTTGGGGGAAAAGGAGAGGGTCTTTCTTTTTTTGCGGGATTTTAACAGTTATTATGGGAGGTAGACGGTGGGTGCTAAGCACTAACAGGGGAGGAGAGTGCAGATTACATGCCAGGTTTTTTTTCTGAAGGCATATATACAAAAGAAAAAAATACACAAAATTCTTTTTCGATTTCATTTTTGGTTTCTTGGGCGAAAGATGGATGCTGGTGATGAGCCCGCCAGCATGCCATGAATGTACAACTGAGAGTTGTTACAAAATTTTCCCCTTATATTGAATTTTGATCGTATATGTTTTGTCCTACCATGTGTGTTTGTATTTTGAAGAATTATCAGTATATGTGGTTGTGCTTCATTTGGTTCAGAAGGAAATGATACTCCCATCGAACAGCAAGATCAAATGCTGGTGTTTTGGAAACGCCGCCCCGCCGCCACTTGCCGATGTATATTTCTAGAGCCCTGCTCTAGCCTTTTCCATCATCCTCTTGTCCCCTCTAATGATGTCTCTGTGATTGAAAAATAGGAGAATCTGATAAAGAAGCGACAGCCGCAGCGGCAGCGCGTGTTGTATATGTTATTATCATTGACGCGTTGCTAGAGCAGAGCGGAGCGGGGTGCTTTACGGAAAGAAGGGGGGGATTTGTGAGGAAAAAAGGGGGGATTTGCGAGGAAAGAACTGAGAAAAGGAGATGCAGGTTGCAATGGCTAAGACAAGTCCTGATTCCAGAATGGTTTTGGCCAGCCTGAGCCTGCTGCTGAGTAGCTTTTGTCCCAGCCAGCCAGGATGATCATGATGTTGCTTTGCTCCCCGTTGTTTTCAGTGTCTTTGGTTGAACAACCGGGGGCGGATCAATCAATCATGTGAGATGTTAAATTAACAGCAACTGGGGCAATAGTCACTGCTTGCTTCGCTTCGGTGCCTGCTCATGTTGGCTCCTGATTTGTATCTGGTCACACCTTTGCCTTATATTGATTTTTGATCATACGGATGATGTTTCTTGGGTGGAAGATGGATGCTGGTGATGAACCCATGTATGTACAACTGAGAGTTGTTACAAAATTTTCCCCTTGCCTTATATTGATTTTTGATCATACGGATGTGTCATGTCGCGCTCGTCCTACCATGTGTGTTTGTATTTTGAAGAAAGAATTATATATGTTGTGCTTGGTTTCGTTATGAAGGAAATGATACTCACATGTAACAACAAGATCAAATTGCTGGTGTTTTGGAAACGCCGCCCCGCTGCCGCTTGTTGATGTATATTTCTCGAGGCATGCTCTAGCCTTTTCCAACATCCCCTTGTCCCCTCCAATGAAGTCTTTGTGATTGAAAAACAGGGGAATCTGCGAAAGAAGTGACAGAGGCAGCGCGTGTTGTACATGTTATGATGTGGCGTGTTGCTGGATCCGAGAGGGGTGCTTTACGGAAAGAAGGGGGATTTGCGAGGAAAGAAAGGAACATTGAGAAAAGGAGATGCAGGTTGAAATGGCTAACACAGGTCTTGATTCACCCCCAGGCTCTCGCCAGCCTGAGCCTGCTGAGCTGCCCAGTAGCTCTGTCTCTCCCAGCCATCATGATGTTTGTCTGTCCATCCATTGTTCTTGTCAAATGTCTTTCTTTGTTAATCAAGTGGGGCGAATCAATCATGTGGCCTGTTAAATTAACAGCAATTGCAGCAACGGTTGCTGCTGCTTGGGTGTTCATGTTGGCCTGCCTGTCCCGCGGCTTCGACACCCGAAGGATGAACACACAGTGAGTGCAGGTCTTTGTCTACAGGACTGCAGGTGTTGTTTTGGCACCAGGGAGTTGAATAGTCTGGATTTTGGTACAAGAATCATGGGGGCATGGCATGAAGTTTTGTTGTAAGCGTTTTTGGGTGAACTTGTTGTGTTCTAGGTTGCATACTAGCAAAGCACCAGGAAAGTGGAAACAACTTCAGACCTATTACTCCCTCAAAAAAAAGAAACTTCAGACCTATTACAGTTTAACTAGGAGCCAAAAGTGAAACAAATTTAGTCCATGACAGCAAAAAAAAAGGAATTGGGGCGAGAGAGGCTCGAACTCTCGACCTCAGGATCACTCGCATAATTTAGCTATGAGACCTACGCGCTAGCCAACTGCGCCACCGCCCCGTTGTGTTTTTGTTACTCATCATGCCTATAAGATTCTATGCAACTTCCAGAGATTATAAATGGTGTGTGTACATTTCTTCGAAGCTGATGCAGTAACATACCCCTAAAAATAACTGATGCAACAACAGCAGGCTCGTATTGTTCATTTCATGGCCGACACAATGATAAGAACTATCTACCAATCAGTTCAAGATTCCAACGGCCCCACGGTTCTCGAGAAGAGAAAAGAAAAGAGATGAAATATGGAGCCTACTACTACTTCTCATTCCATCAAAGTGTACTTTGGGGGCACAAATGGACCACCATGCATGTGATCCAGCCCTTGCACTTCTTTTTATTCATGTTCATGTGACAGCAAACCAATCTATCGGATATGAAAATAGATAGCGGCAGGTTGTAATAACATATTATTATTCATACTAGAATCCAAGTATGCATGTATGTACCGATATTCTCATAACACCTCGCATCATCCAGGTAAGTATGAAACATCATCATTAGTATAATGTTCAGCTTGAAGCAAGTTGCTAGCACTGAATGATATTTCTTTTTATATCCTTAGCAAAGATGGTTTGAGTGCATGGCAGATTTTAGAAACTACATCATCCATACAGTTACTAATAATCGTCTGCGGTCTATACTCGGGCCGTATCCATGAAAAGAAAGAAATTTAAACCTCGTAGTACCAAGACTCAATCCCGAACATTGATCTTATTGGTTTTAATTACACAAAATGCAAACGAAGTCTAAGAAACATGAAACCTGGCATTGGTGTCATTATATCATCCCTAGAGGGTACTATAAAATTTGAGAAGGTTTCACAAACATTGTCATGTAAACTACATCAAATTTGCTTTTTTAGAGGGAAAGTGCCAGGTTTTAAGGCGACAGATTTATGTGGCTCCAATATCCCACCTCCCAACTCATCTGCTTTGTCACCGACGTGCCATTGGCAACCGTCTCCTCCCGGCCCCACCTCCCAACTCTCCTTCCCTCTACAGCCTGCCCACCCCTCACAAGATGCATTGGAGATGAAATTCATAGCACCATGTGACCTGCAAAACTCAAAATAGTTTACTCAAATAAAAAAACTAAGGAATTGGGGTATGTGAACAGAAAGAGACATTCGGTGACGAAATTCGAGATCTGGTCATCCCACCTCCAGGTGAGATGTCGCCATCCACTGTCACCACAGGGGCTCGGCAAGGGATGGGGTGGCATGGTTGGCTAAGGAGGTGGACCATGGAGACGACAAGGCTCTTCACAGAACGCCCGAAGTGGGGCGGATGTGCAGTGCACCATTGCTGTGTAGGGAGGTGCATGAGGCGTTGTTGCTAGGTGGTACATGTCGAAGAGAGGCACCACGGAGGGGCAGGGGTATCGAGAGAAGCGTGTTGGGGCAAGGAGCGAGGTGATGGTGTGTCGCGATGAAGGCGATAGAGGAGGCAGGGGAAGGGACCGTGTGGGGTGGTTCCAGAGCAAAAGGGGGCATGTTCCCGTCCAGGGTGCTAAAATATGGTTGGTGCTGAACGTGGGAGCAATACGAAATGTTGGATTCGAGTATGTGTATGGTGCAAATGTTTGCAAAGGTGTAGATGCCACATGGCATATGTGTAGAATGCATTCACTTTGCAAAGGTGGAAAAGCTTTGTTGAGTTTTACACTCGGCAAACATTGTGCACACAAACAAAAAAAAGGGTCGCGTCGCCGGTTCATCCCTTTATCCTGGACCGAGTGGTGAACTAACGGATCCATGGCGGAAGATTACTGCCATGAGCATGGCTAGTAGAAGCTAAGGGTGATGGTCGTGGTGGTGCTCGCGACAAAGCGGCCTCCTCTTGCTCTCGGGCAAGATGCTAGAGGGGTGACATGTAGGCCATTACAGACATTACGCCTCATGGGCCAGCAATAGCCTGGAATGACAGTGATAACCTGCAAGGGAGACAGGTGGATGGGCAATCTCAGGAATAGGAGGTCGCCGCCTGTCCGTTGATGACGTCTATCTCTGATTATCTCCCTGATCGCCTGCTTGGAGAAGAAGAAGAGGAGCATCGAGGACTAGGGAAGAGGAGCGGCATCAACGAAGAAGACGAGCAACCGTATGTGGCCTATGGGGCTGAAAAGATTGGAGAGATAGGAGATAAGGAGAGAGAGAGAGAGAGAGAGAGATCTTTTTCGTGTGCTATATCTATCATGTGATGGCACCTCATCGATCCACATGCTCCCCTTCCAACCAATCAGGACAAAGCGCGCAGATTGTGTGTTTCTCCATTAGGTGGCTCTGCTGAGTGTAACACTCGACAAACTTTATTTTCTTTTTTCTTTTACTTTATTTCCTTTCGGTTCCTTTCTTTCATTTTATCTCTTTCTTCTCTTCTCTTTTCAACCCACTTCTGCTAACTTTTTCACGCACTTGTATTTCAAATTTGAATTATATCCGTTAAAATCCTAGAAATACACTTAGTGAAATAAATATAGCAAACAAATCCAGAAAGATGCCAAATTTTGGCTTGGAATATGTGATGGTGTATGTTGGGTGTATACAAAAGAATCAATGTCAACCGACGGTGCCACCGCCACCGTCGTCGTTGTTCTGCCCAGGACAAGCATGCAGGCGCACACAAGCACCGCCGGCTCTCCCGAGGACGCATGGGCAGCCACTGAGGACACGATAGGCATGCTGAAACTGGCCAGGACGCCGGAGCTGCACCACAGTTGATGAGTGTTTTCCTAATTTCTTTAGGCATGCGAACTTGATTTAATCTTTAATTTCCAATGTATTTTTTTCACATATAGGATAAAAATTGACACGAATGACCTAGGACTCTAGTTATACGCAGTTTCTTGCCAGAGTTGTGGTCTTTTTTTATCAATGACAAATTCACATTAGTACCAATGGGAAAATTTGCATGTCTACGAGTACTGGACGAGATTCTCATTGCTGGCGAACTTCAGGTACCTAGTAAGAACTTTACAACAGTAATTAGAAAAGCCATGGCTGTATGCACAGAGACAAAAGTTGTATATCCATCTTATCATGAGAAGGAAAAATTGCGAAGAGGTTGAATCAGAAGAAAAATCATTATAAGTGGCAAGTAGGAAAATCATGTTTGCTCGTAGGAGCCATCTACAAAATACAACTATCCATGTTTGCAAATATTTGTCTTCCCTGTGTGATGTGATGTGTGCACAAACTATAAAAGCATTTAACTGTAAAAAAATACATAAAATTATTTTTCATTTTTATTTCCTCGGCGAAAGATAGATGCTGGTAACGAACCCGCTAGCATGCCACATACAACCGAGAGTTTTAGGAACAAGAGGGGATTCTTCTTCTTGTGGGCTTCATTGATCACATTCTGGACGTATAGGAACTTATCCTGGATAGACCGACCTCGGATGAAAGCACTCTGACTATGGGAGATTAACTTGTGGAGCTCAGGCCCCAAGCGATTGGCAAGGATCTTGCATGCGATTTTTGCGACGCTGTGCATTAAACTGACAGGCCGGAAATCACCCACAGATGCAACATCATCTTTCTTGGGCAGCAAAACAACGAGGGCAGAATTAAGCAATTTCCAATGATCGGCACGCAAGTGATATAATTGGTTAAGAGCCTTGAAAAAACCCTCCTCAATGATGTGCCAAAACTTCCTGAAGAATCCCCCAATAAAACCATCAGGTCCCGCACTTTTTCATCATGCATATCAAATACAGCACGCTTGATTTCGTCTCTATTAAACTGCTCATCGAGGTGTTGTAAATTAGCTGGTGGGATTCCTAGAGATTCCCAATTCATCTTCAAGCTGTTGTCATTTGAGGTTCCCATTAGCGAGTTGAAATGCTCAAAAATAAGCTTCGCCTTGTCACTCTGTTCCGACACCTCTCCATTGTTGCCAATTAATTTAGTTATATAATTCTTCTGTCGTCGTCCATCAGTGGCTATAGTGTCGATCAGCTATTTTCAGTGGCGATGCTAGATATGGAGATTCCTAAAACATCATGTATTCATGTTGGACATGTGTATTTGGGTGTATTTTCCATATGCTTTGATCGGCACCGATCTATAATTTATTGTGGGTTTATCTCCATAAATCTTGGAATATAATGTTGTGACCTCTTGCCATCGAAAACGTAAAGGACACACGTCTTGTGATGATAGTGGACCAACAGGCAACAACATGATGGTACATTTGTCTTGGGAAATTGTTGTGTGCTTACGCTATTATAAAGGTGTGCACATAGAAATGTCACAAAAGGTTTCGTGGTGTAGTTGGTTATCACGTCAGTCTAACACACTGAAGGTCTCCGGTTCGAACCCGGGCGAAGCCATTTATATTTATTTTTTTGTCCATTGTGTAGAAAATACAAAAAAAAAAACAAAAAGAATGGTGGGCAAGTAATGGCAACTATCTATACCCACTATAAGCGCTCCAAGAGAAAATAACCACTCTCGACTTCTGCATCACATGATGTGATAGCCTTTTTTTGGGAGTGAAGACACTATCCCATGGAAGAAGTACTACGTTTTTCATGGTATCCCTCCCTTCTCTATTCTTGGATAGGAAATAACGGCTAGCATGGAGCAAACAAGATACCATATGAAATAAATGACCACCTTACTTAATTGATCACTATCATGTCGATCTTTGGTTTGCGACGTTCAAAGCCATGGACACACTCCTATATTTCTTTACAGAGCGAGTACATCGATATTATGATGAGAAAAAAAAAATAAGAAGAGGATAAATAGGAAGAGAAATCATCACCAGGAGCAACCGGAAAAATCATCTTTGCTCGTAGGAATAAATCTTCATCCTTGTCTAGTTTCCCATTTCACTGTCTATGCTTGTAAATATTTGTCATTGTTCAAAAAAAAAATTGTCACTGTTTCCGACTTTATGTGATGTGATGTGTGCAAATCATCATGCAACAGTTACGTAATAATAAAGCCTAATATTATTATACAGAAAGAAAAAAATACACAAAAATCTTTTTCAATTTCATTTTTTGCTTCTTGGGCGAAAGATGGATGCTGGTGACAAGCCTGCTAGCATGCTATGTACAACCGAGATTTGTTACAGAATCTCCCCCTTTCTTACCACTGATATTTGATCATATACGTATGGATGTGTCAAGTGGCGTTTCAAAGTCTTACCATGTGTGTTTCCCGGCGAAAAAAGAAGCATTTCCATGTGCGTATGCATTTTGAAGAATTCTGTGCTGTATGTTATTGCACTTGGTTTGGTTCTTAAGAAAAGGGATACCCCTCATATGTAACAAGATAAAATGCTCTTAACCCTTTCGGTCATCCTCTTGTCCCCTCTAATGATCTTTGTGATTGACAAAAAGGAGAATCTTTCCATGAGAAAGAAGCGATATCGGCAGCCTGTGTTGTATATGTTTATATCATGTGACGTGTTACTATAGCGGAGTGGGGTGCTTTACGGAAAGAAGGGAGGATTTGCGAGGGAAGGAAGGAACATATGAGCGCGTTGAGAAAAGAAGGAGCCCGAGGTTTGGACTTGATCATTGGCACCTGAGGGATGGAACAGTTGGAGTATGGCCTGAAGCTTTTTCTGCTTTAGCTAGGTGTTGTCTGTTATGTTCTTTTTTGCTCTTTTGTTTTGTTGTTCCTTTATGTCTTGAATTGCAGTACCGCCGGCCTAATCCATCGTATGGAAAAAATGAAAAGAAAAAAAAGCTGGCATGAAGTTTCGTGGTTGCATACTAGCCAAAAGTGGAAACAAGTTCAGATCTATTACAGTTTAAATATAAATACTTAAATAGGAGCCATAAGTGAAATAATTTAAAAATCATGACAGCAATAAAAAAAAGGTTGGGGCGAGAGAGGCTCGAACTCTCGACCTCAGGATCACTCGCATAATTTAGCTATGAGACCTACGCGCTAGCCAACTGCGCCACCGCCCCGTTATGTTTCCAATCATCAGGCAAGGAGAATTGTAGTTTCCTCTCAGGCCAGTAAAACGGTGATATGTCACGGTCGAGACTCCAGCTGCGAGGCATACGTTAGTGACCTATAATTCTACTCATCTTCATTCACAGCCTCAGTTTTACATATGCAACTTCCAGAGATTCCAAATGGTGTGTGTACATTTCATCAAATCTGATGCAATAACATGTCTAGAAAAAACGATGCAGTAACAGCAGGCTCATATTGTTCATTTCATGGCCGACACAATGTTAAAAACTATCAACCAATCAGTTCAAGATTCCAACGACCCCAGATCTCAAAAAAAAAAAGGAGAGAGATTGCAACGACCCCATGGTTTCAAGAAGAGAAGAAAAGAGACAAAATATGGAGCCTACTTCTCAAGGATCCATCATTCCATAAAACTGTACTTTGGGGGCACAAATGGTGAAATGGACCACCATGTGATCCAGCCCTTGCACTTCCTTTATTCATGTTCATGTGCTAGCGAACCAATCTATCGGATATGAAAATAGACAATGGCAGGTTGTAATAAGACATTGTTCATACTAGAATCCAAGTATGGGTGTATGCATCGATATTCTCATCACACCTCGCATCATCCAGGTAAGTATGAAACAAAATCATCAGTATAATGTTCACCTTGAAGCAAGTTGCTAGCACTGAATGGTATTTCTTTTTACATACTTAGCAAAGATGATTAGAGTGTATGCCAGATTTTAGAAACTACATCATGCATACGATAACTAGTTATCGTCTGCAGTCTATATTCGGGCCTTATCTCTACTATCTAAAAGAAACGCAAGGTTCCGTTTCCCACCTTACGTCGCTCGTTTCGTCCATCCTCCCTGCGCCTACTGCACTCGCGATTGGTTTTATCACATCCTTCCCCACATCGGTTTTGCATTGAAGACCTTCCTAAAAC
>CM038143.1:578412482-578812325 GCA_021437245.1 Aegilops speltoides
AGAAAAAAAATCACACGTTTGAAAATAGTTAGTGTATTCAGAAATTGTTAAGAAAGTTTTAAAAACTTTGTGGCAATACTAGTTGGTCCGCTAAAGTTCCAATCTGGTTGCCACGGTGTGTTGAATCACCTAAAGTACGTTTATAACATGTTCGTGAATTTCAAAAGTGATCGTGTCTTGAAAAAATGTTCATGAATTTCAAAAATGTTTGCAAACTCAAAAACAAATTTGATGGGTTCAAAAAATGTTCATGAATTTCCAAAAATAAATAGTGAATTTTTAAAAATGTCACTCATTTCAGAACACGTTTGCAAGCTTATAAAACGTTCACCAATTTCAAAAAAGTGTTTGCCGATTCCAAAAAAAATCACGAATTTTAAGAATTTTTTCGGTTTGAGAAAATGTTCATGACATTCCAAAAAATTGTTCGCGAGTTTGGAAACCATCTTCGTGAATTTAAAATTTTGTCCTCAAATTCGAAAAATGCTCAAAACTATTAAAAATGTTCATGAATTTGCAAGTTGTTCGTGATTTTCAAAAAAAATCATGAATTCAGAAAAATAAAAATATTTGCCAATTTAAAAAATGAATAATTAAATGAAAGAACAGAAAACTAAAAAGAAAAGAAGCATTGGTGAGGGCAAGGTCGCTCGGTCTTGCTTGTTCTCTCCAGCAACGTCGAAGTGAGAACGTATCTTCTGATTCTCAAAAAAAAAAAAGTGTCCCTATCTTCTGTTGCTCCCCGCGACACCTGTAATTAATTACTTTACTCCAAAATCATGAATGCAGTGTTAAGATTCTTGCATATCGGACTTTGCAGTACAATTGACAGTAAGTAGAGTGAGATGATCACATACAGTGTTAAGATTCAGCCCTGGATAATTAACATACTCCTGTCATTTTAAGATTCAGCCCTGGACAAGTGATGGCTATACAGTGTCAATTGACAGTTATAAGTAGAGTGAGATGATCAAACGTTTGTGCTGAATTTGAATTGCATACAGTACGTTGGGCTACTGTATGTATAGCAGTGGCTAGTCCTGGATGACTGACAGTAAGATTCTGCCCTGTATAGCAGTGACAGTGACTATCTTAACTAAATCTTACAGTATGTATGTACTCCCTCCGTTCGGAATTACTTGTCCCGGAAATGGATGTATCTAGAACTAAAATACGTCTAGATACATCCATTTCTGCAACAAGTAATTCCGAACAGAGGGAGTATGTATGTATGTACTCCTGTCATGTTAACTGAATTTGCAATAATTGCAGCGGGCTTGTCCTGGATATGACTCATTTTCTAGGTTTACCTTGGCTAGATATATAGCCCACAACTGTAAGACCATGCATTTTTAATTTTAATTTCGAGTTTCAATTTCAGCAGAAAAGGCGGGGTCTAAAAAAACTATACTGGTTATTCAATGATTTATATTGACAGCATAATAATTACTTTACTTGTAACTTGCTTGTCTTTAACTGATAGAAATACATTCACACTTTGAAACAGAGCGAGCCTGAAATGGACTCGGCTAAAATGGACACATCATAATGCCAATTCACTACTCCCTCTGTTCGGAATTAGTTGTCTTGGAAATGTATGTATCTAAAACTAAAATACGTCTATATACATTCATTTCTGCGACAAGTAATTCCGAACGGAGGGAGTAGTTGTTTCCTTCCGTTGATACTACTAGCTAGCACACCTCGAAATTCCTTTTTTTTTTAAAAGATCCAGCATTGCTGACGTTCATTGATAATAGCAGGAAGCAATGAAAAACAACAAGGTGGTGAATGTCCTAGGACCACAGGATTCGAAGATCAAAGAAAAAGAAAAACAACAGCCCCAAAAGATGCAGCACAACACTCCATACGATCCATACTAGGCAGTGCAGCTCCGACTCTGACGGTGAACTACTAAGGAAACTAGGCAGGGGTGGCGTCACGGAGGATCACCGAACGGACCACCTATCACGCGTCATCGTATACCGCCGGCCCCCAACCGCGGCTTCGACTTCACAGCAACAGACAGTCGAGGCACTCCCACGGACACGCCGGAGAAGAAGAACCGACTACCACAACCAAGGTCACGCCTCCGACATTGCTCACCACCATCATCGTTGCCACAGAAGCCATCGTGCATGTCCAGTCGCAGGAAGCACCAAAGGGATCAAAGTCTTCAAGACGGCGCCCTAAAGAGGGGAACGACGTTGAAGACGACGCCACCGCCCGACCCTGCAGGAGGATCTAGGTTTTCACCCGAGGTACTTGATCAAGGAGATCTGGCTGCGAGTCCCGACGACACCTCCAAGGAGGATTGCGACGCCCACAAACGTCATTGCCGCCGGCCAGCCAGCACCGGCCAGGCTTTCACCCGACGCAGCCACACCCACGCAGCAGGCCGAGGTCGACTGGTGCCTCCACTGGACCGCACACCCCACACACAGCGAGCTCGCCACCGCTGTGCAGGGCCACCACCAAGCCTCCCTGACGACGGGCCTGCAGAGACCAGATCGGGCCCTGCACCCCGCATCCAACCGCGGTCGGAGCCTCTCAGCTCTAGCACCGCCCGCGCTCACGAACCGGCCGCCGCCACACCCAGATCCGCGCCGCCGGACACCGGAGTAGCAGATCGGCCCAAGAAGCCCACCATGCACTGTGTTTCCCAGATCCGCGGCAGCCATCTCGCAGCAGCCGAACGCCCGCGCCTGCACCAGCCCCACACCGACCCGCCTCCGCAGACGCACCTCCGCACATCTCAGCAGTCGGGCGCCATCACCTCCACGCCCGCCAAACCACGGCCTAGACGCCAGATCCGCGCCGGAGGACGACTGCGCCCCGGAGCCACACGCGCACGGCACCCTTGCTGACGCCCCGGGCAGACGCCAGATCCGCGCAACATTTCGACGGATCTGCAGCGCCCGCACATCTTCTCGCGTCCCCGACCAGAATCGCCCTCGCCTGCGCACATCGCAGCGCCGTCCCCGCGGCCTCGCTAGCGCACGCATCCCCGTCACCTCGTCGCTCCAGTGACCCGCGCCGCTGCGCCAGCAGAGAGCCTCAGCCGAGACCAGCAGCCCCCGCACCGCAAAGCCCGAGCGAGCGTTGCCCGGCGACGCCTGAGGGCGGCGGCGAGGGGGAGGGGAGCCGGGTGAGCTCTGCTGGCCGGCGCTGCTTTTTGGCTCCCGAGCCGCCGCGGGGAGAGGAGGGAATCGCGCACCAGCTGTTTGATTCTCACACGAGGAATCCAATTGACTAACGGCTCATATTCATAGCTAAGAAACTAGTGATACGTTGCCCTTGGGTGCAATGCAACTGCCAAAACAATCTTCATCAAACACTAACAAAAGATTGACTAGATGATCCCAACAAAGTGAGTGACAAAATCTTAGCATGATACTATAATCATCATCACTCATTTGGACTGCAAATCCAATGCAATGCATACAATGCAAGTTTTTTAAAAAGAAAACAATCATCTAAATGCAATGCTTGAGTCACACGGCGTTTCCTCTCAAAATCACAATTCTTTTTTGTACATGACATGATCATCCTTTCTAATGTGTATAACCATGTATGTGGATTTCTATTTCAGACAGACTGGAAATAAATACTGATGATTCAACAAGTTAAAGTAGATTTTTTTTTTGTAGTCCTTGTCTTGGCAAAATGGACATACACTCTTTACAAAGTCCATGGCTAATGCTAATCCAACTCTGCCCCAACATCCACACTTCACAGAGCTTCACCAATTCAAGTCTAATTTTTTTTTCTCTTTCATGCTGTTTTTTATGTCTTTACGGATGGGGGTTTCTTTCCCCTTTTTCATTTTTCAGAACGAGACCTTTTTATAAAAATGTTTTGTAAATTTCAGAAATTGCTCACATTGAACAAATGTTTGGAATTTTCAAAAGTTTTTCCCTTTAAAAAATCTGTTTTAAAAATATATCCGTGTTTAAAAAATGTTAACAGTTTCTAAAAAGTGTCTCTGTTTTTACGAAAAAAATCATAATTTCGAAAATTGTTAAAAAATTATGAGCTCCTATTTGCCGCATTCTGCGGCAAATACATGCCCCATCGCATAGTTTCTGCTGACTGGGCTAGCCCATTGTTGTGTACCGCGAATACGACGGTGAAAAACCACAAAAAGGTTACCGCGGGAGAACACGAGCTGCCTATTTGTGTGCGCTCGCTGCAAGCCAATACCGTCAAAAAAAAGTTGACTATTCTACAGTAGAACACTTAAAGAACTAATCACAGTATAAGACTAAACACTGTTTCAAAAAAATCCTTTCATATTTCCAAATTTTGAGTAAATTTATAAAAGTACAAACAGTTTTCCAAAATGAAACAATTTTATGATATCATGAACAAATTCGAAATTTGGCAAATATTTTCCAAAAACATGAACATTTTTAGAATTTGTGACCAATTTTTTAAAGCACAAGCATCTTTTGAATTTTGAAAACAATTTCTGAAACGGAAAACAATTTTGAAAATCTTGAGCAAATTTGGGAGCACTGATATTTTTTAATAAAGAACAAACTTTTTTGAAATCTTTGAACAAATTTTGTACAACGCAATTTTTTTTTGAAAAATTCCTATCATTTGTTGCAAGGCAATGTATTTGAATATTTTCAACATTTTCTGAATTTTGAATTTTTGGACCATTTTTTGCAATAAGTGAACAATTTTCGTAAATCTCAAACATTTTTTGAATTTTGAGAATATTTTTACAAAAATCTGATTTTTTTGGAAACGTGAACAAATTAAATATTTTGAATATTTACTAAAAAGATAACACAGAAAAAAATAAGAATAAAAGAGAATAAAGAATTCTGAAAAAAAACGGTTAAAGAACCTTTCGGAAGGTCTCCAAAACCGGCTAGGAACTAACCAGAAGGTTCCAAAACGGGAAAATGATCGCTTCTAAAATAACGCTAACTGGGCCGGCCCATGTACTATCGAACGTGTGCGATAGGTCGACAACTTGCCGCAAAATGCTGCGAGTAGGGTTTTCCTCAAAAATTGTTTCTTTGGGGGTTCCTCAAAAAATTGTTAAGAAACTAATTTTTTTTAACAGAGTACAGATGCAAGCGCTCATATATACATGCATACACTCTTCCCTATGAACGCACACACGCATACCCTACCCCTATGAGCACCTCCGAGAGACTGAGCTGGCAAATCATCTTGAGATTTTATGAGGTCGCCGTAGGCACCTCGTAGACGACGGGAAAGTCTCCACCCACTGAACGCGTATCGCCGAAAATCCTGAAATAAATCCAGGATAAATGTGAGCACCAGGACTTAAACTCTGGTGGGCTAGAGAGACCACTGTCCACCTAACCATCCCAACCACAAGTTGGTTCGCTTGAAGAAACTAACTTCGTGACCGTGCCGGACGGGCCGCTAAAGTACCAATCGGGCAACCACGGTGTACTGAATCACCTCAAGTATGCTTGTAAAATCTTCGTGAATCCAAAAAATGCTCGCGTCTTGAAAAAATGTTTGAGGAAAACCCAAAGAATATTTGCAAACTCTGAAAACTTCGCACGGATTCAGAAATGTTCTTGAATTTCAAGAAAAAAAAGTTCCATGAATTTTAGAAAATGTTCATCAAGTTTAAAAATGTTCACTCATTTCAGAAAATGTTTGCAGGCTTAAAAGCTGTTCGTGAATTTCAAAAGAATGTTTGCGGATTCCAAAAAATGTTCAAGAATTTGAATAATGTTTGTCGATTTGAGAAAAATGTTTATGAGTTTCCAAAAATATATCCTCAAATTGAAAAAATGTTCGTGATTTCAAAAAAAATAACGAATTCAAATTATTTTCATGATTTAAAAAAGATTTGCCAATTTCCAAAATAAATGAAGAAATTGAAAAAAAAAGTAAACTAAGAAGAAAAGAACCATTGGTGAGGACTCGTTCTACCGGCCTTGCTTGTTCTCTCCAGCAACGCCCAACTGAGAACGTTTCTTCTGATTCTAAAAAAAAAAAAAAAGTTTCCGTTGCTTCCCGCGAGCTTCAGAGGTTAACACTACAGATAACAAGACTTTGATGAGAATAAAAGCAAGCAGGAGAAAAAAAGGAAGATCACTTTGCCAAATTTTTCTTTTGATGGGAATACACGAAAACATATCCCCAACAATACGTGATTGTCATGTGATACTCCCAAGTCCCAACCCAACTGGTCCTCTTCTTCCTCGCTCTCAGTTGCCTGACCGAACCCGACGACGGGCGCCGCCTTGCTTCCTGGATGTTGAAAAGCTCGCCGGGCTCAAATCTTCACTCACTATAGGTGAACGGTGTACAAGTACATACAGTGTACTCCAAAATCATGAATGCAGTGTTAAGATTATTGCATACAAAGGTTGCAGTGCTGCAATGTTTTTTTTTCTGAATTGCATACAGTACAGTACAGTACAGTTGACAGTGTATAGAGTGTTAATTGACAGTAAGTAGAGTGAGATGATCAAAAACAGTGTCAAGATTCAGCCCTGGATAATGAACATACAACTGTCATTTTAAGATTTAGCCCTGGCCAATTGACAGTTATACAGTGCCAATTGACAGTAAGTAGAGTGAGACAATCAAAGGTTTGTGTTGAATTGCAGACTAGTGGATAATTAAAAGTAAGATTCAGTCCTGTATAGCAGTGTATAGCGGTGACAGTGTGATCTAAACTAAATCTTACAGTATGTATGTACTCCTGTCATTTTAACTGAATTTCTCTCAAGGCATAATTGCATACAGTAAAGTAAGAACCTGCACTTGTCTTTCCCCTTCAAGGTGTCTAATATGCTGTGGGCCTTTTTGCCTGGCAGCAGGGAAAACGGCACCTGCAGGGGTCCAGGTCTCCATGATGAACGACCACGACTTTGATCTTAACGAGCTGCCGCCTGAGCTCGTTCAGCAGACGAATTTGGTTACTTTTTTCAAGAAAGACAGATAAACACATCGTTTTAAGACTTTCAAAGCGGGGAATAATCTTCACCCTCCGCTTTTTTGCGGCATGGTGAAAGCTTTTAACTCATTTTCTAGGTTTACCTTGGGTAGATAGCCAACCCATGAATGCGGAAGAGATACTTGTAGAAGTGCATGCTCTAGCTAATGCAACCAAAAGATCGATCTGATGGAAGAGACTAGGCAGCACATTATACGTCAACAATACTTACATTCATGCCGTGAGATCAACTCTTTTTTCAGGTACTATAAACCATGGACAATAATTACCTGATTGATGCAGTGCATTTTTCTGCAGTGCATGTCCAGTGCATTTTTCTTCTTCTTTCATTGAGTAACATAAATTAGACCTATCATTGTGTTATATGCAGGAGAACTTCTTATATTCTGTGTCATTGCCATATTTAGCCAAGAGTCCCCATTTCATATATTCTTTGAGATAAAGGAGTATTAGTCATCTTTTACTCCACTTCTTATAGTATTTGGAGTACATTGCCTGATATTATACTGCTTGCAAGATTAGCATAGGTTCAGAAATGGGCACTAAAAACACAGTGATTTATAATACTGAAATTCAATTTCAATTTCAGCAGCAGAGGCGGGGACTAAAAAAATCTAGTACTGGTTATTATATGATTTATACTAGTAACAGCGTAATAATTACTTGTAACTAGCTTGTCTTTAACTGATAGAAATACACAGAGGGAACCTGAAATGGACTCATCATCACGTCAATTCACTATCGTTTCTTCCGTTTGATATTAACGCTCCTCGAAATTCCTTGATTCTCATACCAGGAATCCAATCAACTAACGGCTCGGAGCCAAGAAACTGCACTTGGGTGCAACGGCAAACACACAAGATTAAAACGGCCAACATCAAACACTAATAAAAAAGATTAGATGATCCCAAAGTGAGTGACAAAATCTTAGTATGACATCATCACTCGTTTGGACTGCAAATCCAATGCAACACATACAATGCAAGGTTAAAACGAATACAAATCATCACTCATTTGGACTTTGGACTGCAAATCCAATGCAAGTTTAAAACGAATACAATCAACTACACACGGTACTTGGGTGACACGGCATTTCCTCTCAAAATCACGATTCTTTTTTGCGCATGACATGATGATCCTTTCTAATGTGTATAACCATGTATGTGGATTTCTACTTCAGACAGACTGGAAATAAATACTGATGATTCAACAAGGTAAAGTAGAATCTTTTTAGTCCTTGTCTTGGCAAAATGGACATATACTCTTTACAAAGTCCATGGCTAATGCTAATCCAACTCTGCCCCAACATCCACACTTCACAGAGCTGCATCCAGCTTAAAGCTTAAACAGTTATACAATGTGGACATGAAACAGAAAGCCGTACAGCTGCAAAATGAAGGAGAGGTCATGAGATGTAACAACAGCATCCAGCAATGTCTTAATCCCATGTTTCTTAAAATACTGCTCAAGTTCAGGTCCATCCACCCCGCAAAAAGAGAAACGCCAGCTGATATCTGCAAATTATGCATTGCAGCTGCCAGCTTAGGTTTCTCCGAGCGAGCCATGTCATCACACTGATGACGCGGCGATCCAACAACGCCTCTCTCTCTCTCTCTCTCTCTCTCTCTCTCTCTCTCTCTCTCTATCTGTACATATTAGAAGTCAAAACAATACGGCTCCTCCACGCACCGCTCGACGCAGTGTCTGCATGTCGTGTGGAGAGCACCAGCCCAAGATATGAACGATATATAGGAGGATATTTCCAGAAAGCATCAGTGATGGATGGTCAGCATTTCTGTGCAAACGTCGAGGTACCGCCACCGCCCCTTAGCGAAAGCAATGGGCCACCATAGAGCCTTCTGCTGATAAGCGCAGGGTCCATGAATAGTACTACAACAGTAATATCATCATGGAAGTGCCTCCTGACCCCGCGGTCGATCTTCTTCAAGTCTGAGTACCTCATTTCTCTCTTCTTTGCCGCCTCCCGCAGAGCTGCTTTTATTAGTCGTCTCGCAATGCCCTGCAAAGATTTTCGTAAAAAATTAAGCACGCGACAAATTGACAGAAAGGAATTGCAGTTTGGTCCTTCTAAAATGCAACTTCACTTTGCTAAAAAATTTAGTTAAATTAAACAGGGTAGATCTCAAAGCAGAGTGCTTGATGACGTCTATGTTGTATGCACTCATCTCTTTAGGAGCATACAGTTGAATCGTACCAAATGGAACTCCAAAATAGCTATGAAAATTTCTACAACATTGACACAAGCCACAATAATCTGCCATCTCATGGAACTTTTATTTTTCAAATAAACTCACATTGGGAAGAAATAAGAGAGAAAGAATTAGATGTAATAGTAGTTGAGCAGCAGAATTCGAATTGGCTTTTATTCATTACCAAAACTGCCTTTTTAGTTTTCTGGTGTGAAACGAATTTGGGTATAAATTTTATGACATACTATATGCGTCTTGTATCAATGTTGTAGAATAATTCATAACTCTTTAGACCTCGGTGGACCTTTGCCTCTATCACGGTGTGAGCTAATTTTGCTGGTTCATCTAAAGGAGTGAGTGCGTCCAAGTCACTCCTTGGGTGGCCATTCAGGCACTTTCATAAAATAAGGCACTCGGTGTAATCTATTTTTGGTCACATAGCAATAAGACAAGCCTAAAAAAAGAATCAGTTTAACTGGATCTCTTCCGCTAAGCAAGCTTAGACCAGGCCCATGTTCATGGAAGTCTTCATCAGTGCTGCGTGGTCCCTCTGGAAGGAGAGGAACAATGTAATTTTTCAAGGTCTACATTACTCACACAGATCCTGGCTTAATAGATTCAAACAAGATTTTATTCTACCAAACCAAATCACCAAGTCAGAGCTGGAAGGTTTTGTCACTTGTCTAGTCCAAGGGTGTCTTAGTCCCACATTCCATTAGTGTAATCTTTATTACTACTCTCCCTTAGATCTTGCTCTGTTTTCGGAGTGGGGCAAAGCCCCAATCCCACCCCTGTACAATATGTAAACTTGTGATTTAACTAATACTCCCTCTGTCCCATAATATAAGAGCGTTTTTGACACTAAACTAGTATATGACTAGGAACTTCTCCTACAGTCTTCAAGTTCCCCAAGAAAATAAACCTAAAACAGGAAGCATATTTCAGTACATTGCAAAAGAATAATACAAGAGAAAGTGTGGCTTACATTCCGAGGTGAACAATGAACTATATCCACAGCTTCCTGATTGCTCAAGTGCTCCCATAGTCCATCAGAGGCAAATATAACGAACTGATCTTCAGCACACAGTCTGTGTTCTTCTATGGATGGTTCCGGACAAAGAATTGGTTTATGGAAGGGCCCTGGAATACGGAACCGGGCCAGAAGAGGCTCGCGGTTAAACTCCGAACTTTTTAGGTAGGCGTCACCGATCGTTCTGGAAACCTGAACACGAGGCAAACAGCCAGAGCATGAGTAATTATGCTAGATAGATTTGTTAAAGGGCAGGGCTTTCTATAAATGGCGGCGTGCTCTTGGCAGCATTAATTCATGAAATGGGGCACAAATACAAATCCTTATCAAATGAACTCCTGGCCCAATTTAACTTTACACGGATGAGTATTTGTACAAGTGATGCATTAAACGGAAGCCAGCAAAATGAAATACCTGAATAATGCCCTTCACGCGCCAAACGTTGTGCTTGAGGACCACGATCCGCGGGTCGTCAGGGTGCATCTGCCTTAGCTCATCCCTTACCTCCTGAAAGCTTGCGTTGTGCTCGGATGAGAGCTGAACGGCCTTAATGTCTTTGACGCCCCGCTCGACTCGCCCAAGGACAGCACGGGAATCACCGGTATTTGCTATGTAGAGGACCCCTTCGTTGATAATGCCAACCAAACAGCATGTACCGACCGAGGCGATTTGCGGCTTGATGAGCCACTGCTTCCTCACAAGGTTCAGAAACCCCTCCTCTGTGGCAGCGTAGGATCGGCGTATCACGTCGGCCGAGACGGTCTGTTGCTCCGTCGCAAACTCTGCACCAAAGCAATCATAAATCAGTTGTGAGTATCAAATTAACTGACAGTTTGATTCATCCAGAACAAATTAAGAGTTCATCTAGGGTGAGAAACCACCACATTCTAAGCTGAATCAATTTCAACATCTAGGATGAGCTACCTAATCCTCAATAAGCATTCTGTCATAACTGAATATGAAGCATACTACTTACTCTTGAGGTGTTGGAAGAGGTTATCGGCGACGAAGCGGGCGGTCTCGGGGCCGCCGTGGCCGTCGTAGACGCCGACGAAGGTGGCGCAGGGCGCGTCGGCGGCGACGAGGGGCCCGGCCTCGAGCTGGCTGGCGTCCTCGAGCAGCTGGTTGGCCTGCACGACGGCCATGGAGAAGTCGCCGCAGGCGTGCCTCCCGGTGTCCCTGTACCAGAGCAGGCCCTCCCTGGTGCCGCCGCCCCCGGCGGCGACGACCTGCGCGCCGTCGGGCAGCGAGGGCTTGAAGCAGGGGCGCACGATCCGCATCATGGTCTGCCCCACCATGCTCTGCTCTGCCCGTGGGGCTAGCTAGGGATCGGAGGACGGCGGCGGGAATCGGTGGGCGAGATCCGTCGGGGAGGGAGAGGTCCGGACCGGGTTGACCCGGGCGAGAAGCAACCTACTCTTCTCTGGAGGAAGGGTGAAGGGGGAGGGGAATATAGAATAAAAATCCCCGCTTGGGTGGGGTGTTGGTGAGGGCAGGGTCGGGGGTAGCTAGGCTAGGAGGTTGTGGGAATCCTCCAGCACGGGGACAGTACTGGCCGGCCGGCGAGGCAGCTGGCGGCTCCGGCGCATGGAAAGCGGGGAGAAATCGTCTT
This sequence comes from Aegilops speltoides, assembly GCA_021437245.1. Classification (NCBI taxonomy): domain Eukaryota; kingdom Viridiplantae; phylum Streptophyta; class Magnoliopsida; order Poales; family Poaceae; genus Aegilops; species Aegilops speltoides. The sequence continues at coordinate 578,424,299 of CM038143.1, forward strand.
GGACGGACGGTAGCTGGTGGAGGTGAATCGAGCAAGCAGGCAGAGCTAGGGATTGGATCGGGGCGGCGGGGAAGAAATTAAACAGAGCAGAGGGGAGGAGACCGCGAATCGGAAGCTCGGAAATTGGCGAATCGATCGGCGGGGCGGGCAGCAAGGGATGAAAGAAACCGCGTCGGATCGGGGCGCCGCTGCTTGGTCTTCTTGGTCTTCTTCTTGTTGGTGTTCAAGCAAGTATGGTGTGGAGAGGAGGAAGAAGGGGGCTGAGTCGGGGGAGAAGGATGCTTCGCGGTGGGAGAGGGGAGAAGAAGAAGAAGAAGAAAGGGGAGGAGGCCATGTGATGTGAGGGAGGGAGGGAGGGAGGGACGACCTTTCTCCACTGCTTCTTCTCCTTGGAGTTTAGATTTGGAATCTCTTCTCTGTGTGTTGTGCAGTGAGTTTGTGGATAGAAAAAGTAGCAAGGGAGAAAGAAAGAAAGAAAGCTGGGTTTTTTAGCTGCCCTGCCCTCTGCCCGCCCACAGGAAGAGAAAAAAGAGAGAGGAGAGATCGACGGACAGAGGATGGTGCCTTTGTTTGGTCTCGACTCTGTCCCCCTCTCCCCTCTATATATGCTCTCTCCTGCATTGCACTTGTTGATCATTTTTCAGAAAGAAAGAAAGAAACAAACAAATCTATGCACCCCAAAATTATTGATTATATATGTATACAGAGTATAAGTATATATTCCTCCTCTCTTCTCTTGTGCACTGCACTGCACTTCTTGATCATTTTCAAAAAAGAAAAAGAAAAAAAACATCTATGCACCGCAAAATTATTGATTATATATGTATACAGAGTATAAGTATATATTCCCTTTCCTTCTTATATTCCCCTTCCTTCCTTCCTTCCTTCCTTCTAAGAAGCATCTTACTAGTACGTACTTCCATCCATCCGTTGTCTTGTCATCAGACAAATAAAATAACTAGTAGATTGATCTTCTCTTAGTTTATTGTTCTTTGGATCTGTTTCTGTCTCCCCTTGGTTTCAACATCAAATTTAACGCCCAAATACACCTACATGTTCCTTTTCTTCTCTTTTCTTTTCTTTTCTTTCAAAAAAATAATACTCCCATTCCTATGTTATGGAGTCTTAGATACCCAAGCTAATTTTAAAAAGCAAAAATATATCTACTCCCTCCTATCTATCTATATTACTTGTTGCTGATTTAGTACAACTAGAAAGTGCGCTGCGTACTACATTTGTCACGCCTTACTTAGTTATTGCCTAGTCGCCGTCACCAGCTTATATTTTCCTTTGCATAGAAAAATAATCGCTCGAGTTGCTATTAATTAATTGTGAAACTTGGTGAGTAACGTCTTGTCTCATCTTGCTTTGTTTATTTATGGTGTCTTGCTCCCTAGCTTCTTCTAGAAACAAAGCAATTCTGGTGAAGCTGGTCGATTTCAAACACCTCCCTCTTTTGTTGCTACCTACTAGTACTCAAGCAATTTACAAGGGTGAAAATGTTTTGACTGGCCCTCCGGTACAACTCACTACTTACTAGGATTCCATTAATCAAGTGCCCATAGCAAATGGCAAATGAGTAAACTAGTGTCGACCAACCAATGGAAAATGGGTTCAAGTCAACTTGATCTTTTGTTGATGACTAGGACTCACACATCTCTCCGTCATGAACGAATCGCGCATGATAAGTTGCCTCTTCTTTAATTCTACCTTCTCTTTTTCTTCCATGCAAATTTTGCCCCTCCATCCACATGCTAAAAAGGTGGCCTGTTAATATACCCGATCAAAATGTCAGCTAAGCTCGGGAGGTTTAACATGCGCATAAGCCATGTTTTAGGTCGAAATTAAGAGGCATATATAGAGCCTAGTCGTATTTTACCTTTTCACTCTTCTTGTTTGTCCATGCAAGTCCACATTTAATTAGGGTTGAGTAAACACCGTCCATCTTTTAGACTGAGTTGTTGGTTAAACTAGTTGGTATATTCAGTTCTACAAAATATGTGATTGTGTTCATCACAATGGTGCAGAGGCCGAGGTCAACCCCTTTTCGGAACAAAAGTGTTCAACATATATGTATCATCGTAGTTCATTTCTCAATCAGATCAATAAGACTGTAGTACAGTACTAGTGCACAAATCAATAACAACACTATGGGACGATGCCTAGAGATTGTTTTTAGGACAAAAGCCTTGATGGATGGATGATAATAAGATCCCCAAAGTTGCCACAATTCAGAAGAAGAAACATTCTCGTCAAACTTCTCAAGCATCTACCAACAATGACCCACCTTCCATTTCTAGCAGGGCAATGGTAGATAGCCTGCCCTAGTACCATTGACGACTGAATAACTCTACTAGTTCTTCTCTTCTCCTAGTTAGTAAATGACTTATTGCATACCATGGATTTTGCCAGCCATCTCAGCTACTTATTTACTTGCCAACAACATACCCGAAACAGAGTCTTCTTACATTCACTTAGGGTGAAACAAATCATTGACATTTAAATTAATAGTGGAATTGTGTACAATGTTTATTTAACTGGTGGTCTTAGCTTGCATTCGGTTGATTTTCGAAAGAAAAACTCATGTTCAAACTTTTTATGCACAATTGATTATTCGCGTCTACCATCTTATCCGTGTCCGACGAGCCAAAGGTGGTGTCGATACTTCTGACATAGTGCTGACAAAGATGGATGACATGTATGTGGTAGTGATGGCAAAGATGGGTTGAAACATACGTTGTGTTGGCGACAATGCAAGCGAGACACGGCGCCAGATGAAGCCCCAATGCAAATATGAGGTGTAAAAGAGTGGCCTTAATTTGCAATGGTGGGTGATTGTTAGGCCGGCACCGAGGTGAAAAACAAGGGCAAGGTGGCAGCATCGACCAATTTGATGATGATAAGAAGGGGGGTAGGTAGCATGCATGACAGTGGTTTGTCGGAGACTCTCGTGATGTCACGCCAAGATTGGTGATGGCAGAGCAGCGGTGGGACAGGACACAGAGAGAGAAAGGAAGGAGGGTCAACTCATAGAAATGGGGTGGGGCAATTTCGTCCGTCATATACGACGTTGTCTCACAGAAGAAATTGTATCTTGGGGAAAAACAGCTTGGTATACCAAATATATAGTTCTTATCTAAATAAGCATAATTGATATCTTTTAATAGCTCGATATCAGTGAAGTATTAAAAGGAGACTAAAGGCACCGATCGACAGTTGCACCATTACTCTCATGGTTTTTGTACTATTGCTACCATCTTATTTCTGTCCGATGAGCCAAAGGCGGTGCTACCACATCCATGGTAGTGTTGACAAAGATGGATGACATGTATGTGGTACTGTTGTCAAAGATGGGCCGAAACATACGTTGTGCTGGCAACAATGCAAACGAGGCACAATGCCAGCTGGAGCCCAATGCGAATATGAGGTGTCGGAGAGTCATGTGAGTTCGCGGCGGTAGGTGCTTGTTAGGCCACCGAGGTGGAAAAAGAGAGCAAGGTGGCGGCATCCAGCAATTCGATAATGATAAGAAGAGGGAGTAGGTAGCATGCGTGAGAGTGGTGTTTGTAGGAGACTCTCTGTAAGGGCATATTCATTCCCCAGTGGTTTTGGTGATTGATGACAGCGCGTGTGCGGACTAATCGTGTGCGTTAAGTTCTTTCAGAGAATCTTTCATTGGCACGAGACGATTTCCTCCCCTCGGGGTTTTACTCAAGACGGTGTAACTCCTGCGTTTCGTTGTTGGTGGACTAGTTCCGTAGGAGTCACCGTACTATTAAGAGGGGATCCGCTTTGGTAAGACTGGGTGGAATCAACACGTACACATCCCTCTCACACCTGTCGTATTCCCTTCGCATCTTTGGAGCTGCTCTTCTCTTCGGTTCCCTCTTCGTCTGTGCGGTGTAGTACCGCGATCTCTGATAGTACCGCCGAAGCCCCACAATGATAGTACCGCTCTGCCGAGCGGTAGTACCGCTCTCGGCAATAATCCGCTCCGTCGAGCGGTAGTACCGCTCGAAACTTCGGCAGTAATACCGCCAGCGATCACCGTGCCTACTACCGCCTCGATTAGGGACGATGTTTTCTCGTGTCGGGTTTTGCGGCACTACCGGTGATAGTGGAAGCGGTAATACCGCTCCCAATGGCGATCTTGCTCTGGGGCGATGGCTGGGTTTCCCTTAGCGCGTAGTACCGCCGAGGAGGAGCGGCGATCCGCTCTCGGCGGTAGTACCGCCCTTCAATGATGTAGTACCGCTCTGTCTTGAGGCTGCTCGATGGGTAACGGTTGGATGTGTTCCCCCACTATATAAAGGGGTCTTCTTCTTCCTTGTTGACTCACCTCTTTCCCCCAAAGCTCCATTGTTGCTCAAAGCTCCATTTTCGCCCGATCTCTCTCCCTAGCCAATGAATCTTGTTGATTTGTTCGGGATTGGTTGAGAAGGCCCAGATCGACACTTCCACCAAGAGAAATTTGATTCCCCCCACTTATCCCTTGCGGATCTTGTTACTCTTGGGTGTTGAGCACCCTAGACGGTTGAGGTCACCTCGAAGCCATACTCCATCATGGTGAAGCTTTGTGGTGTTGTTGTTGTTGTTGGGAGCCTCCGATTATTGTGGATATAGCCCCAACCTTGCTTGTAAAGGTTCGGTCGCCGCCTTCAAGGGCACCAATAGTGGAATCACGGCATCTCGCATTGTGTGAGGGCGTGAGGAGAATACGGTGGCCCTAGTGGCTTCTTGGGGAGCATTGTGCCTCCACACCGCTCTAACGGAGACGTACTTCCCTTTAAAAGGAAGGAACTCCGGTAACACATCCTCGTCTCCACCGGCTCCACTCTTGGTTATTTCGTGCCTTTACTCTTGCTAGCTTACTTATTGTTTCATCCTTTGCTTGCTTGTGTAGTAGTCTTTATTGCATCATATAGGTTGGTCACCTAGTTGCACATCTAGACAACCTATTTTGTTGCAAAGTTTAATTTGGTAAAGAAAAGGTTAAAAATTGTTAGTTGCCTATTCACCCCCCCTCTAGTCAACCATATCGATCCTTTCAATTGGTATCAGAGCCTCGTCTCTTTATTAAGGACTTTGCCGTCCGAAGAGTATGGTTGAAACCAACGATGGTGCGGAGGAACACTCCGGTGTGAATCCCATCTCGTCTTCGGCGAAGGGGAACCTCGGTCTCGTGAGGAATTCAATGTGGCTTTAGACACATTGAAAACCTCCATGACGGCCGAGGTTAAAAGCATGTTTAATGATTTTCTAGAGGACTTAAACTATCTACCGCGCCTATGAAAGTGGGTGATCCTCTTGACAAGGTGACGGATGCTATCTCCGACAAGGGGAAGCTAACAATGAAAAAGTCCTTCTACTAGTGGTAGAAATGGCACCGCATCTTTGCCCATGTGGAACCTCCTATCTATAAAGGACCGATTCCTCCACTCATTTAAATCATGCGGTCCTCCTCCTAAGTATGTAAAAATGAAGATTTTGATTCTTGGGTTTATCGCTGGCGACATTTAAAACATGTGAACACTAACCTTTGGAGAATCATTGAAGAAGGTTTCTTTCCTCATGACCCAAGCAACTTCACCCCTCGAGAAGAAGTGGACAATCAATTCAATGAGAGTGCTCTCTTCATCATCCAAGATGCTATCCTTCCGAAGATCTTCCTCATCTCGACCTCATTCCATGGCTAAAGACGCATGGAAGTGTGTCGAGCGTATGTCTGAGAGGAAGTGCTAGCATTCAACGCTCCAACTATGAAGTGGTGCAAGATGAAGCCGATGAGTTTGAGATGAAAGAGGATGAAGAACCTCGTGAACTATTCCGAAGAGTGACCAAGCTTGCGGTTGCACTCCGAGATCATGGGAGTAAGGACACGGATGACAACTGGATCAAGCGCAAGTTTCTCAAGGCTATGATGCCTTACAACAAGGCCATGTCCTCTGTCATCCGCCAAAGACCGGACTTCCACTCCATGTCCTCTAGCGAAGTGTTGGATGAGTTTATTGCAATGAACATCTTGGATAAGACCGCCGACAATGCGGTGCTTTGTTCCCAAAGGGCTAAGAAGCCCAACCTTGCTCTGAAGGCCAAGGTTACTATGGAAGAAGAGGAAGAAGTGGAAGATGAGGAAAGCAACCCCGAAGACACCAAGTTTGACTACCATGAGCACATGGCTCTTGCTTCAAGACAATTTTGGAGCAAGAAGAGCTCAAGACCCAACTTCAACAAGAACAACTCAAGTGGCGTCAAGGGCAAGCAATGAGTTAGAACTTGCTTCAACTGTGGCAATGTAAGCCATTTCGTTGTGGATTGTCCTTACGAGAAGCGGGAAGACAATGGTGGCAAGTTCATTCGGAAAGACAAAGCCAAGTCCTTCCCCAACAAGAACAACTTCGCCAAGAAGACTCCCACTCGTGGGTTGGTGGTTCAAGAAGAATACCAAGAGGATGACGATGATAATGAAGATGAAGAAGCAACGGCCATGGCATCCATTGCCATTGCTACTCCCCAGGTGTCTCTCTTCAAGTCACCCAACAAAAACATCACCGCTAGATGCCTCATGGCTAAAGCTTCAAACAAGGTAACCCCCAACATCACCACCACCATCATTACTCATCCCTCCTCGGAGGATTGCATTGATGGACATGTTGAGTCTAATGAGGAAGTGAATGAATTTGAGTCTTTTATGAGTAAGCTCAAGGGAAAGTCCAAGAAGCACTTTGTTGCTCTCTTGGAACAACTTGGTGAGGCCAATGACATGATTGAGGCTCATGAAGAAACCATCTCCAAGATGGAAGGTCATAGTCGTGACTATGCCGATGAGATATCGGATCTCTCTAATGCTCTTGAGGAAGAGCGTGTGCATCGTTTGACTCTTGAGGAGTCACACAATGATGACCATGCTAAGTTAAAGAAAGATCTTGATCATGCTCTTGTCATGTCTTGTGTGCTAAACTCCGAGAAGGCTAAACTTGGGGTTGATCATGCTAGACTCAAAGAGGAGTTTGAGGTACTTGACAAGGCCCACAAGGTCTTGAAGGGTACTCATGCCAATCTCAAAGAGTCTCATGCTCAACTCCAAGTTAAGCTAATCAAGGAAAAGGCCACCTTTCCTCATATGGTATTAATTGATAATGCATGTGCTACTAACCCTTGTTGTGAGCATGCGTATCTTGTGGAGGAAAATGCCAAGTTGAAGGATCAACTTGAGAAGGGCCTTGTGACTTGCATTCAAGGTGAGAAAAACCTCAACGACCTTTTGAACAATCAAAAGGAAGTTGGGGGTAAAGAAGGAATTGGGTTTGCACCCAAGTCCAAGAGCAAGAAGAAGAAGAACAACAAGGCCAATCGTCCTCCTCCCCTCAAACAAGCGTTAGTGAAAGAGGAGAGGTGCTTCTCGAAGAAGAAGGAGAAAGTGAAGGAAGTTGATGTCCAAAAGGGCAAGAGCATTTCCTCAAACAAAGCCGGCGACTTTAACCCCTCATATGTGTTGTGCCGTGCTAGTGATGGACATGTTTATGCTAGATTTGTTGGTTCTTCTTATGAGTACATTGAATGGTCTATTTGGGTTCCCAAGACCCTTGTTACTAACATCAGAGGACCCATTACTAAATGGGTACCTAAAACCAAGCATTGATCTCGTGTAGGTGTTTGCTTCCGGTGGGGGATCATGGTTGCTCGATAGTGGAGCAACAAATCATATGACCGGGAGCAAGGACTTGGTGGTGGACGTGCAAGAGATTCCATCTATGCCCACCAATGTCGAGTGGGGTGATGCATCACATTCTAAGGTACTGGGCCTCGGCAAGGTTGTCATTTCTCATGATCTAACGATCGAGAAAGTCATGCTTGTTGAGTCCCTTGCATTCAATTTACTTTCCGTTCGTCAACTTGCACTCATGGGCTTTGCTACATTCTTTGATATTGATACTGTGGCCCTCTTGTGGAGCAAGACTCTTAAAGTAGCCTTCGTTGGGCATGTCGAGAACGGTCTCTATGTGGTTAACTTTTCGGAGCAACCCACTAAGACCGCGACATGCCTAATGGCTAAAGTTGACGTGGGATGGCTTTGGCATCGCCGTTTAGCCCACGTCAATATGAGATCTTTGCAAAGTCTTCTCAAGGGGGACCATGTCCGTGGACTAACAAATGTTAGTTTTGCCAAAGATCGTGCTTGCAGTGCTTGCATCGAAGGAAAGCTTCATGAAAAGGCTCACCCTCCTTCAACCATCATCTACTCAAAGAGACCCTTGGAGCTCCTTCACATGGATCTTTTCGGGCCTCCATCTTTTGATAGTCTTGGAGGAAGAAAGTATTGCTTGGTGATTGTGGATGACTATTCAAGATACACTTGGGTATACTTCTTCAAGAGGAAGAGTAAGACCCAACAAACCGTCATCAACTTTGCAAATGAAGCTCAACGTCAACATGATGCAAAGATCTTGACAATAAGAAGCGACAACGGCACCGAGTTCAAGAACTACACCTTGGACGAGTTTCTAAGTGATGAGGGGATCAAGCATCAATATGCGGCACCTTATACCCCTCAACAAAATGGTGTTGCAGAGAGGAAGAACCGGACGTTGATGGATGCGGCAAGGACCATGATGGCAGAATTCAAGTCTCCGTACAACTTTTGGGCCGAAGCCATCAACACCGCATGTCATGCATCCAATCGGCTCTATCTTCGCAAAGGCTTAAACAAGACTCCTTATGAGATACTCACCGGCAACAAGCCCAACCTCAAGTACTTCCGGGTGTTCGGTTGTAAGTGTTTCATTCTCAAGAAAGGTGTTCGTTTGTCTAAATTTGAGGCTAGAGCTCATGAGGGCATATTTGTTGGTTATGCTACAAACTCTCATGCTTACCGTGTCCTCAACAAGTCCACTGGACTCATTGAGGAGACGTGTAACGTGGAGTTTGATGAAAATAACGGCTCCCAAGTGGAGCAAAGTGGTACTTGTGATGTAGGTGATGAAATTCCTCCCCAAGCCATAAGAAGAATGGGTATCGGTCAAATCCTACCCATTGAGGAACCCCTTGTGGCCGAAGGAGAAGGACAATGCTCTACTCAAGTAGAGCCATCACCTCATCAAGACCCACACGCTTCCGAAGAACAAAGTGAAGGCCCTCAACCTTGTGAACAAGATCAAGGGCAAGATCAACCTCAAGATGGTGGAGAACCTCTAAATGATGCCCAAGGTCAAGTTCTTCCCTTCGAGCAAGTTCGAGATCAAGAGCAAACTCAAACTCAAGTACAAGCTCAACATCAAGAACAAGCTCAAGACGGCGCCCAAGATGATCAAGTCAACCCTCCCCCTTCCACATCCGAGGAGGAATTAGAGTGTCGCGCCGCGAGGATTGCTTCCAAGCTCACCACTCAAGGGCATCTCATGGAAAATGTAGTTGGAAGCCTAAGAAAGGGGGTAAGCACTCGTAGACAATTAGCAAACTATTGTGAGCACCACGCGTTTGTCTCTTGTGTTGAACCCCAAAAGGTCTATGAGGCACTCGAAGACTCGGATTGGCTCAATGCCATGCATGAAGAACTCAACAACTTCGAGTACAACAAAGTATGGAGATTGGTGCCAAGGCCATCGGGGAACCACAATGTCATTGGAACCAAGTGGATCTTTAAGAACAAGCAAGATGCTCATGGGAACATCATTCGCAACAAGGCAAGATTGGTAGCACAAGGCTACTCCCAAGTCGAGGGTATCGACTACGGTGAAACCTTTGCTCCCGTTGCTCGTCTTGAATCCATACGTTTGTTGATTGCCTATGCTTCTCATCACAACTTTAAGTTGCAACAAATGGATGTGAAAAGTGCTTTTCTTAATGGTCCTATTAATGAGTTGGTTTATGTCAAGCAACCCCCCGGGTTCGAGGATCCCTACTTCCCGGATCATGTGTACCAACTCGATAAGGCACTCTATGGCCTTAAACAAGCCCCACGTCGTGGTATGACCACCTTACCGAGTTGCTACAAGATCGTGGATTTGAAGTAGGGCTAATCGATCCCACTCTTTTTACTAAGAAGGTCAACGGGGAGTTGTTTGTATGCCAACTATATGTTGATGATATTATCTTTGGTTCTCCTAACAAAGCTTTCAATGAGGAATTTGCCGCTCTCATGACCTCCAAGTTTAAGATGTCATCTATGGGAGAGTTGAAGTTCTTCCTTGGTTTTGACATCAAACAAAGAAGAGAAGGAACCTTCATCAACCAAGCAAAATACACTCAAGACATGCTTAAAAGATTCAAGCTAAGTGATGTCAAGACGGCATCTACTCCAATGCCTACCAAGTGCCAACTTGACATCGATCCCAATGGTAAAGCGGCGGATCAAAAGGTATATCGCTCCATGATTGGCTCCTTGCTTTACCTTTGTGCATCTAGACCGGATATCATGTTGAGTGTGGGGATGTGTGCACGTTTTCAAGCCGCACCAAAGGAAAGTCACTTTGTGGCGGTCAGCGAATCTTCGATATTTGGCTCATACCCCAAACTTTGGCTTATGGTACCCAAGATGAGCAAACTTCAAGCTTGAAGGTTTCACGGATTCGATTAGGCGGAGACAAAGTGGATAGGAAGTCCACTTCGGAGGGTGCCAATTTCTTGGTTGCTCTTTGGTAAGTTGGTCTTCCAAGAAGCAAAGTTGTGTGTCTCTCTCGTCCACCAAGCAAGCGAGTATGTGGCGGCCGGTAGTTGTTGTGCTCAACTTCTATGGATGAGGCAAACTTTAAAGGAGTACGGTGTCATTTGTGACAAAGTGCCTCTTTGGTGTGATAATGAAAGTGCCATCAAGATTTCTCTCAACCCGGTGCAACACTTCAAGACAAAGCACATTGAGATTCGGTATCACTTCATCCGGGATCACATTAGGCGAGGGGAGATCGAGCTCAAGTATGTCAACACTCATGATAACCTTGCAGATATTTTCACGAAGCCATTGGATGAAGCAAGATTTCACGAGTTAAGGCATGAGCTAAATATCATCGATTTGAGCAATGTGACTTGAACCCGTGCACCCCCCACCACACTCAACTTGTTGTCTAGTTTAGATGTAGGCATGGGCATAGGGGGAGTGTTGTTCTCTCAATGAACTCTCCCTCCCCCCATTATGCATAAAACGATCAACTCTTTCACATTAGCCATTTTTGATGGTACTTGTGCTTCAAAGACGAGTTTTGGTCATGGGCCCAAGGATAATTCTTCGCGGTGCCATACCAATTGACTCAAACATAGGTGGATCCGGCCACCGCCCTCTCTTGAGAGAGGCCAGAGTCCGTTTTTTTCTCTTGTTTTGTTGCCGTGAAGGTGTGGGTTCCGCTTCGTTACTCGTGTTTTTGACGTCTTGTTGATTTTTGCATACCCGTGTTTTTGTGCGTTTTTTTGGGTCTAGAGCGGTTTTGGTTCTTTGGCGATACTACCGCTGGCCGCGGCGGTAGTAGAGGCGCGGGGGGGGGTTATATCGGGGCAGGGGGAGTTTCTTCTCCCCCATACCCATTCGCTTGCCCCCACGCCTGTTCTTCTCGCTCTGCAAAGAACCGGCGCCATGAGAGGCTCCGCGGATCTCCCTCTCCGGCCGTCCCTCTCCATTCCGTTCGGTGGAAACGATCCCCACCTCGTCCTCTTGCCATGGATGCTGGTACTGCCCCTGTTCTCTTGTTCTTTTTGTCTAGGTTTCCAATCTAGCATCTTAGGGGCAGTAGCGATTGCATCTCTAGATTTTTGGCCAAATCTAGGCTTGAGTTGGATGGAGAATGCTTCTAGGCAGTATGGATTGATGTTTGGTTGGAGTATATTTGAATTTGGTTGGACGGTAGTGTCGGATCTGACCACGGTAGTAGGAAACTGCTGTTTCCCCGCCCCGAGCGGTACTACCGCCCCACCAGGGCGGTACTACCGCTTGGAGCGGTACTACCGCTCTAAGTGGAGCGGTACTACCGCTCAAGGCGGTACTACCGCTATCAGATCACGGTACTACCGCCCTTCACCAAGTTCCACTGTATTACTGCCTCTCAGTGATCTTTTGCTCGTGTTTTGTGGCTTATTCTTGTGCTTTCTGGTTGTTTGCGTGTTCTGCTATGTGGTTCCAGGTGATGAGGTCCCTGAGCATCAGGCTCGTCGTGTCAATCCCGGACGTGCAACGTCCAAGTGCTACCGTACTACCGAGCCTGCCGGAGGATCCTCAAGTGCTCCACCTCCACCTCCACCTCCACCTCAACTCCAGAAGAAGCCAGGAGTCAAGCCAAAGCCCGGCAAGACGAAAGGCGTAAATGCCGCCAAAAGAGTTCTGGGCAAGGTGCCGCCGCAACCCGCATGATGTTGACCAAGACCCCACTTTGGTCAACCGTCCGTTCTGGAACAGGTTTCAGTTTGCTATCTTCTTCGATGTCATCAAAGCAAAGAAGAACTTCTATGTCAACGTGCACTCCATCGACACCGACCATATGGGGCAAGATCCGGACTACTTTGGTGAAGCACTTCAGATGTGCACTCAACTGAATATTCTTGGGATTCTGAAATTCAACAAGGACTTTGATGCTGATATTGTGGCCCAATTTTATGCCACAGTTCACCTTGGGACTGATGAAGGCAGGACTCTCACCTGGATGACCAATGGCAAGCTGCTTTCTGTCAAGTGGAAAGCGTTCATGCAACTGATTGGGGTGCAAGATCTCGGGCTTGAGTCCCCAGTTGGCTTTCGACATCACGCACGCACCCATTGCACCCGCAAGCAAGCTCTCTGGCCCTACTGCACTCTGAAGGTCAACCCGGAGACAAAGAAGGAAACCTATGAGCTGCCTGCCTATCTGGATATCCTTCACCGCATCTTCAGAGAGACTCTTTTCCCTCGCATTGGGAATTTGGACCAGGTTCACTCTTATCTTGTGGATATGCTTCTTTTCTGCCAGCGTGAGAAGGAAAATCCAACCGGAGAGTCTTTGGATATCTCTCATGTTATGTGGTCTGAGCTGTTGTCTGCTATCTCTGAGCGTAAGTGCCCGATCTATGGTCCGTTCATCATGCTACTCATTGAGAAGGCTTGGGATCATGTATACCCTTTGGTGCCTCTGGAGTGTGGAGAGTTGTTCTCTCACGATGTCAAGCGTCTGAGGAAGAAGGATCACACGGGCACTCCGGCCCCTAAGGCTGGAGGTCCTTCGTCTGCTGCTGCCATGGAGACAGAGGAGGAGCCTGCCGCTGATGATGATGAGGATGATGACTACATACCTTCTACTGCAGAGCCCCCGTGGGCTAAGAAGCTCAAACCTAAGATGAAGAAGCTGTTCTGCATGGAGGCTCACGGCCAGTACATGACTCATGTGGCTGAGAAGAAGGCTCGCGGTCGTCACAAGGAGCTCATGCGTCAGTTGGGTGCTACAGTCAAGAGTGGATCTGAGGACCAGCTTACTGAGGAGGAGGAGTGGATTCAGCAGCACTGCCCGTGGACTGATTCTGAGGCCGAGCACTTCCAGACTGAGGACGGTGGTGCCGATGATTCTGCTGGGCTCTGATGCGTGTGTCTCTCACCTGGAGCAGTAGCAACACTCCCTCTCCTTTTTGGTGTCTCGATGCCAAAGGGGGAGAGAGTTTAGGGATTTGCGAGTGTGTCTTTATCGTCTCTTATCCGTGTCTTGTCGTGTTTTCCTCGCATTTGCTTTGGTTGGTTTGTTTGTGAGACTTAAATTCGAGTTCGCGAGTTCGAGTCATATGGTGTAAGACATATGCTACCTTCCTTTTCAGTAACTTTATCTATGTCTATCTAGCTCATGAGTTGTGTTCTTATCTTGTTATATCATCTATGCTGCTCTCATACACCATGCTTAGTTTATCGGTCTCTAACATGTAGGGGGGGCTTTGTTCCTAGTATGTGTTCTGTGCAGTCCAAAGCACTTATCTAAACTAGCACACATCTAGGGGGAGCCCATCTACATTTTAGGACCGTGGGGTTTGTATGCTTACAAATATCATGTCTATGCAAATCCTGTGTTGTCATCAATCCACCAAAAAGGGGAAGATTGTAAGGGCATATTCATTCCCCAGTGGTTTTGGTGATTGATGACAACGCGTGTGCGGACTAATCGTGTGCGTTAAGTTCTTTCAGAGAATCTTTCATTGGCACGAGACGATTTCCTCCCCTCGGGGTTTTACTCAAGACGGTGTAACTCCTGCGTTTCATTGTTGGTGGACTAGTTCCGTAGGAGTCACCGTACTATTAAGAGGGGATCCGCTTTGGTAAGACTGGGTGGAATCAACACGTACACATCCCTCTCACACCCGTCGTATTCCCTTCGCATCTTTGGAGCTGCTCTTCTCTTCCGGTTCCCTCTTCGTCTGTGCGAGTGGTAGTACCGCGATCTCAATCGGTAGTACCGCCGAAGCCCCACAGCGGTAGTACCGCTCTGCCGAGCGGTAGTACCGCTCTCAGCCGTAATAATCGCTCCGTCGAGCGGTAGTACCGCTTCGGGCTCGGCCAGTAATACCGCCGCAGATACGCGCCTACTACCGCCTCGATTCGGGACGATGTTTTCTCGTGTCGGGTTTTGCAGCACTACCAGCGGTAGTGGAAGCGGTAGTACCGCTCCCAGCGGTAGTACCGCTCCTACTCAGCGGTAGTACCGCTCTGGGGCCGATGGCTCTGGTTTCCCCTAGCGCGGTAGTACCGCTGAGGAGGAGCGGCAATCGCCTCTCGGTGGTAGTACCGCCCTTCCCCAGCGGTAGTACCGCTCTGTGCGGGGCTGCTCAGTGGGGTAACGGTTGGATGTGTTCCCCCACTATATAAAGGGGTCTTCTTCTTCCTTGTTGACTCACCTCTTTCCCCCAAAGCTCCATTGTTGCTCAAAGCTCCATTTTCGCCCGATCTCTCTTCCTAGCCAATCAATCTTGTTGATTTGTTCGGGATTGGTTGAGAAGGCCCAGATCTACACTTCCACCAAGAGAAATTTGATTCCCCCCACTTATCCCTTGCGGATCTTGTTACTCCTGGGTGTTGAGCACCCTAGACGGTTGAGGTCACCTCGAAGCCATACTCCATCGTGGTGAAGCTTTGTGGTGTTGTTGTTGTTGTTGGGAGCCTCCGATTGTTGTGGAGATAGCCCCAACCTTGCTTGTAAAGGTTCGGTCGCCGCCTTCAAGGGCACCAATAGTGGAATCACGGCATCTCGCATTGTGTGAGGCGTGAGGAGAATCTGGTGGCCCTAGTGGCTTCTTGGGGAGCATTGTGCCTCCACACCGCTCTAACGGAGACGTACTTCCCTTTAAAAGGAAGGAACTCCGGTAACACATCCTCGTCTCCACCGGCTCCACTCTTGGTTATTTCGTGCCTTTACTCTTGCTAGCTTACTTATTGTTTCATCCTTTGCTTGCTTGTGTAGTAGTCTTTATTGCATCATATAGGTTGGTCACCTAGTTGCACATCTAGACAACCTATTTTGTTGCAAAGTTTAATTTGGCAAAGAAAAGGTTAAAAATTGTTAGTTGCCTATTCACCCCCCTCTAGTCAACCATATCGATCCTTTCACTCTCGTTGATGTCACACCAAGGTAGGTGATGGAACAACATCGGTGGGTCGGGACATGGAGAAAAGCGGAGGAGGGTCGGCTAATGGAAATGGGGTAGGGCAATTTCAGAGGTTGTATCATGGGAAAAAGTGTGTCTTGGGGGAAAACAGCTAGGTATGCCAAATATATAGTTCTTATCTAAATAAGCATAATTTATATCGTTGTTATCGGTCGATATCAGTGAAGTGTTAAAGGAGGCTAAAGGCATCTCGATCGGCAATTTTGCCATTAGTTCCCTAGTTTCTGTACTAGTGCTACCATCTTATTCGTGTCCAATGAGCCAAAGGCAGTGCTAGGATAAATTATTTATATACAATATATATTCCATTTTGTTTTTTCTTCGCACGGCTAATTTTCTGCCATCTTATTGTAAAACTTGGTGAGCGACGTCTTGTGCCATTACATTTATTTATGGTGTGTTGCTTCCTAGATTCTTCTTCTAGTCAGAAAGCAATTCAGGTGAAGCTGATTTCAATAGCTCCCTCTTTTGTTGCTACTACTCCAGTGAATTTACAAGGGTGAAAATCTTTGGCTGGGGTACAACTCACTACTTACTAGGATTCGAGTAATCAAGTTCCTATAGCATGGCAAAGGAGTATAGTATTAACCAACCAATGGCAGATGGGTTCAAGTCAACTCTTGTGTTGATGACTAGGACTCACACATCTCTCTCATGAACGAATCGTGCATGATAAGTTGCCTCTCCTTTAATTCTACCTTCTTCTCTTTTTCTTCCATGGAAACTTTGCGCCTTTATCCACATGCGAAAAAGCTGGACGGTTAATATATCACTAGTACATCGAGGTGCTATACAAACGGTTTTTAACCCCTTTCCGCGACGGCATTTGGAACCGTCGCCTAATGAGTAACTGCGATAGGGGGGGCCTTCCCACACGACCCAGAAATCGTTGGGGATATGCCCTCCTGGCACACACGCTCGGCAAAATGAGGTCGTGTGCGACCGACGAGCGATCAAATACGGTTATATGTATAGTAGTAATAAAAAATTGAATTATACAGGCGAAATCGTTTCCGGTCGTAAGTTCATCACACACAGTCAGTCCCCGCTAAACGTTCCGTTCGTATATACATCCCACACAGTCGCTCCAAAGAAAACGTTTCAATTCGCAGGTACATCACAAACAATTTTCCCCGTTAAAACGTTTGTGATAGTGTTTTCATTGCACATGGTATTAACAATTTTATCGTTTGCGTTATTAAATACATCACACACGGTGCATAGAAAAAACTGTGTGACAAAGGCTGTCCATCACACACAGTTTTTATGCGATAAATATTTGCACCAGGTGGCCTAACGCAAACAGTTTTTAAGAGGATGTCGTGTGTGATTGTTCATTAATCCAACACGGTTTATTCTTAGAAACTGTGTGCGTTGCCTTAGGTCATCGCCCATGGTGTTTTCTCAATAACCGTTTGCAATAGAAATACATCAGAGCACAACATCATATAGCTTCAGCACTCAGCTATCCCATTACACAACTGCACCAGCATCATGTTTCACATGCAACATCTATAACCTTTCGTAATTAGCATCATAGACGATACATAGACAGATGTATCTTATTTGGAAAACTGCTGAAGCACAAGGCGAATATTGAGCCTTCATTGATGTTGAAGGTCTTTGCAATTTAAGGCCAGTGTCTGTGGATGATTGACCATCCATCCTTCGTCCTCTTCAGGAACACTTCAATATTGAACCGTGGGTGTTGTATGAATATCTTCCTCGCCTCCTAACCATACATGTGGGTTGAGAGGTAATCATCAGTGAACTACTTTGGAAAGGCCGGAATACAATGATGTGCATAAATATCTTCTCTATATTGGAAATGAAGCAAAGGAATAAAAAAGGCAGTTTATAATAGTTAGTACCATCTTGTAGTGAACTGATGTCTTCTTCATTGTGCAGACAAAGATCTTATTGTTTTTTGTCACTAATTTCTTTATCCTAACAATCTTTCTGAGTTTCTTGACTTGACTGATATTCATGGACAACTCATTTCCCCATATGCAAAAAGGGTCGAACAGTGGGTCAAAACATCTGATAGCAGGACTTACATGTGCAAGACCAAATTGTTTAAAACCTAAGTATTAGAATGGTTCCTGCAATTGCACAATAATGTGCTATTAGACAAAGGACCATGCATGTGCAAACCTCGATTGTAAACCACAGTGCTTCCCATTGTTTTCCTGCAACACATCTAAGGTAGTTAGTGATCAGGTTAAGTGAGGGTTCGCATGCTATTAGTAAAATATGTTGATGAAAAATAAGCACATTGCAAATTCATCTTATTAATTCAAGCCACATGGAAAACCCATTATCCAAACCAAGCATGATTAAGAATTAGAAAATATAGCAATTGTATGTATTTCTCATGTATTAACTGCAGCCAAATTCGATTACAAAATTCTACCCACGACAATTGGACATTGCATTGCAGAATTGAACCAAGCAGTTAACTAAACACCACAACAAATGAACCAAACATTAACTGAGGATCACATTGCACAATATAACATACTCCTAATAGAAGATCAGACAGTTAAACGAACAAAGCATGCTTAACAACTTAGAAATATAGCAATTGTATTTGTTTCTCATGTATTTAGTACAGCCAAATTCGATTTATTTCTCACATGGTATACAATAACAGAATGCACCCACAACAATTGAACATTGCATTGCAGAATGGAACCAAACATTTAACTAAACACCACAACAAATGAATCAAACGTTAACTAAGCACCACATTGCACAATGCATGTATAACATACTAGAAGATCAAACACTTAACCAAACCAAGCATGCTTGACAACATGGAAATATAGCAATTGTATTTGTTTCTCATGTATTTTGTAAAGAAAAATTCAATTTATTTCTCACATGGAAGACAATACAAAATTGCACCCTGAAGAATTGAACATCGCATTTGCATAATTGAACCAAATAGTTAACTGAACACGCCAACTAATTAACCAAACAGTTAATAAGTGAGCACCACATTGCACGACATATAGAACATATACACTAGAGCAACAGATTGCATGGTAAAAGTAGATAGCACAATTCACTAGAATTTGTTAAGGAAAGGCAGTAGCTAGCAAACTGAACATGAGTCCTTATAGTGAGCTAATAAGACAAGCTACTCCTCATTGTCGGAGATATCGATGACGATTGGCTCCTTGGACATGGAAGAGGGTGAGGACTCCACATCGTGGGTGCCCTCGTCATAGTGGTGAGTTGCCTGAGCCGCTCCGGGCATCAACCTGCTGGCTCTCGAGTTGACGTAAGCACGTGCACGCTGAGAAAACACCTCGTAGTCTTCGTCGAAGGCACCGAGGGTGGCCTCGTAGCCTTGTGTGCCCTCCAGACTCCGTTTTCTTGCACAATACTTCTTTTGGTCGGTAAAAATTCATTATATAATCTCCTGAAGGTTTTGACCACCGTACCACGACGAAATCCTCTTTTTTGTTTTGAGCTATTTCTGCAACAGTTTTAGAGCAAGATATCTTCTCAAGAGTCGGTCGGGGAGAGTCGGGTATCTCACTCGACACCGGGGCCAAGGGCAAAAAGTGAAGCTGACCACTTTGGGCCATCAACAGAGGAGGAGATAGAGGCTGATTTGAAAAGGGTGGATGCCACGGAGAAAGATCAAGAAGTTACCTCTCGTCTCCAAGACAGATTCATGCTGGAGGAACTTCAGAGCTCAGCAATTCCAAATTCGGTCATCCCTCCCAATGCTAGATTTCTTTCTTATGAAAATATGAAAAAGAGTGTTGCCTTTTCTCCCACAGCTATGAAACATTCATGGGTGAATGGAGCTTTAACCGTCACGGGTAAACTCCATAAGGAAATAATGGATCTTAAGCAGCAAGTTAATAAGCTCGAGGAAGAGAATCATATCCTAAAGGGCATCATCGCCAAGAATATCACATCACCACATTCCGAAGAAAGAGACATAAATACATGGGTATGGGCACTCCCCTTGGCAACTGCCAAGCTTGGGGGAGGTGCCCCAGTATCGTATCGTTTCATGCTGTGGTTAGGTTTACCTTAATTCTTCTTTCGTAGTTGCGGATGCTTGCGAGAGGGCCCTATGAGGAGGTGAAGTAAAGAGGGGAGGGCAAGGAAAGTCTGGAGTAGGACTCCCCCTTCCTTCCCTCTCCCCCCTCTTTCCTTCCCCCTTGTTTATACAAGGTAAGGGGCGCCGCCCTTGGGAAACCCCAAGTAGGATTCAAATCCTACTTGGGGCACCCCTTGGCTTCCTTTCCTCCCCCCAACTATATATATGTGGGGAGGGGGCGCCTAGAACACACAACAACAACCGTTAGCCGTGTGCGGCGCCCCCCTCCATAGTTTACGCCTCCAGTCATATCTTCGTAGTGCTTAGACGAAGCCCTGCGCGGATCACTTCACCATCACTGTCACCACGCCGTCGTGCTAACGGAACTCATCTACTTCCTCGACACCTTGCTGGATCAAGAAGGCGAGGAACGTCATCGCGCTGAACGTGTGAAGATCTCGGAGGTGTCGTACGTTCGGTACTTGATCGGTCGGAGCTAGAAGAAGTTCGACTAAATCAACCGCGTTGTCAACCGCTTCCTTTTTGGTCTACGAGGGTACGTAGACACACTCTTTCCCTCTCGTAGCTATGCATCTCCTAGATAGATCTTGCGTGAGCGTAGGATTTTTTTGAAATTGCATGCTATGTTCCCCAACAGACACACGCTCTCTCTGTTTCTCCTCTGTTTCACGTTCCTGTTTTATGGCCCTTCACCGTTTCTTATATTCTCCGTAACTTCGATTGGGCTGAAATTTTGAGGGTATTTTTTCCGGATTTAGCTTCCTTGTGGACGAAGGACACCTCCAACCGACTTACTGGGTGGCCACAAGCCTTCCCGGCGTGCCCTAGGGTAGGGGGCGTGTCGTGTGAGCTTGTGGGGAATGTGGGCCACCCTTCCATTGGTTCTTGCGCCAAAAATCACATATATTCAAAAAAATCTCCGTAAGATTTATCATGTTTGGACTTCGTTTTATATGGATTTTCTGCGAGACAAAAACATGCAACAAACATGAACTGGCATAGGCACAAAATCAATATGTTAGTCCAACAAAATCATATAATTTTTTGCCTAAAGTATATGAAAGTAGTAAAATGTTGACATATCACACCGCCACTGTTGCTGCTGCTGGTGGTGGTTGGTCTTCCTCTTCTTCTTGCTATTCAAGCAAGGTGGGGGAAGAGGAAGAAGGGGGCTGAGAACATCACTAGCAGATCTGGTATACTGCTGTCCTGCAAATTTCGTTTACAGTATCCCGTAAACAAAATTTGCGGGACGGCGGCCTCCTCGGCATAATAGATCCCGTTAAATGTGGTCGGATTTCCACTCGATTTGAAACATCTAGTTCGCGCCATAGCCATCACCGTAGTTCCACAAGCATAGTTCATACATACAAGCAAATTAAACTACTAGATAGATAGTTCCGCACATAGCACACCAATAGATAAACTTAAATTGCTAGTAGATAGTTCATACTAGCATGTACTCCTCGCCGCAGTTGCTGTCGTCGTCGGAGTCATCCTCGCGGGGCGGGGGCTCATTGCCATGGAGGGTGTGGTAGCTCAGTGTGCCGGAGGGGTTCAAGGCGAGTTGGTACTCCTCCCGGAGCACCGGCGCTCGCGCGGCCGCAACTGCATCTCCGGTGGTGGAGGCGGCCTCCTTCGCCTCCCACCATGCACGCTCGCCCGCCCGGAGGCGCTGGATGGACGGAAAGTCGCCCACGCGGGCGCTCCGGCGCTGCGAGGCTGTAAGCCTCGGCGGTGCGCCTGCTCCCTGCGCCTTTCCAACACTGGAGGGCGGAGGGAGGAGCTTCCGGCCTCATTGTCGTTGCTCCGCTTGCAGCCGCCGAACCCACCGTGGCACCCGAACCTACCGCGGCTGCCGACCCCCCTGCCGCCGCCACGCCCGGAACCCGTGGACACCATCTCCAACAAGATCCGGTGGTCAAATGCATCGCAAAATGTCTCCGGAGTTTGAGGGATTTGTCGCCGGAGGATGAATTTTGTGGCGGAGGGGGGTGAGGGGATTGCGGGCCGGGAACCCTAAAATGCCCCAGCGCCGGTTTACGGGCCGCCTGTAAGAGTTTTACGGGCCGGGCCCTTTTTAGTGGACCTACTCGGGCCGGTTTTTTGGCCTATCCCGTAAAACGGCCAGAAAAACGCACTTCGCGGATTTAAGGGATCTGCTAGAGATGCTCTGAGGAGGAATCTTCACGGTGGGATTTGGGGGAGAAGAAGAAGAAAAGGTGGCCCATGTGACGGACGAGCTTTCTCCTCTGTTTCTTCTCTTCTCCTTCAAGTTTAGATTTGGAATCTCTCTCTGTGTCTTCTGCAGTGACTTTGTGGATAGAAAAGGGGAGAAAGAAAGATGGGTCTTTTAGCTGGAGCCTCTGCCTCTGCCCACAGGAAAGAAATAGGGAGTGAGACGGACACAGGATGGTGCCTTTGTTTGGTCTCTGTCCCCCTCTCCCCTCTCGGCTGCACTTGATCATTTAAAAAAATCTATGCACTGCAAAATTATTGTTTGTATACATAGTATAAGTACATATTCTCCTTCCTTCTAAGAAGCATCTTACTTCCATCCATCTGTTGTCAGATAAATAAAATAGTTAGATACATAGCTCTTCTCTTAATTTATTGTCAAAGGACGGCCTGGCCTGTCCTTTGGATCTGTTTGTATGTCACCTTGGTTTCAACACCAAACTTAACGGCCAAATATGCCTACATGTTTCTTTTCTTTTTTAAAAAAAAATACACTCTCAAAAAAGATACTCCCTTCGATCCATATTATTACTTGTCTTTGATGTATCAACTACTAAACAGGAGGCCAGTTAATATATCCGATCAAAACAACAGATGCGTCGACCATGCGAGATGAATGACAGCTAAGCTGAGGAGGTTTAACATGCATACTAGCAAGAGGCCCATGCGTTGCACGGAAACATCAAGATGCATCTATACGAGTTGTTTATCTTGTGGGAGACAAAGATGAACGAGAGAAGGCCTTATCTGCAAATGTGGAGAGGGGTGCAGGTATCTTTTTGTAAAATTGCTATAGTTTGCTTTCTATCCATCAGATATAGATCAGACGGTCTATATTGCAGGATGGCGGGCACATCATCATCACCAACTCGGTCTTTTATAAGAGTAGAGATAAGTCATGTTTTAGGTCAAAATTAAGATGCGTATATAGAACCTAGTCATGTTTTACCTTTTCACTCTTCTTCTTTGTCCATGCAAGTCCACTTTTCATTAGGCTTGGATAAACCATGTCCATCTTTCAGACTGAGTTGTTGGTTAAACTAGTTGGTATATTCAGTTCTACAAATATGTGACTGTGTTCATCACAATGATTTAGAGGTCAAGGTCAGCCTCTTTTCGGAACAGAAGTGTTCAACATATATGTATCATCGTAGTTTATTTCTCAATCAGATCAATAAGGCTGCAGTACAATGAAGGCATAACACACATGTGTGTAAATTTTCAGTTCAAAACACATTGAAACGAGGGCTGTGCAAAAAAGACAAATCTGTGGTTGTTTAACACATGACACTATTCATCCTCACAGGCCATGAATTTATCTTTTTTGTACAGGTCGCAACTCAAGGTATTTCATCATAAAAATTTTACACGCATGTGGGTTACATCCTTACATACACGCATATTTTTTTTTGATTTTTTTGAACCAAAAAAAGTTTGAATTTGAATTTCTAAAAAATAAAGGCCTCCATGGAGCTCGACCTAATCAAGTACGTATCACATGGCAAAAGAGTATAGTATCAACCAACCATTGGCAAATGGGTTCAAGTCAACTCTTGTGTTGATGACTAGGACTCACACATCTCTTTGTCATGAACGAATCGCGCATGATAAGTTGCCTGTCCTTTAATTCTACCTTCTTTCCTTTTTCTTCCATGGAAATTCTGCGCCTCTATCCACATGCTAAAATGGCAGTTAAGCTCAAGACGTTTAGCATACACAAGTCATGTTTTAGTCAAAATTAAGAGGCAAATATAGAACCTAGTCATCTTGTTGGTTGTCATTTGGTTATGTTGTACTTTCTTTACTCTTCGTCCTGTCCATGTCGGTCAACATTTAGGCTTGAGTGACCATTGTCCATCTTTCTCATCACACTTACAGTCGATCTGGTGAAGCATCTAGCTAAGCTAACCCTGATACCATTCGTGACCGAACTACTTCCTTTCCTTTCTGGCGTCTTTTTTAACATTTCTGAAAATAAATTGAGACTCAAGTTGTTGTTTGTATTGTAGAAGGACGGTCTGGCCTGGCTTGTCCTACCTTTTGGATCTGTTGTACTGTATCTCAGCCTTGGTTTCAACATCACATCACATTTAACAGCCGAAATACATGTAGTATGTTTTGATTATTCACAAAAAAGATACTCACATATGTCTCTTACATACCCAAGCTCGTCTTTTTTAAGAAAGATACGTACTACAATTGCATCTCAACCTTGGTTTCAACATCACACCACATTTAACGGTATTTCGTACCATGTTTGGATTGTTTACAAAAAGGATACTCACACATGTCTGTTAGATACCAAGGTGATCTTTTTTCCTAAAAGAAAAATACCTACTCGAATTAAATGCTCTTATAGTTCTTTAAAGGGAGTACTACAATTGTCACGTCTTAATTAGATATCGTGTCATCATTGTCATTTTTTTCATACGCACACAGTACAAGTTAGGTCATCTCCAATGTGGACCCTCAAAACGCCACAATTATTCTGTGTTGTCCAGACGCAGTTTGCCATCCAACACGGTGCACCATTAGTTCGCAGACCAGTCCAGTTGTCCGACTTCCTGCAAATCGGACACAAACTGAGGGGGGCTTTGTGGGAATCTGGATCACGCCACGTAGGGCTCCGACACCCTCGGCGCACTCAAATTCCTCTCTTGTCGACTTTTCTTCCACTCCGCCCATGCTCCCCCTTGCTATGCATATGCACCACCCTTGTCCGATGTTGTCGTTGTACATCTCCAACCGCCGCCCAGGCATTGCAGGATGTCTGCAACCCCCACCCACGCTCCTTCCCGCTTTGGACTATGCCGCCCATCCACCTAGGATCCGTTCGTAGTTAGGTACCCTCCGCCCCCAGCCTACGTCGTCCACGCCGGTTATCTCAGATGTAATATTCACATTTGAACTATTGTTATAATTAGGAATATTTGACAACAATCTATTTATGGATGAATGGTGTTATTCTCTATATTTATTTGAGTGTTGCGGATTGAAAAGAAAAAAAATATGGGCAGACGTATAGGAGACAGTGTTGGATGATCGCCTCCCGTATCCGTGTTCGTGGGCCAATCCAGACCAGTCCGCTGATAAATAGTGTGTCCGTTTTAAAGGACAGGGGTTGGAGATGCCCTTAACTTATATGTTACATAGTTGAAAAAGATCAGGTAAATTCGGGTGAAGATGATTTCAAGGGCTACCTCTTTTGTTACTAGTCCAGTAATTTAGAATGGTGAAAATGTTTGACTAGACGATAGAAAATGGTCAAAATGACGGACACATCGATCATGTAAGATGAATGGGAGTTAAGCTCGGGAGGTTTAGCATGCGTAAGTCATTATTTAGTGGAAGGCAAATATAGAACCTAGCCAAGTAGACGTGTTGTTGGTTGTGAGCTGGTTATGATTTAGTACCTTTTTACTCTTCTTCCTGTCCACGCCGGTCAGCATTAGGCTTGAGTGACCATTGTCCATATTTCTCATCACACCGAGAATTCAGGTGAGGCTGGTTTGAAGGGCTCCTTTTGTTGCTAGCACTCCAATGATTTAGAATGGCGAAAATGTTTGACCAGCAGTACAACTAACTAGCTACTTATACTAGGATGAATTACACATCGCATACTAAATGTGTATTATTCAATCAATCAACCAATGGCAATGGGGTGTGGTCAACTCTTGATGTCTAGGAGTAGGAGTGTAGGACACATCTCTGTCATGAACGAATCGCACATGATAAGTTGCCGCTAGCTCCTTTTCCCCCTGGAACATAACGGTGAAAAGATGGCCAGTTAATCATATAAAAAAGGATAGACACGTGAGGTGAAATGGATGACAGTCAAGCAGAGGAGGTTTAGCATGCATGCATAAAGCCATATTTTATTTGGAAATCAAGAGGCATATAACATAGCCTTCTTCTTTTGTCTTCTGTGTCTTGAGTTGGCTGAAATAACTTATTGAGTTTGGACACCTTTTCTCTCTTGAAATAGTGCCCGAGTTGCTGCCCGTCTTGTGTCCCCTCCCTAGAATGCAAGACTTAATCCGCAAAAAAAAAGAATGCAAGACTTAATCCCCATATTCATTAAAAAATCTGTACCAAAATGTAAGATGTTTTTTTTTGCCTAGGTTATAAAAAAATGTCTTACGCTTTTTTTTACGGAGGGAGTGCTATTTTGGCTTAAAGATCGGTAAGAATGTAGTAGCACTGAAATTGACGGGCAAGACCACAACATGTACAAGACAATCGAAGATTGCGCAAATATTGCTATTAGGACAAAAGCTTGGATGGATGGATGATAATTAAGATCCCCAAGTTCCCACGGTACAGAAGAAGAAACATTTTTGTGAACGTTCGCAACCATCTATCAACCACGACAAAAATGGCTGCTAGGTTGTCAACCTTTTTTGGCAGTGCAATGCTAGCTAGCTTGCCCTGGTACCATTCATTTGCTTTCTTACTTGTGAATTGACTTATTGCGCACCATGGATGCTGGCCATCTCAAGGACTTGGGAACAACACACACATCTCCTGAAACAGAGTATTCTTACGTTCACTCGGGGTGAGAGAAATCATTGCATTGCTACATTTATTTAATTAATGGTGGAACTGTCTGTACAATGTTTATTTACATGGTTGGGTTAACAGGCACTTGATTATTTTTTTCAAAAAATATCATGTTCAAACTTTTTAAGAAAAATTGATTCTTCGTCTGCCAAAGGCGGTGCCGACACGTCCTTGGTAGTGCTGACAAAGATGGCTGACATGTACACGGTAGTGCTGGCAAAGATTCGCTGGAATGTACGTTGCGCTGGCGACCAATGAAGGCAAAGCACGACGCCAGCTTGAGCCCCAATGTGAATATGAGGTGTAGGAGAGTGGCCACAAACTATGGTGGTGTATGCTTGTTAAGCTGACACCAGGGCATAAAGGAAAGCAAGGTGGCGGCATCAGGCTATTCGGTGGTGATAAGAAGAGGGGACGAGAGTGGTGTGTCGGTGACTCTCATCGATGTCACACCAGAGTAGATGAGGGAAAAGCGGCAGAGAGGTGGTGCGCCAAGAGAGGGGGAGAGGCGGGAGGTGGATCGGCTTGTGGGAATGTAGTTAGCAATTTTGAGCGTCATATATGAGGTTGTCACAAAAAGTGTATATGGGAAAAGCAGCTATGTATACCAAATATATAGTTTATATGTAAATAGGCATAATTGATATCTTTTTTATCACTCAATATCATTAACAAACAATTTTGAAGGAGACTAAAGGCATCTCGATCGGCAGTTGCGCCATCAACTCTCGAGTGGGCTGTGGCATCGACGCGAAATAATGCACCGAGGGAACTAACATGAAGCACTTGGCTGGGCTTTGTTTCAAGTTACTATTTAGCACATGTAAACATATGGCATTGAAAGAGAGAACACTTCTATGCTTTTATTTTTTTTCTATTTTTTTGTTCGATAGCACTCTAGTTTTATATGTAGATGCCCTAATACTCAGGGTGAAAGAAATCACTGTGCAACATTTAATTAAGCATTGAACTGTGAGTACGATGTTTATTTAAGTGGCCATGTTAACAATCTCTCAGTTATTTTTCAAAATAAAAACTCAACTTTTTAAGGAAAAACGATTCTTCATCCATGTCCATCGAACCAAAGGTGGTGCCAACACGTCTGTGGTAGTGCCGACAACGATGGCTGCCATGTGTGTGGTGCTGGCAAAGAGGTGTTGAAACGTACGTTGAGCTGGCAATAACGATGGCGAAGCACGACGCCAGCTGGAACCCCAATACGAGTATGAGGTGTAGGAGAGTGGTATATGCTTGTTAAGCACGACACCGAGGCAAAAAAACAAGAGCAAGGTGGCGTCATCTAGCTATTCGGTGGTGATAAGAGGTGAGGAGGTACCATGCGGTGGAGTGGTGTGTCAGAGACCCTCATCGATGTCACATCGAAGCAGGTGAGGGCAAAGCGGCAAAGAGGTGGTGGGCTGGGAGTGGGGGGGGGGTTAGCCTATGGGAAAGCAATGAGCAAAACCATCATATATGAGGTCGTATCACAGAAAGTGTATATGGGGAAAAAACAGCTATGTATACCAAATATATAGTTTATATGCAAATAGGCATAATTGATATATATTTTTATCACTCAGTGCCATTAACAACCCGTGTTAAAGGATACTAAAGGCATCTCGATAGGCAGTTGCGTCATCAATGCTAAGGTAGGGTGTGGCATCGGCGCGAAATAATTCAGCGGGGAAATTAACATGAAGCGCTTGGCTGGCCTTTGTTTCTATTCTGTATTTAGCACATGTAAGCCCCTAGCATTGAAAGAGAGAACATGTGTATGCTTTCAAAATGTTATGTTTTTTTTTCTCCGATAAGTGTCTAGCATTGTACGTAGATGCCCCAAAACCAGGGTAGAGATAACTTTTTTTTGCCGGAAAAACTTTCAGTCTATTTATCAAATATCATGGCAGTACAAACAACACTAGAAGTAAAACAAATTACATCCATGTTCATAAACCACCTATTGCATGCATGGTCCTTGTCAGCTTGTCTTTTTCATGTTCATATAGTACTATGAGTTAACATATCCTACCAATAATTAATGGTAAACCTTGGTGAGTAATGTCTTGTCTGAACAAGATTAATTATGTGTTGCTCTCTTCTCTTCTAGAAAGAAAGCAATTCAGGTGAAGCTGATTTCAAGGGCTCTTTTGTTGCTGAAGAGTACTGTAATTCACAAGGGTGAAAAACTGAAAATGTTTTACTGCTGTGCAATATATAAAGCAGTGGTTGCTTTATTTATAAAGCCGAGCGAAAGTCTGTTTACTACATAGGGCTAATTACCCAACAGTGTAATAATAGAGTATCTGTTGGGTCCTAACCCTAGCTAGCACGAACTAGTTTTGATAGACGGAGGAGGAAGAAAGCAAACAGGGACTCGCATGTTTCTGGCAACGTACGCCACGGCGCCGGACACCCTTTTTCTCTTGTTATATAAAGCTGGACACACCAGATCGTATCTAGACTAACAACCTACGTATAACAACCTGGACGCTCTACCAAACTCAAATCACAGCCGGGTTTGTAGCTAACAGAAACGCAGCGCTAATGGAGCCTCCTAGCGATCCGGTCTTCCATCGATCGTGAGCCCAGCTTGCTCGTCCGCCCGACCGGATGCCGTGTTCCTCCCATTGCACTGCTGCATGCTATCCCGATCGCCATACGATCGCCACGAACCGGCTAGACTCGACCCAAACACACGCGCACACGTACGCTGGTGACCACGAACACGAACGCGCACACACACGCACGACGCATATCCGCACACACGGTTTATTCCTAACAATCTCCCCCTAAACCGTGACCTACAGGAGGCCAGGTTCTTCGTCGACGTCGGCTCTGATACCAATTGTTGGGTCCTAACCCTAGCTAGCACGAACTAGTTTTGATAGACGGAGGAGGAAGAAAGCAAACAGGGACTCGCATGTTTCTGGCAACGTACGCCACGGCGCCGGACACCCTTTTTCTCTTGTTATATAAAGCTGGACACACCAGATCGTATCTAGACTAACAACCTATGTATAACAACCTGGACGCTCTACCAAACTCAAATCACAGCCGGGTTTGTAGCTAACAGAAACGCAGCGCTAATGGAGCCTCCTAGCGATCCGGTCTTCCATCGATCGTGAGCCCAGCTTGCTCGTCCGCCCGACCTGGATGCCAGGTTCCTCCCATTGCACCTGCTGCACGCTATCCCGATCGCCATACGATCGCCACGAACCGGCTAGACTCGACCCAAACACACGCGCACACGTACGCTGGTGACCACGAACACGAACGCGCACACACACGCACGACGCATATCCGCACACACGGTTTATTCCTAACAGTATCAACCAACTAGTGGCAATTGGTTGAGGTCAACTCTAGATGACTAGGACAAATCTCTGTCATGAACAAATCACTCATGGTAAGTTGCCACTAGCTCCTTTCTTTCTTCATCTTTTTCCATGGAAAATATGCACCTCCACATACATGGTAAGAAATATGTGCACTTAAATCTGGTCAAAATGATGGCCACGTCATGCGAGATGAATGGCAGTCAATTGAGGAGGTTTTAGGTGGAAATCCGAGTTAGCAGGAGTAGTCCTACGCGGCATGACGAAGAAATGACCAATATTTTATACATATTTTTGTGTGGAACTTGTTTCATGGCGCAGGCTATGTCCATCAAAAATAAAACACTCCTTTTTTTGTATCATAGACACCTTATTAGCCATAGTGCAACATAGTCAGTGTTCAACTTAACTTTTGTCATTGTTACTAACCTCGTGAATAGTGTCTTACTACAGTATGCTTTTTGGCCCATCCCGTAGAACGGCCGAAAAAACACAGTTCGGCGGATTTATACGGGGTGGGATTTGGGGGAGAAGAAGAAGAAAAGGTAGCCCATCTGACGGACGACCTTTCCCCTCCTATTCTTCTCTTCTCCTTCGAGTTTAGATTTGGAATCTCTCTTCCTCTGTTCTACAGTGAGTTTGTGGATAGAAAAGGGGAGAACAAAAGGAGAAAGGCGTTTTGGAGGCCGAGCTCCATGGAGGCCTTTATTTTTGAAAAATTCAAATTCAAACTTTTATGGTTCAAAAAATTCTGAAAAAAAATATGCGTGTATGTAAGGATGTAACTCACATGTGTGTAAAAATTCATGATGAAATACCTTGAATTGCGACCTGTACAAAAAAGACAAATCCATGGCCTAGGAAGATGAATAGTATCATGTGTTAAACAGCCCCAGATTTATCTTTTTTGCACAGCCCTCATTTCAATGTATTTTGAACTGAAAATTTACACACATGTGTATTATGCCTTCATATATATCTGTGATTTTTTTCAGAATTTTTTGAGGTGTAAAAATACGAATTTCAATGAAATTTAAAATTTGAATCCGGAGGCCTCACTGGAGCCCGAGCTCCAAAAGGGATTTCCGGAACAAAAGCTGTTTTTTTTAGCTGGAGCCTCTGCCTCTGCCCACAGGAAAGAAATAGCGAGTGAGTCAGACACAAGATGGTGCCTTTGTTTGGTCTCTGTCCCCCTCTCCCCTCTCGGCTGCACTTGATCATTTAAAAAAAATCCATGCACTGGAAAATTATTGTTTGTATACAGAGTATAAGTACATATTCTTCTTCCTTCTAAGAAGCATCTTACTTCCATCCATCTGTTCTGTTGTCAGATAAATAAAATAATTAGATACATAGCTCTTCTCTTAATTTATTGTCAAAGGACGGCCTGGCCTGTCCTTTGGATCTGTTTGTATGTCACCTTGGTTTCAACATCAAACTTAACGGCCAAATACGCCTACATGTTTCTTTTCTTTTCTTTTTAAAAAATACACTCTCAAAAAAGATACTCCCTTCGATCCGTCTTTGATGTATCAACTAATATGGATCCGGGAGGAAGTTCTACATTTTTTGTCACGCCTTAATTAGCTATTGTGTAGTCGCTGTCAGCTTATTTTCTTCCTCTGCATAGAAAATTATCGCCCGAGTTACCATTAATTAATTGTGAAGCTTGGTGTGTAACGTCTTGTCTCATCTAAGATTAATTAATTAATTCATGGTGTGTTGCTCCCTAGTTTCTTCTAGAAAGAGAGCAATCCAGGTGAAGCTGATTTCAAGAGCTCCCTCTTTTGTTGCTACCTACTAGTACTCCAGCAATTTACAATGGTGAAAATGTTTGACTGGCCAGTACAACTCACTACTTATTACTGGGATTCGATTAGTCAAGTACCAATAGCATGGCACAAGAGTAAAGTAGTATCAACCAACCAATGGCAAATGGGTTAGAGTCAACTCATCTTTTGTTCATGACTAGGACTCACACATATCTCTGTCATGAACGAATCAAGCATGATAAGTTGCCTCTCCTTTAATTCTACCTTCTCTTTTTCTTCCATGGAAATTTGCACATCCATCCACATGCTAAAAAGGTGGCCCGTTAATATACCCGGTCATAACGACAGACACATCGATCATGCTAGCTGAATGCCAGCTAAGATCAGGAGGGTTAACATGCTTATAAATCATGTTATAGGTCGGAATTAAGAGGCATATATAGAATCTAGTCATGTTTTACCTTTTCACTCTTCTTCTTTGTCCATACAAGTCCACATTTTGGATTCCATTTTGTTTTTTCTCCGCACGGCTAAATTATTTATATACATTATATATTCTACTTCTAAGAAGCATCTTACTTCCATCCATCTCTCCTTTGATAAAATAATTACATAGATAGTAGTTTTAATTTATTGTAAAAGGGAGGCATGTCCTGTCCTTTGGATCTGTATCTCCCCTTGGTTTCAACATCAAATTTAACAGCCAAAATACATGTACTATGTTTCTTTTGTTTTGTTTTAAGAAAAATCCCCCATCTGTTTGTTACATACCCAAGCTCACTTTTATGTATATTTCCTCCGGTCCATATTAATTGTCATTGTTTAATATAATTTTAGTACGAAGTTGTACTCAAGCAGCAATAATTAGTATGAAATGGTGGGAGTACTATATTTGTGATGCCATAATTAGCTATTGTGTAGTCGTTGTCAGCTTATCTTTTCCCCTGCATATAAGTCGAGTTAGTTAAAATATTGGTATTGTGTAGAAAAATAATCGCTCGAGATACCTTTAATCAATTGTAAAACTCCGTGAGCAACGCCTTGTTCCATCGACATTTATTTACGGTGTGTTGCTCCCTAGATTCTTCTTCTAGACAGAAAGCAATTCGGTTGAAGCTGATTTCAAGAGCTCCCTCTTTTGTTGCTAAGTAGTTTAACATGCTCCGTCTTACCTCGTCTTTTCACATGAGAGGTAAGAGTACAAAATAGATCTGATCCGTTGATCTCATTAATTATTGTCATGGTTAACTCTTACCTTTTTACGTCACATGTAGAAGGAGGAGGTTAGAGGGAGCATGTTAAAATTTGCCCCGGTCAATTTACAAGGGTGAAAATGTTTGAATGGATGGTACAACTCACTACTCACTAGGATTCAATTAATCAATTACCTATAGCATGGCAAAGGAGTATAGTATCAACCAATGAATGGCAAATGGGTTCAAGTCAGCCCTTGTGTTGATGACTAGGACTCACACATCTCTCTATCATGAACGAATAGCACATGATAAGTTGACTCTCTATTAATTCCACCTTACTCTATTCTTTTGCATGAAAATTTTGCACCTTTGTCCACATGCTAAAAAGGAGACCGGTTAATATGTCCGGTCAAAACGAAAGACACATTGTTCATGCGAGATGAATGCCAGTTAAGCTCGGGAAGTTTAGCATGCATAAGTCATGTCTTAGCAAAAATTCAGAGGAAAATATAGAAACTAGCCAAGTAGCCATGTTGTTGGTTGTGAGCTGGTCATATGTTGAACTCCTTTTCTACTCTTCTTCCTGTCTACGTTGGTCAGCATGTAGGCTTAAGTGACCATTGTCCATCTTTCTCATTACACTGAGTGTTCGATCGGGTGAAGTATCTAGCTAAGCTAGCCCTGGTACCATTCATGATTGAACTACTTCATTTCCTTTCTGACGTCAATTTTTTAACATTTCTGAAAATAAATAGAATCTGATGTTGTCGTTTGTATTGTAAAAAGGATGGCCTACGCTGATCTGTTGTATCTCAGCCTTGGTTTCAACATCACATCACATTTAATAGCCGAAATATGTTTCGATAGTTTACATAAAAGATACACACATATGTCTATTAGATACCCAAGCTGATCTTTTTTTAATCATACGTACTACAATTGTAGCTCAGCCTTGGTTTCAACACCACATCAAATTTAACAGCCGAAATACGTATGGATAGTTTACATAAAAGATACTCACATCTTTATGTTAGATACCCAAGCTGATCTTTTTTTTAAACATACGTACTACAATTGTATCTCAGCCTTGGTTTCAACATCACATCACATTGAACAGCCGAAATACATTTGGATAATTTACATAAAAGATACTCACATTTGTTTGTTAGATACCCAAGCTGATCTTTTTTTAAAACATACGTACTACAATTGTGTCTCAGCCTTGGTTTCAACATCACATCACATTTAATAGTATTTTGTACTATGTTTGGATTGTTTACAGAAAATATACCCACACCTCTATAGTAGAAAAAAGATCAGCAAATTCCGGTGAAGATAACTTCAAGGGCTCCCTCTTTTGTTACTACGTCGGTATTTTAGAATGGTGAAAATGTTTGACTGGAAGGTAGAAAATGGTTAAAATGATGGGCGCATCGATCATGTGAGATGAATGGCAATTAAGCTCAGGAGGTTTAGCATGCATAAGTCATGTCTTAGTGGAAATTAAGAGGCAAATATAGAACCTATCCAAGTAGCCATGTTGTTGGTTGTGAGCTGGTTATGCTTTAGTAAATTTATACTTTTCTTGCTATCCATGTCGGTCAGCATTTAGGCTTAAGTGACCATTGTCCATCTTTCTCATCACACTGAGAATTCAGGTAAAGCTGGTTTCAAGGGCTCCTTTTGTTGCTAGCACTCCAGTGATTTAGAATGGTTGAAATGTTTGACCAAGCGGTACAAGTAACTAGCTACATATACTAGGATGATTAGGCATTGCATAGTAAAGGAGTATTATTCAATCAACCAACCAATGGCAATGGGTTGTGGTCAACTCTTGATGACTAGGAGTAGGACACATCTCTGTCATGGACAAATCACACATGATAAGTTGCCGCTAGCTCCTTTTCCCCCAATGGAACATAACGGTGAAAAGATGGCCAGTTAATCATATCAAAAAAGGATAGACACGTTAGGTGAAATGGATGACAGTCAAGCAGAGGAGGTTTAGCATGCATGCATAAAGCCATGTTTTATTTGGAAATCAAGTGGCATATAACATAGTCTTCTTCTTTTCTCTTATGTGTCTTGAGTTGGCCGAATTAACTTATTGAGTTTGGACACCTTTTCTCTCTTGAAATAGTGCCTGAGTTGCTTCCCGTCTTGTGTCCCCTCCATGGAATGCAAGACTTAATCCCCATATTCAATGTAAGATGTTTTTTTTAAATTGCCTAGGGTATAGAAAACATCTTACAGCTTTTTTTCTTTGTTACGGTGGGGGTGCTATTTTTGCTTAAAGATTGATAAGAATGTAGTAGCAGTGCAAATTGACGGGCAAGACCACTATATGTACAAGACGATGGAAGATTGCACAAATATTGCTATTAAGACAAAAGCCGTGGATGGATGGATGATAATTAAGATCCCCAAGTTCCCACGGTACAGAAGAAGAAACATTTTTGTGAACTTTTGCAGCCATGTATCAACCACGACAAAAATGGCTGCTAGGTTGTCAACCTTTTCCAGCAGAGCAATGCTAGCTAGCTTGCCCTGGTACCATTCATGACTGGACTAGTTCATTTGCTTTCTTACTTAGGAAATGACTTATTGTGCACCATGGATGCTGGCCATCTCAAGGACTTGGGAACAACACACACATCTCCTGAAACAGAGTATTCTCACGTTCACTCAGGGTGAGAGAAATCATTGCATTGTTACATTTATTTAATTAACGGTGGAACTGTGTGTACAGTGTTTATTTATATGGTTGGGTTAACAGACACTTGATTATTTTTTCCAAAAAATCTCATGTTCAAACTTTTTAAGCAAAACTGATTCTTCGTCTGCCAAAGAAGGTGCCGGCACGTCCTTGATAGTGCTGACAAAGATTGCTGACATGTACATGGTAGTGCTGGCAAAAATTCGCTGGAATGTATGTTGTGCTGGCGACAATGAAGGCAAAGCACAACGCTAGCTGGAGCCCCAATGTGAATATGAGGTGTAGGAGAGTGGCATCAAATTGCGATGGTGTATGCTTGTTAAGCTGACACCGGGGCGAAAAATTAGAGCAAGGTGGCGGCATCAGGCTATTCGGTGGTGATAAGAAGAGGGGACGAGATAGCATGCAGTGGAGTGGTGTCAGAGACCCTCATCAATGTCACACCAGAGTAGGTCAGGGCAAAGCGACAGAAAGGTGGTGGGGCGGGAGAGGGGAAGAGGGGGAAGGAGGATCAGCTTGTGGGAATGCAGTGACCAATTTGAGCATCATATATGAGGTTGTATCATGAAAAGTGTATATGGGGAAAATCAGCTATGCATACCAATATCTTTTTATCACTCAATACCATTAATTAACAAGTTTGAAGGAGACTAAAGGCATCTTGTTCGGTAGTTGCGCCATCAACTGTCGAGTGGGGTGTAGCATCCAGATGAAATAATGCACCGAGGAATCTAACACGAAGCACTTTGTTGACTTATGTTTCTAGTCTGTATTTAGCACATGTAAGCATCTGGCATTGAAATAGAGAACACTTCTACGATTTCATTTTTTCTATTTTTTTGTTCGATGACCGTCTAGTTTGTACGTAGATGCCCTAATACTCAAGGTGGGAAAGAAATCATTGTACAACATTTAATTATGGTTGAACTATGAGTATGATGTTTATTTAAGTGGCCATGTTAACAGTCACTCGGTTATTTAAGAAAAACTCATGTACAAACTTTTGAAGGAAAATCGATTCTTCATCCATGTCTAGCGAACCAAAGGCGGTGCCAACACGTCTATGGTAGTGCTGACAAAGATGGCTGAAATGTGTGCAGTGGTGTTGGCAAAGATGCGTGGAAACGTATGTTGCACTGGCAACAATGATGGTGAAGCACGACGCCAGCTGGAATCCCAATACGAATATGAGGTGTAGGAGAGTGGTATATGCTTGTTAAGCCAACGCCGACGCAAAAAAAAACCAGCAAGGTGGCGACATCAAGCTATTCGGTAGTGATAAGAATATGAGAGGAGGTACCATGCGGTGGAGTGGTGCGTCAAAGACCCTCATCGATGCCACACCTGAGTAGGTGAGGGCAAAGCGGCAAAGAGGTGGTGGGCCGGGGGGCGTAGTTTATGGGAATGCAATGAGCAAAACCGTCATATATGAGGCCGTATCACGAAAAATGTATATGGAAAAAAATGACAAATATATAGTTTCTATGTACATAGGCATAATTGATATATATTTTTTATCGCTCGGTGCCATTAACAAACCGTGTTAAAGGATACTAAATGCATCTCAGTAGGCAGTTGTGTCATCAACGCTCGGGTGGGGTGTGGCATCGGCGCGGAATAATTCACCGAGGAAACTAACATGAAGCGCTTGGTTGGCCTTTCTTTCTAGTCCGTATTTAGCGCATGTAAGCCCCTAGCATTGAAAGAGAGAACACGATACATGCTTTCAAACTGTTATGTTTTTTTGTCCGATAAGCGTCTAGCATTGTACATAGATGCCCCAATAACATGGTAGAGATAACTTCTTTGTTGCCGGAAAAACTTCTGATCTATTCATAAAACATCATGACAGTACAAAGAACACTAGAAGTAAAAGAAATTACATCCATGTCCATTAGACCAGCTATTGCATGCATTGTCCTTGTCAGCTTATCTTTTTCCTATGCATATAGTACCATGAGTTAACCCATGCTACCAGTAATTAATGGCAAACCTTGGTGAATAACGTCTTGCTGAACTAGATTAATGATGTGTTTCTCTCTTCTCTTCTAGAAAGAAAGCAATTCAGGTGAAGCTGATTTCAAGGGCTCCCTCTTTTGTTGCTGAAGAGTACTGTAGTTCACAAGGGTGAAAAACTGAAAATGTTTTACTGCTGGGCAACCAATGCATAGCATAACAATGGAGTATTAACGAACCAATCAGTGGTAATGGGTTGAGGTCAGCGCCATATTTTCATTATTGTTTTAGTTCAAAGCGGTATATTAATATATATGCTTGTACACGTGACATGGCTTACACGTTCTTCGGCAGAATGTAATAGTTCATATCAACGAGATCAATAAGAATGTAATAGTCATGTGGATCAACGAACAAGACCACTGTGTCTGCGTGGATAACAAGATGATGGAACAGTGCACAAGAAAAGTAGCAGCCAAAAGCTTTATGGAATAGAAGGATGATCATACAATCCAGAACAGAAACATTCTTGTCAACTTTTGCAGGCATCTATATGTATCTAGCATGACAGGTGCACCACCAATCATGTGTACCAGAGCAATGCTATCTAGACTAGCTAGATCTTGGTACCATCTGACTTTACTACTTTTCATTTTCTCGTGATCAAACTTTTCAAGTAAAACCGGTTCTTCTTCTCCCATCTTATTCGTATCTGCTGAGCCAGAGGCAGCTCTGATGTGTCTGCATCGGCGTTGGGTAAGATTGGCTGAAATGTACGCCACGGTTTCGACAGCGGAGCTGAGGCACGGCGCAAGCCAGAGCCCAGTGTCCTCTCCTCTCCATTACCGCAAGAGGTTTACCTGAACGCGACCGAGGAAGAAATGATTAATTAATAATGCACAAATTTCTGTGAAAATACAATTGTAACGCTGTTGCACACAGCCATTGTCAGCTCAACTTATCTTTCTACAGCGCTGGGTAACATTATGCAGAGTAGAAGGAAAAGAAATAGCATCATCGCTGGAGATTCTACACGGCCAAAAGAATATCATATTCTCCTTCTAAGAAGCATCTTACTTCCAGATAAACAAATACGTATTCGTTGGATCTGTACAGTACTATAGCTGGGTTTTCTGTTGTTGTTCAAGATAAATTAATACGTAGTACTCTAGCTGGGATTTTTTTTCTTCTTGTTTTCAAGATAACGGCTTGTCCTTGGATCTGCATCTCGCCTTGGTTTCAACATCACGTCTAACGGTGCTATTGTGTGTAGTACGATGATTTCTTTTAAAACCAAACTACAGTTGTGACACCGTAGGTCACGCCTTAATTTGCTATTGCTTAAATTATTGTCAACTTGCTTTCTTTATTTATCTACATATTGGGGATTAGGGGTTAGCATTTGTTACATAGAGAATACGTTGATCTACAGCTAATTATAGATCTTCATGAGTATCATCTTATACTTGTTGTATGGACATAGTGGTTGTTTGAAACTAACTACATAGGATTAATTAGCAAACAGTGTAGCAATGGAGTATCAACCAACAAGTGGCAATTGGTTGAGGTCAACTCTAGATGACTAGGACAAATCCCTGTCATGAACGAATCATGCGTAATAAGTTGCCACTAGCTCCTTTCTCTCTTCATCTTTTTCCATGGAAAATTTGCACCTCCACAAACATGGTAAAAAAGATGGGCACTTAATCTGGTCAAAATGATAGCCACGTCATGCGAGATGTATGACAGTCAATTTGAGGAGGTTTTAGGTGGAAATCTTAGTTAGCAGGAGTAGTCCTACACGGCATGACGAAGAAATGACCAATATTTTACACATTTTTTTTGTGGCAACTTAGTTTGTTGAAATATATTGTCTGCCTCCCTTCATCAGTTCGGACTTTTTGGATGAGTTGGCTGGAGCATGAATTCAATATGGTATCCGAGCCAAGAGGTGTTGAGTTCAAGACGCTGCTAACGCAGTATTAAATAAAACGATTCTGCGGCTTATACATCGATCCCACGTCTAAGCACTAAAATAGTCTAGACATGAGGGGGAGTGTCGAAATATATTGTCCGCCTCCCTCCATCAGTTCGAATTTTTGGATGAGTTGGCTGGAGTATGAATTCAATATAGTTTCATGGCGCATGTGCTATGTATACAACCGGTCCATCAAATAGAAAGCCCCCCCCCCCTTACCATAGACGCCTTATTAGCCGCCTGTAATACAACGTAGTCATTATCTAACTAAACTTTTGTCATTGTAGCTAACCTCGTGAATAGTGTCCAACTACGCATCTCTATCATGAACGAATCGCGCATGATAAGTTGTCGCTCCTTTCTGTCTTCTTTTTTTCATGGAAAACTTGCACGTCCATTCACATGGGGAAAAGACGGCCAGTCAAAATGATAGCCACATCATATATGCGAAATGAATTGATGACATCTAAGTTGAGGAGTTTTATTTTAGTATGCATAAGTCATGTTTTACCTAGGTGGAAGATCAAGAGGCATCTCCAGAATTAGTTTAGTTAGTCTGGATTAGTTTAGTTAGACACCTTTTTTTACGGGAGTAGTTAGACACCTTTTGTGTCACATCATATATGCCAGTCAAAATGACTTATGCATATATTTACTTAGATAGCCAAATCATGTTTTACCACCAAGTCGTCAGGTTCTTCTTTTCTTTTCTCTTCTGTGCGACAGGCGTAGTTGGATTAGTTTAGTTAGTCTGTGCGACAGTGGACACCTTTTGTGTCTGGGAATATAGCCTGAATTGATGCTGCTCCAGATTTCTTCCCGGGATTCTTGCACAAGACCATCTTTTCATTATTATCTCGTTAGTTTGATGTTGGTATATATTCTTGTACACATGACATCACTTTAGGTGAATGGACTAATGCATGTAATTCTACGAATATATTCTCGTTAGTTAGAAAATACATCTCATGCACGCTGAACGAATTCAGCTACAAGAGAAGGAAAAGGATGCATGCTGGGCCTTTTAATGTGATAATGAACTAGACTAATATTGTTGGATTATAAGTGCATATGTTGTCCATCTTTCCTATATATACATACTCGAGTTTCATAGGAGCACCTCCAACCTGGATGGATAGATGATAAGAGGGTGAGAGCACCTCCAACCACACTTCGCTAATTTGATCCCCTATCCTGCAGCAGCATATGCTTCTTAAGCCGACAAAATGGCGAAGAAGAGAGCAAGGTGTGTGGGGTCGAGCAAGTCGAGATTTCTAAGGATGTGGTAGGATGTAGGATGGGGGAAGAGGTTTGTTAGAGACGCTCGTTCATATCACACGGGAGGGAGGGCAAGGAAGCAGAGTGGTGGTGCACCAGAAAAGATAGGGTGGTGGGGGTCGGCGAATGGGAATGAGGTGGGCAATTTCAACCGTGTAGAAAACAAGAGTATGAAATGTACGGAATGTATGTAAAAAATAGGCATAATTAATTGATATATTGTGTATTGTTTAACACAACATTAAAAGGAGACAAATACAATGTTAGAGATAATTACGGAAACCAACACAAATGTCGAGATGGCGTTCTCTTATCGATGAAATTATGTATTGTATATATTCTCCTCCTAAGAAGCATCTTACTTTTGTTAAACAAATAAAATACCCAAGATGCATGACTTTTGCTTAAGCATGGTTGCAATTGTATCTTTATCTCAGCCTTGATCGACATCACATTTAACACAATTGCAATTGTGCTTAGTTACTTTGTTTATTTGCAAACGCCAATATGTCAAATACCCGCTAATTTTTTTGTTAAGAATGGACCTTCATTGTCAATTTACGTTTCCCTCTATATACATAAAATATGTGAAAAATGCAATATATACATGATTGGTCGAGTTGCCACTAATAATTGTAAAACCTGGTGAGCTACGCCTTGGGTCCTCCCGATCGGACACATTGCTCTCGTCTAGATATTCGGCTGAAGCTGAGTTCAATTTTCAAGGCCTCATGTTGTTAGTAGAGGCATACTTCTGAAAGGGGCAAAAAAAATTTAACTGGATGATAAAACTAGCTAGTATGTTTACTTACCAATATTAAAGCAAATGAGTATCAATTAACCAACCAATGGCAATGGGTTGGGGTTAACTCTTGATTACTAGCGTCTATCTAGGACATATCCCTGTCATGAACAAATCACCCATGATAAGTTGCCGCGTCTTTCTATACTAATCTGTGTGCATGTACTTAACTTTTGCATCCACATGGTCGGTCAAGGGCAACAGTAAAAAAGATTGCCGGTTAATCCCATCAACACTTATCTTTCATCGTTCCCTTATCTGTTACGACAGTGGAAACCGGTCCCATCTTTTGAGATTGTTTGGAGAAAATCCCATCCGCAGATCATGCATGTGAGATGAACGGCAGTTTAATTAGTTGAGGAGGATTAGGTATATATACTACTCCCTCCGTTCCTAAATATTTGTCTTTCTAGACATTTCAAATGACTACTACATACGGATGTATGTAGACATATTTTAGAGTGTAGATTCACTCATTTTGCTCCGTATGTAGTCACTTGTTGAAATGCCTAGAAAGACAATTATTTAGGAACGGAGGGAGTAGCTAGCATGCATAGTTAACTGAACCAAAATTAGCAGTCAGTCTGTCAGGTCTTCAGTGCCCAGTTTTACGCAGGAAATCAAGAGGCGTGTAGTACGGTTCTTCTTTTCTTTTGCTTTAGTATTACACAACAACAAGTGGGCTGCCTAAAGTTCAGTTTAAT
This sequence comes from Aegilops speltoides, assembly GCA_021437245.1. Taxonomy (NCBI): domain Eukaryota; kingdom Viridiplantae; phylum Streptophyta; class Magnoliopsida; order Poales; family Poaceae; genus Aegilops; species Aegilops speltoides. The sequence continues at coordinate 578,466,512 of CM038143.1, forward strand.
AACTCCACACACAGACTTAGCTTCGTCTCATACTACTGCAGTGTACTCCCTCTGTTCCTAAATATAAGTCTTTGTAGAGATTTCACTATGAACCACATACGGATGTATCTAGATGCACTTTAGAGTATAGATTCACTCATTTTGCTCCGCATGTGGTCAATAGTGAAATCTCTCCAAAGACTTACATTTAGGAACGGAGGGAGTAGTTCATTTCATTTCTGTAACATCAACCAGATCAAGAGCACTGCATCTGCATGGCATGGATAACAAGATCAATATGATGACGATGGAGCAGCTCTCGCTTTCTCCTTTTCTTAATAAAAAAGATGATGGATGCAACAGTGCACAAATAAAGAAGATTGTTGGTGTTGCTGCGACAAAAGCCTTCATGTATGGATGGATCATAATAAAGACTCCACCAAATTGTAGGCACAATCCCTCCCGAAGAAGAAACATTCTTGTCCACTTTTGCAAGCATCTGTCTAGCATACCAGTAAATTGCAAAAAACGCCAACTATTGGAGTCGAATTTTCTCAAAACACCTACTCTTCAGGTTTGTAGATAACACGTCTTGTTGGAATCCGCTGTAGATAACTCTAATCAATTACTGTATCTGGTTCTGTTGACATGATTCCTAATAGGTGGGTCCTACTCATAGGTGTCCACGTACATGGCAAAAAAAAAAACATGCCACATCAGTCGGCTTGGCCTAACTAAAACTCTACTATCTCCTAAAACTATGGTTGAAATAATTGGAATTTTTCTGGATCAATAGTCGATACATTTATGGCTTTACTTTTTCTTGTATTATTTTAAACTGTTGAATTTCGAAAGAAAAAGTATCGACTGAGCCAACAAGTTGTCAATATCTCCAAAAACGGTGGGCGAAATAAGCTAAAAAGTTCTCAAATCAGTGCTAACTTTATGAAATTTTAAAATGTTAAGCTTTAAACCAAAAATTGCAATGAGCTACTAAAGCTGTGAATATTGGCAGTTTCTATTAGCCAAGTCACGGGACCTTTTGTTTCTGCCATGTGTGCACTTACAAAACTCATCATTTATCATGTCAACATAGTCAAATAATGGATTAGAGCTAACCGTAACGGGCTACACCAATAGATGGTGTTGATTTGAAACCTCTCTTTTTCTCTGTCTGTGTTGATTTCTGCAGTGAGTTTGTGGATAGAAAACGGAGAAGGCTGGTTAATTATTTTAGCTGCCCTGCCCCGTCCAGCCCACAGCCCACAGGAAAGAAAGAAGAGAAGCAGAGTCAGACAGATGGATGGTGCTTTGTTTGGTCTTTGTCCCCTCCCCCTCTGCAGTGCTCTGCACTTTTCTTTTCTTTTTGAGAACCAAGTGCTGTGCACTTGTTCATGTTCCATTTGGGTTTTTCTCTGCACTGAAAATTATTTAGATTCTGCTTCTAAGAAGCATCTTACTGCTTCAGTCCATCCATCTGTTGGATAAAATAACTATATACTCAAGCTGGTGATTATATTGTACACAAGGACGGCCTGGCATGTCCTTCCTTTGGATCTGTTCTGTAGTATCAGTTTTGGTTTCAACATAATTTTTTTTTTGAAGCACCAACCGTAGAAATCAAAAAAATATGTACAAACTACAAACTAACTACCAGATTAGTAATATACAATCAGCCAATGCCTTTTTTTTGGGAAACATGAGGATACTAAGGAAAGTGGTTAATGACTTCTGCAATCATTACAAATGTGTAGTAATCCAATCTAGCAGGATATCTTTATTCCTTGCCTTGGCTCTGTATTTGGAGTAGATGAAGGTCCTCCTTCAGCCTGTACTTCCAACAGTTGATACTTGGGACTTCTTTTCTGAAAATCTTTCCATTCCGTTGAGTCCAAATCCTCCAACAACCTTGAATAATAACATCAAGAGCAATGCCAGCAGGAAGTAAGGAATATGCTATTTCAACATAATATTTAATGGCCAAAATACGTGTACCGTGTTTTGTATTGTTTAAAATGAAATACTTCCATTTGTATGCTATAGATAGCCAAGCTGTTTTTTTAAGAGACTATAGTTGTGACACCGAAGGTCACGCCTTTACCTATTGCTCTGCATATAGTACTACGAGTTAATTAACATATGTTATACTGTACTAGCACAAATGCCCGTACATTGCAACGGGAGATAAAACTGGCCTATAGTCAAATTTAGTGAGAATTGTATGTGCAAACATGACGCCCTGTTTTCCACACGAAGAAAACGCTAGTTCATGAAAATGTCCACCAGCGCAGTACAATAACATCAGAACGGCTTATCAAGAATTTCAAAACAACTCAGTGTGATAAAATGGGATCATAGAATCCCAATGCGCAACACAGTATGACCCTGAGCCCGGTGCGCGGCCAACTCCACAGGTTCCACGCCGCCCGAGCGTCGATAGCTCGGCGGTGGTCGCGACGGTCGATTGGAGATGCCCCGGGTGTTAATCAACCTCTATGACCGATAGTGTTGTAATGGTGACCATTTCCATTGGCGGAGGGGCGGGAGAATTGTTTACCAGAATTAATGACGGTGTTCTGAGCTGCACTTGTTCATTTTCCATTTGGTTTTTTCGCTGCACTTCACAATTATTTATATGCAACATAGATTCTTCTTCTAAGAAGCATTTTAGTACTTCCATCCATCCATCCATCTGTTAGATAAAATAACTAGATGCTCAAGCTGGTGTTTTTATTGTATCCGCCTTGGTTTCAACATCATATTTAACGGCCGAAATACGAGTACAATATTTTTTATAATATAATAAAAATATACTCCCATGTGTCTGTTGGTTAAACCCCGTTATACTGTATAGGGAAACAATGGTTCGATTACCATTAGTTAATTGTAAAACTTGGTGTGTGACGTCTTGTTGTCTAGATTTATCTTGTGTTGATGTCTCTTCTTCTAAAAAGAAAGAAAGAAAGAACGAACGAACGAAAGAAAGAAAGAGAAACAGGAGAAGCTGATTTCAAGGGCTCCCTCTTTTGTTGCTAGTACTCCAGTGATTTTACCATGGTGAAAATGTTTGACTGGGCGGTACAACTGACTAGCTATGAGTAAAAGTTAATTAATTATTCCCATATCATGGCAAAGGAGTATATTTTACCAACCAACCAATGGCAAATGGGTTCAAGTCAACTCTTGGTGATTAGGACACATCTCTATTATGAACGAATCATGGATGATAAGTTGCCTCACCTTTCTACCTTCTTCTCTTTTTCTTCCATCGAAAAATTTCACCTCCATCCACATGCTAAAAAGATGGCCGGTTGATATATCCGGTCTAAATGACAGACGCATCGATCATGCGAGATGAATGGCAGTTAAGCTCATGAGGCTTAGCATGTATAAGTCGTCTTTTAGGTGGAAATTAATAGGCAGATGTAGAACCTAGACATGTTGTTGACTGTGAACCGGTTATGTTTTGCTTTTTTATTTACTGTTCTTCTTGTCCAAGGCGGTCAGCATTTAGGCTTCAGTTTTTTTTTTGTTTTTTTTGTTTTGAAAATGAGGATAACCCCTGGGTTCTGCATCGGGACGATGCATTTAGGCTTCAGTAACCATTTTCTATCTTCCTCATCACACTGAGATTCGATTAGGTGAAGCTGGTTTCAAGGGCTCGCTCTTTTGTTCCAGTGATTTAGAATGGTGAAATGTTTGACGGGGCGGTACAGCTAACTAATTACTTACTAGGATTAATTACCCATTGCAAAGGAGGATCGTTATCAATCAACCAGTCAACAGCAATGGGCTCAGGTCAACATTATGGTGACTAGGACGCATCCCTGTGACGAACGAATCGCACATGATAAGTACTCCCTCGTAAACTAATATAAGAGCATTTAGATAGCTACTTTAGTGATTTAAATGCTCTTATATTAGTTTACAGAGGGAGTATCCGCTAGCTCCCTTTTTTTCCCTGTGGAAAATTGACCTCAACGGAACGTACGGTGAAAAGATGACCAGTTAATCATATCAAAAAAATGATAAGACACGTCAGGTGAAATGAACGTATGCCAGTTAACTTGAGAAGGTTAGCATGCATGCATAAGTGGAAATTGGCAAAGCATGCAGCTGCCCAACCGTAGCCGCCCGATTGCCTTGTGACCCGCAAAGTTGTTGGATCCCATACGAGGGCACATTAAGTTTTAAGTTTTAGTGAAAGAATCAAAATGAACCTAGAGGGGTGTAGAATAGGTACAATTATAAATTTTAATTATTACTTATGTAGAGTATATTGTCATCAATTTAAAAACAAGATTAAGAGCATAATTGCACTTTCATTTAGTTTTTGACACTTACGATTTTATTGGTCGCAGGTTCTGAAACTTACGAGTTTGTGGGTCGCTCGTACCAAGTTTCAGCAGTTGAACTTAAAACTTAAGATTTTGTCGGCCAGAGGTTCCGAGACGTAAGATTTTGTCACTCGCTTGTACCAAGTTTCAGAAGTTGAAACTTAACAAAATTTTAAAAGCTCATCAAAATGGATCTCATCTCAAGCCCTCGTCATCAGACACACGATATGCAGATGAATTTACATTGGGCTTTTCGTTCAAAAGATATGAAAGACTGAAAATCGAAAGCCAAAAGAAAAAGGGGTTGTGTGCTGCAAATCCCCTCCAATGCATAAGCCATGTTTTAGTTGGAATAATCATGAGGCAGAGCACATGTCTTCTTCTTTTCTCTTCTGTGCCTGAATTGTTGCTCGTCTTGTGTCCCCTCCACTCCCTTGGAATGCAAGATTTCTTCCCCATATTCTTTGGCAACGCCATCTTTTCCATTATATACTAGATTTTTTATTTAGCTTAAAGTTGCTATACGTATATGCTTGTACACAGCTCCACATGCCAATTTAAAGTTGCTATACGTATATTCCACATGGTCGTTGTCACTTCAACTTACCTTCTACATGGCCAGGTAATATTATGTAGACTACACAAATAAAGGAAGGAAGGAAGAAATGGTACCATCGCTGGAGTATCCACACACTCTAACTTGGTAATTAACGTCTAATCACCTCTAGTTGGGATTGGGATTGGGATTGGTGGAGATCAACCGGTGATGACTAGCATGGCATGGAGTAGGACACGTCTTTGTCATGAACGAATCACGCATGATAAGTAGTTGCCACTGGTTCCTTTCTGTTTCTTTGTCAACTTGTTTGTTTCTTCCATGGAAAATCTAGCTATGTGCACCTCCAATTCATGTCTCTCTCTCTACACATGGACATGGTCGGTCCAATGGAACGGGCCGGTAAAAAGGGTGGCCCCAGTCAAAACGATCGACAGATCGATAGCCACGTACTACGATACGCCTGCGCGGTGGATGGTGAAACAGAAGCAACTAGCTTGGAACTCCCATCGTCACATAATATAAGATGTTATTATACATTCAGGAGGATTAGTAGGCATATACTAGCCTGGGAAAATACTACTCAGTCAGTAGGTGGCCAGGATGACAGGTAGTTACACTCTGCAGGAGGATTAGTAGGCACCCTCAATGATTCACTCTGTAGTAGGAGGATTCAGTTAACTCAATCAAAATCATCAGTGAGTGAGTCAGTCAGTCGTCAGTGTCCAGTTTCAGGCTGCCCAGTAAGCAAAGAGCGCTGCTATACCCACGATAGATTCATGGACGAGGCCTGAACGATCCTACTCCCTTTGTTCCTAAATATATTTTTTTTCAAAACAGAGGCAAAAGCTTTGCCTCGTCCATTAATTAAGAAGGAGTTTAGAGTTGCTTTTACAAGAAAAGCAAAAGAAAATATTACAATGCCACTACTCTCCCAGCATGATTTGACCCAAGTGCTTAGCACCCGCAATTAGCCAAAGGTTGGCGTCGCTCTGAATGTTTGACAACAATACAGACAGAAGCGTGGACTTGTGACGAAACACCCGTGCATTTCTCTCGCACCAAATGGTCCAGCAGGTCAGCATAGCAAGAAAGCCGCGACCATGCCTGATAATAGGTCCTGGGACCCCGTTGAGGAGGATCCGCGAGGAAGATGAACGAAGCAAGGCCGTGATCCACTCCCAAAAGCACGGAGGAAATCCCCTCCGCTGCAGAAGGTCTATAATGTACTCCCACTTGACAGAGTCAAACGCCTTGCGGATGTCGAGCTTGAATAGTAGTGCTGGAGTTCTGCTTTTATGGAGGCGGCGGGCAATGCCCCTCACATACATAAAGTTGTCATTGATGCATCTCCTCTTGATGAAGGCACTCTGCGCGCTGGAGATGAGGGCGTGCATGTGAGGGCCAAGCCGTAGAGCAAGGACCTTCACAATGATCTTGGGGATGACATGGATGAGGCTTATAGGTCTGTAGTCAGCTATCTCCTCCGCCCCATCTTTTTTGGGAAGAAGCACGATGTTTGCAACGTTGAGCCAGTGTAGGTTTGCCGAATGCAAATTGTTGAAGGAGTGGATGGCTTGCATGATGTCAGTCTTGATAGTGAGCCAACATTTCTTGAAAAAATTTCCAGTGAAACCGTCCGGGCCGGGCGCTTTGTCATTGGGCATCTCATTGATGGCAGCTCTCACTTCCTCCTCAGATATGGGGCTGTCGAGGTCGGAGAGGTCGTGATTACCAAAGTCGAGCGCGTCCCAGTTGAAGTCCACGGGACAGGAAGTCCCACGCCCCATCACGCTGGTGAAATGCTCGTGCATCAAGGCCTCCTTCTGCTCATGTCCAGTGACCCAGCCACCGTTATGCTTGATTCTATGGATGTGGTTCTTTCTCCGGCGTGCATTCACCCTTCGATGGAAAAAACTTGGTGTTGGCGTCTCCCTCCTTTAAGTTTGAGATCCTAGAGCATTGCTTTCTCCTCGCCCGCTCAAGGATCGCAAGACTGACCACTCTTCTCTTTAGCTTTGCCCTCAAGTCTTTCTCCTCAGGCGAGAGCTCCCGGTCTTCTTGTGCGACGTCAAGGCGGAGTATCACCAAGAGGGTCGCATGCAAGTGAAGCTTCGCCTTCGAGAAAAGTTTTCGACTCCACTCCGCTAGCCTGACACTAACTTCTTTCATCTTGTGGAAGAGTCGCAGGTACGGCTCCACATGAGGGCACACCTCGCTCCAAGCCTTGTCCACCACCTCCTGGAAGCCCGGCATGGACGTCCAAAAATTCTCAAACTTGAAGCAACGCGGTCTCCTTTGTCCACTATCATCCGCAAGAAGGAGAGGGCAGTGGTCCGAAAGCGAAGTGGAGAGAGCATGCAGCACGTGGGTGCCGAAGGCAAGATCCCAATCCGCATTGCAGAAAAAAGAATCGAGCTTGCAAAGGGTGGGGTTGTCTCACTTGTTGCTCCAAGTGAAACGATGATTTTGCAGGTGTATCTTGTTGAGTTCGCATGCGTGGAGGGTGTTACGGAACCGGTTGATACGGCCATGGTTGATGTTTCGCTTATTCTTGTCGCGCGCGCGTTGTATTTGGTTGAAGTCACCCAGAGCGAGCCATTTGGTCCCTGAAGGTGGCTTTTGAGCTAGGAGCTCCGCGAAGGAGGCGTTTTTGCAAGAAGAAGCAGTAGGGCCATAGACCGCTGTGATCTTGAAGGAGACCCCAGACTAGCGGATGAGGACTGTGGCCGATAGGCAGTACATTAAGAGCACAATATCAGACACAACCACAACGCCGTCATCCCAAAGCAGCAGGAGCCGCCCCTAGTGCCCAGTGCCGGCCGGTGGGCAAAGCTTTTGAGCCTGGCCCCTCCCAAGAAGGAAGCCGTAAACTCGTCCAACACCTCAAGTTTGGTCTCCTGTAAGCAAGCCAAATGACACGAAGTTGCAGCGATAGTCTCGTGAACAGTGGCCCGTCGGTTTGGGCAGTTTAATCCCCTTACATTCCAACTAAGAAAGTTAATTGGTTGTCCTAACATGATAAACTAGGGACCCTGACAACAGAACAAACGAACACAACCTAGGTGCTGGATTGCACCTCCTCCTCATGGTCCAGCGCTACTGCGCCCCCATGGCCAATGAGGGCCTCCTCCACCGCAGCGACATGCGCGTCGTCGATCTTGAACAGGCCACGCAGAGCAGTCATGACATTCTCAGGTAGCTGATCCTTGAACTGGCGCTCAAATTGGCCGAGGGCCCGGGCGGTGACGTCTTCGCCGTTCCAGATGATGCCAATCGTGCGGCAGACCAGCCCCTGCGCTTCCTTTGCCATGGAAGTGGCGGTTTCCACCTTTGCGCTGCTGAACGCGGCACTGCACGACGGCGAGAATCCTCCACCCTGGGACCTGATAGCAACCCCGGCCAGCGTTTTGTGTCTCCTTGTTGGTGCCTTGACCGGGGAAGACTGAGGAGTCAGAAGTAGAGCCCGTTCCCGCTCCCGGAAAAGGGCCTCCATTGGCACGGGCACCGCAGCCACCCCGCCAGCAGCGAGCGGGGTTCTAGGGGGGTCCTGCCTGGGAAGATTGGTGGAGTTGGCGATGGCGAGAACCCAACAGCGCGCGGCAACGACGGTGTTGGGAGCAACAGCCGCAGAGGAGAGCACAAATCAGCCACCAACGCACTAGCCCCCTCCACCCTGAGCGCCACAGCCGCATCCCTGGCAGCAGAGCGGGCATCAGCACGCCTTGAACTTGACGAGGACGGCAGCACCGACGTAGGGGACAGCAGGGGAGAAGCCTGTGGCGTCAGGTTGTCGTTGGAGCGGTTCCGTTCGGAGCATGGCGAGGGGTGACGAACGCGGGAACGGCCACGCACAGGCGGAGGCACCACAGAGTCCACGATCTGCATGCCCTTAGTCGCCCGCACTCTTTCTAGATATTTCAACAAGTGACTACATACAGTGCAAATGAGCGAATCTACACTCTAAAATATGTCTATATACATCCGTATGTGATAATCCATTTGAAATATCTAAAAAGACAAATATTTAAGAACGGAGGGAGTACTTGGCAGCGACACAGCGCGCGTTCACGCACGAGCTTTGGAGACGGTGGAAGAGTCGTTTGCACAGCGTGCGTAAAGTATGGTCTGTGAAGCAGTTTCGGTAAACAAATATAAGACGTTTTAGGTCACTTGTGCTGACCATCATTCACACACGTATCCTCCTGAAGCAAGCAGAACGTGGCCTTGAACCATGATCACCAGATGGCTCTGGCTAAAAAGAATTGACACTGCAGACCGTGGTCTCAGTTTGGGAATTCCTATTTGACGCATTTGGCGGAACTTCGGAGAGTAGGTATTCCAATAGGTTATTCTGCGTAGTTATTCCAATAGGTTTTCAATCGGTTCTGGGAACCTTTTAGATTTTTAGAGCCGGTTTATTCTGTTTTTTGGAACCTTCTAGAAGGTTCCTGAAACGGTCATTTTAACTTTCTTTTTTTGTTTTCTCTTACTTTTTTGTTTTCCATCCTCCTTTTTTTCGTTTTAATATTTTTTATGTTCTTTCTTATTTTATTTTATTATTTTATTTTTACTTTTCAACTTTATAATCCTTTTTCAACAGATGTTCATCAATTGAAAAAATGTTCGCATTTTTCAAAATTTGTTCATATTTCCAATTTTCAAATGTTAAAAAATGTTCGCAATTTACAAATTTCTTTAGAAATTTAGAAAATGTTCCTATTTTGAAATTTTGTTCTGTAATTTCAAATATTTTTAGATTTTCAAATTGTGTTCGCTTCTTTTTGAGAATGTTTAAAAATTCAGAAATGGGCAAATTTTAAAATTCGCAAATTCAAAAAAATCCGAAGCAAGCGTTCCTGCTCCTCGGCGTGCATCATCGTCTTCGCCGGCGCCTCGCGCTCTACCAGTTCGATAGCGAGCCGGAGCACTTAGGCGTTCTTCTGCCGCAGCCGCCGTGAATCCATCTCCGCGGTTGTCAGGGACCGCCAGAGGACGGACGCAATGAGCACTTCCTCAGGATAGATCAGAGCGCGCGAGACTGCCCGGCGCCTTGCCGACACGTCACCCACCGCCATGGCCTCCCTTGCACGTTGCCGCTCGCGTCGTGCGGCCCTTGCCTCCGACTCGGGCGTCCTCTAGTGAACCGCCGCCGGCGAGGGCACAAGCACCCAGCGGTGCCCGTGGAAGTTCTCAGGAGGTTGAATGGACGGGGTGGCAGCGGGGCGGCGTACCTAGAGTGGGATGGAGTAGGCGGCTCTCTCATCTGTGTTGCGCGGCAGACAGAAGGGTCCGACAACGTTGCCCACATTGCGACGACAGGCTAATGGGGACGGCGCGTCGCTTTGTGAGCTCCCATCGTTGTTGCCGCCCTGATCTAGGCGGGAGCGGCGCAGAGCAATGCGGAGAGCGACCGCATCGAGGCCGCTCTCGTCGCCGTTAGAGCCGGAGCCGCTGCCGTCGTCGGCCATGGATAGGAGTGGGAAGAGGAAAGGACGGATAGGAAAGAGGAGAGAACGGATTGAAAAGAGGACAGGACAGAGAGAGTAGAGTGGACTGAGATTTGGGGTTCATCCAAGAGGATATATGTGGGGTCGAAGTTGGTTGGGCTAACGCGTCCAGGTGCGCCCGTGCCGCCTCATATTTGGGCTGGATACGAGGGATGCCTGTCAGCCCAGATTTTAAGGGCCGTTTGAGGCGTCCGTCCAGGTCACATTTTTGTGACCGGTCAGTGACCGGGCGGGCCGCCCGGTCGTTTGAGGTCAGTTTGGGGCGTCTAGCTGTATATGCTGTAAGGCAACATTTTGAGAAGCAACCGGGTGTCTCATTCTGTTAGTGCGAGACAACAATTACATTGATTGCATTATGTGCGACTAGTTTTTGCACGTTAAGACTGCCGTGTGTTAAAAGTGACACGTGACAAAGCGTATGCTCGAGTGTAATGCAGGTCAAAATTTCTGTCAAAATTTCTGTCATTTCGAAAGGTTTCATTCAAAAAAAAAATTTGTTTCAACGTGTATCATCATGTCTACAAAAGCACACGTAAATGGTTGGAAATGTTATGATTGATTTTTAATACCTATAGTCAGTATGATCATACTTCTATAATTTCGAAAAGCACGAACTAATCTGATGTGAAAAAAAAACCTACCTTTTTCCCTAGTGTTGTTGCAACTCATCTGTGCGTCCGGTCTACTGGCAAGGCGGCGACGTCTGTGGGCTGTGGCCTGCCTATCCAGGTGTACCCTTGGCTTCTCTCTCAGGCGATGAAGTGGATAGATCCGATTAGCAGCCAGCACTTGCAGGCTTGGAAGCGAAGAGGTCTGTGACTGCGTGCAGCGTGCGTAGTCCAATTCCAATTACATTTTTCTTTCCTTCATTTTTGCACTTCACGTTAATTGCAAAGGCCGAAGCGATCTATGATGTTTTTTGATTCTGTACAACGTAATATCCCTTTCGCTTCATCTATGATGTTTAGAGTGATCGGGGACCCGACAACGCTGGAAGCCCTTGCGGTGAGGGAAGCTTTATCTCTTGCGCAAGACTTGCATGTCAAAATAGCTAATTCATACTAAAAAATATGGTCGCCTATGCAAATAGTAATTGATTTACTTTTTTTGCGAATCTTAGTTGCACAACGTAATATGTAACACAAGCATCAATATACTTGACACAAGCACAACGTGTATAATCTAAGTAGTTGCACAACGTAATATCACTTTCGTAATGAAAAAAAGGTTTACTTTTCAATTTAACTTATCATATACTTGATACAAGCATCTAACAAATAGTCAAATACACCACATCACACGTAATATGGGCTGTGACAGCCGAGATCTGTACACGTGCAGTGCATTTTCCTAAAGCCCAAAGGGACGGAGGCAAACATCCAAAGGCCCATTGCAGATATAGAAATATATTTCATTCCATCAGTGTGTACCACACTCCACCTTTTTTAGTCCCACCTTGCCGAGCGAGAGTGCAATCACCCAACTTAAATAGCTTCCTCCACATCACTTACTCGCCGAGCTCAGTTGCGCGAGCTTGTAACCCAAGTGGGGGGCATTAAAGTGGTGAGGACGTTGCCGTAGCACTGCGGGCCTGGTTTAGTTGTGCTATTGTTGGCCCGCCTGTTCCGAGTTGCGTAGTGGATTGATGGGGCCTATGCGAAAGTTGGGCCTCACTATCCATAATGTGGCAGGCAAAGCGTGAGGCTGGCTTCACAGAGCAGCGACAACTGTCCGCTTTCAACGGTGGAAGGATAACGGGTTGCTGCACTACTTAGCCGCTTGGGCCTCGCAGCCTACTCCAACGAACCACCATTTTTTTCCTTTTTATGTTTGTATTAAACATATTTTCATATTTGCGATCTGATCTCTATAAAACAAATTGATAGTGTTGCATATACTACAAGAAAAAGAGCTCATATATGCAGTCCATCGAGAAGACAATAACTTAAGAGAATGAAATTATAGAAGAGTTCAGAACAAATGAGAGAAGTCTTGGCGGAGTACTAGAATTTCATATGAAGAAGATGGTTTCAGGGGCTTCTTAATTAAAAGTTTTGACTGGGCGCTCGAATGAGTTATTAGTATTACCCATAGCAAGTTACTACTAGTAGTAGGAGCCAACCCAATCCAACCCAACCCAGTTGGTAGAGGTCAGCTGTTGATGACTAGCTAGCTAGGACGGCACCTCTCTGTCATTGCAGCTAGTTACACATTCAAGAGGATTAGGTTCGGCATGGTGAACTGAATCAAAAATAGCAGCGAGTCAGTCAGGTGGTCAATGTCCAGTTTTAGGCCAGAGGGAGCATGATTGTGGCAGCAGTTAACTTGGTCCACGTCACCAGGTCATTACCTGTACTAGTAGTACTAGTGCAGCATGAGCAAGACATGTTCGATTTATGATAACAAGACGACGATGATGACGGTGCAGCTATCTCTATCTTAAAGAAATACTCCCTTCGTCTCATAACATAAGTGTGGCGCTGTTATTTACACCCTCTCCTGAAGCAAGCAGAATCTTCTCTCCTTGCATCTCTTCATTCCTTCTAGGATGAAAACAGTGGCTTCGAAATTTGCATCAGTAGGGCCGAGTGCTGTGAAAATAAGTTGGGGAGGGCCAATCCATTGAGAAAAAACTTATTACTACCTCCGTCTCGGTGAATAAGTCATTTGCGTAGTTCTAGGTCGATGATTTAACTATGTAAATATGTATTATATGTGACAAAAAATATATATTTAGAAACTACATCCGCGTAGAAATCTAGTGATATACTTTTCATGACATATAACACATATTTAATTCCTCAAATCGATGACCTAGAACTACGCGAATGACTTATTCACCTAGACGGAGGTAGTACAACAAATAATAGTAACTAATTTCGCACGGATCATCAGAAAATTACCATTAAATCCATGGTATTACGGGGATGGGTCCCCGCTGGTCCCCATGTCTCCGCAATGGGATGAAACGAGAATCATTGCAACATGCGTGAGTTGTACTACTAGAGGATCATGCCCAATCAGGCCTGAACTCATCACCCACGGTGGACCGCCGTGCCGGTGCCGCATGGGCAATCGCAGCTCTAGCCTGCCCAACTGCGGGATTATTCAACGTAGTGTCAACAAGTTTGCCAATGCATATAAACAAATTCAGAATTGATGGCCAAGTGGTGTGTCACTTCGTATTGCTCTTTGCGTTAGTCATTTGGTTGATTTGCTCAATGTTGCAACTTGTTGATCATGTCATTGTCTTGCTTTGAGATCACTGGCGCAGGTTTGCTTTGTACAAAAAGACGGAGAAGAATCCCTTCATGTTGATGCAATGTTGGATGAAGTTGAATGGGCAAAGCAAGTGGGCAAGCATTGCCCGTTCCTCCAAGACCGCCAACGCCAAAGACGATGACGATGGTGTTGATCCAACCGCTAGAGGGCTTGCTCAAACCACGCGTGTAACTAGATTGAGGGGGAGGAAGTGAGAGACGAAGAAGGAGACACGAGAAGGGGCAGTGGATAAGATGACGGAGAAGTTTGAGGTTATCATAGCGAGAAAAGAGGAGGCGACTGCCAAGCGCAGTGAGCCCAAGGAGGAAAAGAAGGCGGAGAGATTCAACATGTCTATGAAGATGCAAAAGAAGAAGATTAAGCTTAGGGAGCAAAAGTTGTCCGTGAAGGCAGACGATCTGGATCCCGATGCGGCAAAGTTTGTTGAAGACTACCGTGCTACCATATGCAAACGTTTTGCGCAAAAGGAGTGTGAAAAGGAGGCGAAAATTGAGTTCTTTGGCACAGACAACTTGAGTGGTTTTTTTAATATATATATAGATATAAAAACACTTGTTGAACATCTGATGCTTTTGATTTGATAGTAGTTGCATTTGTTTGCGAATGCATGACGGAAGTGCTATTGGTATAGATAAATTTGTCAAAAGGTGGAGGTCGGACAAAGGGTGGACATTTGGTGACTCTTGTTGGATAGCCTCCGGCCAATTGACTCTCTGTGAACATGTAGAACGTGTTGGCGGACATCTGGTGATGTCCAACAGGATCCGAGCGAAAGCTCCGTACTATCTGGTGCCGGCGTCGGCGGCGCTCTTGGGTGCCGCTTGCTTCTTGAAGTCGTCGTCGTGAATCTCGTTATGTCAAGGCTCCGGGTGAAAATCTTTGTCTAGACTGACTCAGCAACGGCGACGCTGTGCGCCATTACTCTCTTGGGGGCGTTGTCGTGGAGCTTAGGACCTCGTGGGTCCGGCCTCGGCGAGGTGTTAGCTTGTGGTAGGTTTATTTTGTATCTTTGGATTTGCTTTGTAAAAGGCCTCCTCACCACATTGTATCGTTCGGCCGTGTACTTTATCTTGTTGTTTTATTTATAAAGTGAGGCGAAAGCCTATTTTAAGAAATTCGTTTGCCACCTCAATACACATGTTGGGTCCAACCCAACGCTTGGAATATGGTGAAAATGAGAGCCACGTGATGCGGCCGGGGTGGATGGTGGGATAGAAGCCAGCTTGGAAGAAAAACAGCAGAGTAGGCGGACAGAAGGACAACCAGTATACATAGCTGCCTGCTGGATTAGTTTAGTTTAGCTTAATATAATAAGTCCACTGACAGACAGAATTACTTTTGTCTCTGGAAACCAATACTGCCTGAACCGCTGGCCCTGTGTCCCCTCCCCTCCCCTCCCCTCCCCTCACATTGGAACAATGGGACACCATCTTTTGAATTTGTACTGTACTATTATAATAAAGCTTGTATATAAACCAACACAATCTGTATTATACGACTCTAGTTCATTGCACAAAGAAGACTGTTGGTGTTGTTGCACTCCCTCCGTCCGGAAATACTCGTCGGAGGAATGGATGTATCTAGATGTATTTTAATTCTAGATACATTCATTTTTATGCATTTCTCCGACAAGTATTTCCGGAGAGAGGGAGTATGATACTGTAGTATGGATGCACACAATCCATCCAGAAGAAGAAACATTCTTGTCGACTTTTACAGGCCTGTCCAGCAACACCATCCATTTCTAGCAACAACGCCACTAGCTAGATAGATATATAGATCATGGATTCCTGGTCCTGGTCCTTGTACCATCCATGGATGACTGAATGACTTTACTACCACTACCTCTTGCCCTTTCTTTCCAAGTTGGGAAATAACTTAACTTATGCAGCACCATGGTACCATGGAATGGATGCTGACCATCATTCAAAAGGAGGGACTTGTACTTGCTTCCCCAACACACAACACACAACACACAACACCTGAAGCAAGCAAGCAGAATCTTCTCTCCTTGCATCCATCCAACCATTTATTGCTTCCTTCAGGATGAAAAGTAAAGAAAATCATTGCAACATGAGTGACATGTACTAGTACTACTAGAGAGAGGATCATGCACAATCATGAAACACTCATAAGCTTCAACAGTGCCAGTGCTCAATCACTTGAATGGAAGATGAGAATATGATCATCACCTCATCATCCTTCATCCCTTACCCCACTCTACTTGAACCCTACTCTACTCTGCTGCAGGAAAGGGAAAATGACAGCAACAGAGGATTAACATGACAGATGATGATCATGTAATCTTGACTTGAGAGACCCATCGCATTGCATTGCATATTAAGTCAGACGATGCATAATTAGCACAGACAAACAGACATTAACAGCACAAAGGATTCAGGACGATGATCAGGTAGACTACAACTAGCTACTCCCTCCGTCTCATAATATAAGAGCGTTTTTTATACTAGTGTAGTGCCAAAAATGCTCTTATATTATGAGGCGGAGAGAGTAGCTACGAAAGAACGGTAAGCAGAAACCAACACATGAAGGGTGATAATCTAGGAATACATCGTCATATCGCATAGATGGTTATTTACTTGATGCCAACAACACTTCTTCATGCTGGGCTGGACCAGACTGGATCGATCGAACTGGGTTAGACGATTGATCAATCAATATCGATTGACAAGCAGCACTAGCGTCCTCCTTCACCTCCGACCACCCAGCGCCGCATACCGCCGACCTCAGCAACAACTACGTCTTCACTAAGTCGTCAATGCATTTCCGGTCACGGATTTTACGTAGGGAGCTCTCGTCCGGCGGTGCCCGATCACTGTTTGTCAGGACGCCTCATCTAAGCTCACCGGCGGCAAATGGCGAGGCAATGATGACCGTAATCCACAACGGTGCCAGCCACAAAGACAGACAAGTCGAGGACCTCCACTCGCCAATGCCGGAGCAAGAGCCGTGGCCGGATGCCAAGAAAAAGGTGGACACTTGGTAGTTGGATGCCGACCAAAGAAGAAGAGGGGCAATGTGTACATGGACAAGAAGGATGAACTGTTGACTTTGGCATGGTTGGCCAGTGTTGGTTCGTTTCAAGGCACTGAGCAAAAGGGCATTGCTTTTTGGTAAAGCATGCACGATTGGTTTCACGAGAAAACATACGATGACCCCTACAAGAAAGAAGTGATCATGATCGCAATCCGAAGTTGCTAAGCCATTGATGATACACGATTCAACATGATGACAACAAATTGCCAATGTGTATAAACAAATTCAAAACCAATGACAAGTGGCTTGTCACTTTCGTATTGCTCTTTTTGTTAGTCATTTGATTGTTTTGCTCAATGTTCCAACTTGTTGATCATGTCATTGTCTTGCTTTGATATCACTAGCGCGGGTCCGCTTTGTACAAAAAGACGGAGAAGAACCCTTCATATTGATGCGTTGTTGGATGAAGTTGAATGGGCAAGCATTGCCCATTCCTCCAAGGCCGCCGACGCCAAAGCCGATGACGATGGTGTTGATCCAACCGCGAGAGGGCTTGCACCGGCCAACCGTGTAACTAGATTGAGGGTGAGCAAGTGAGATACGGAGAAGGAGACGCGAGAAGGGGCGGCGGCTAAGATGAAAGAGAACTTTGGGGTCATCACGGGGAAAAAAGAGGAGGCGACTGCCAAGCTCAGTGAGCCCATGGAGGAAAAGAAGGCGAAGAGATCTGGCATGTTTATGGAGATGCAAAAGAAGAATATTAAGCTTGGGGAGCAAATGATTGCTATCAAGCTTGCTTTCGAGGAGCAAAAGTTGTTGTCCGTGAAGGCGGCCGATCTGGACCCCGATGCAGCAAAGTTTGTTCAAGGCTACCATGCTACCATATGTATTTCCGGTCACGGATTCAAGGTAAGGAGCTCTTGTCCGGCGGTGCCTGGTCACTATTTGCCGGAATGCCTCATCTAAGCTCGCCAGCGGCAAATCGTGAGGCAATGATGACCATAATCCACAACGATGCCGGCCACAAGGACAGACAAATCAAGGACCTCCACTCGCCAATGCCGGAGCAAGAGCCATGGCCAAGACACCAAGAAAACGGAGGAGGACACTCGGTAGTTGGATGCCGACCAAAGAAGAAGAGGAGCAATGTGTACATGGACAAGAAGGATGAACTGTTGAGTTTGGCATGGTTGGCCAGTATTGGTTCGTTTCAAGGCATTGAGAAAAGGGGCGTGGCTTTTTGGTAAAGCGTGCACGATTGGTTTCACGAGCAAACATACGATGACCCCTACAAGAATGAAGTGATCTATGATCGCAATCCGAAGTTGCTAAGCCATTGATGATACATGATTCAACACCATGACAACAAATTGCCAATGTGTATAAACAAATTCAAAATCAATGACAAGTGGCGCGCCACTTTCGTATTGCTCTTTTCGTTAGTCATTTGATTGATTTGCTCCATGTTCCAACTTGTTGATCATGTCATTGTCTTGCTTTGATATCACTAGCACAGGTCCGCTTTGCACAAAAAGACGGAGAAGAACCCTTCGTGTTGATACTGGAGTCAGGTGGTCAATGTCCAGCTTTAGGTGGACACGCCGGAAATCCAGAGGCATGTATGTATGCTAGTCGTCAGGTTTCTTTTCTTAATTTACTATTACTATTGCACAACAAGTGGGGCGGAGGCAGTTTAGCTGCCTGCTGGATTAGTTTAGCTTAATGAGTCCACAGACTTGTCTCTCGAAAGAAATACTGTCTAATCTTATCATGGAGGGAAAACAGAACAAAAAGGAGAAATAATGCCTGAAACCACTGGCCTTGTCCAGATTCTTGCACACAACGACCATCTTTAAAAAAAATAAAGTTGTAATGTTTTTAATTAATCGCATGACATGGCATTGGTCTCCACAAATGTATGTATGTATGATACACGCTGACTGCAGCATCCTTTCCATAATGGAAGGAAGACGTTTTTAGAGTTGAAATTGAAGTGCAAAAACGTGTTATATTATAGGACAGAGGTAGGCACTTATCATAGTAATAAATGTCTTATATAGTGGTAACAGTTTAAGTGTGTTCCTTGGCGTGGGTTCATGGCAACCAGATGAGGAGTAAGGAATGTAGTACCACTGAAACTGAATCTGCATGGATGCAACAGTGCACAGATAAAAAGGCAGCCTATCCTTGATGTATGAATGACCAAGCAAGCTCCGAAAGAAGAAACATTCTTGTCGACTTTTGCTCGCTGCAGTCTGCATCATCCGTATGTCTGTCCAGCTCCAGCATCAGCATACCATGCACATGGACAATGGGTGACACACAGTCCTAAAGATGCCATCCATTTCATTTCTAGCGATGCTACCACTGATACCAGCTAGGTACCTACTGATCAATGAATTTGGTAGTCAATCTACCAACATTCAAAAAAAAAAAGATACCAGCTAGGTACATCCTTCCTTCCTTGCTTGGTTGCTGGTACTGGACCTGGACCTGGACCTGGACCTGGACTAGTAAAACTAAACAGCAGGAGAAATGACTTTACTGCTCCTCCACTCCCTTCCTTTCCAAATTGGGAAATAACAAAATGCAATGCAGAAATGAAATCAGGCAGCAGAATCTTCTCTCCTTGCATCCATCCATCCATTCATTCCTTTGGTTCTTTCCTTGAAGATGAAAAGAAAAGAAAATCATATATCATTGCAACATGAGTGAGGATGATGCCCAATCATCAAAGGAAACATTCATACACCTAGGCTCACCTCAACAGGAATGGAATGGAATTGATGATGAGATGATCATCACCTCTTGCATCATATCCCCTGCCCCACTCTACTACTCTGCTCTCTGCTTCAGGAAAGTACAAAATTGACAGCAACACTAGACAGGATTAAGATGACAATGGTGATGGATTATCACAACACAGCCCAGGGGAATCTTGACTTGACTTGTTCTTGTCACTTTGCATTGCATTGCAGCTTAAGTCAGACGGTACATATAATTAGAACAAACAAACAGACAGACAGACAGACAGGCATTAACAGCACAGGGTACTCACTAGCTAGCTAGGAACGAAAGAACCAACGGTAAGCAGCAGCAACCAACATAGGTAGGTAGGTTGCTAATCTAGCACTAGACTCATCATCATCATCATCATCATCATCATATAGCATAGATGATTATTTGATTTGATTTGATTTGATGCCAACAACACCTCTTCATATTCATCCGGGGTCGATTATTTGATGGATCAGGCGTATATTACGCCTGAGGAGAGCGACATGAGGAGGATGGCGGCGCGCTCCTCCTCGCCCAGGCACGACGGCTTCCTCCGCCGCATCTGCCGCCGCCGCCGCTGCTGCTGCTTAAGCACCGCGTCCTTGGCGAACCCAACCATGTGGAGCTCCACGGTGTGCGTCGTCGCCGCCCTCTTGGTCTTCTTGGCCGCCTTCTCATCGTCGGCCTTCTGGTCCCCAGCCTTGGTGTCCTCCTCCTTGGCAGTAGAAGCCTCTGCTGCTTCGGCTGCTGCTGCGGCCTTGGATAGGATGGCGTCGTCCCTCTTGGGCTTCCTCTTGGCCTCCGGGTCGAGCCCCATGGCCACCCGGCGCCTCTTCCGGTACCGGATCCCGCAAGCGTTGCACAGCGACTGCAATCCATCAAATCAATTCAAATCAACTGATCAGATCGATCGGATCGGATAAGATGAGGCATTCAACAACTGATCGCAGGCAGGAATCAAGCAGATCGAAGCCGGACGGCGGGAAGGAAAGGGGAAAAGAAGAAAGAAAGAGAGTAAAGAGCGTACCTTTGGTCCGTTTGGTCCGCCGCGCCAGAGCGGCGTCTTGGTGGTGTTGCAGTCGTCGCAGGCCTTGGGGTCGCCGCCGGAGGCGGTGCGCTCGTCAGGATCCGCCGCCACCTCCACCTCCACCATCTTGTCGGACTCCATGTCCGCCGGCGACATAGGCAGATCGATCGCCTCTGATGGCTGCTTCTGCTGCTCCGATCGGCCGATCGCTTGATCAATCGATTGATCGATCGCGCGGGGAAGGGGAGGAAGGGAAGGGAAGGGGATGGAGGGAAAAAGTTTGGATTCCGCGGGCGGCGGCTCCCTCGGGTTTGGTTCGAATGGAGGGAGGGAGGGAGGGGTTTGGGTTGGGTTTATCTACTCTCCTCTGCTCTGCTGCGGCTGTGGGTGAGGCGAGTGAGGGTTTAGCTTAGCCGAGAAAGAAAGGTGTCTGTTTTTTTAGCGGCGGCGGCGCCTGGAAACCCTAATCGCCACCCCCAGTGCCCCTCACTATGAATTTACGACGTTGCCCCCCGCTCGGCCCACCCAAAGCCCAACAGATTCAACGCTTTCTTTCTGTTGCTGCACGGGTTCAGCCCATCAGAAAAACTCAATCTTTTTTTTCTAGGACCAGAAAAAAAAAACAATCTTTTTCTACACTGCTCCCCGTGCCGTGCCAATACAAAATCAACACCTTTTTCTTCTTGTTCTACCCACGAGAAAAAAAAAGACCAAATCAATCTTTTTTTGTGTGTGTGTGTCTCTAAAATAAAATAAATGATACCCAAGTGCTACTCCTACATCACTTAGTTTATACAGTCCCAAACCATCGCCAACAAAAATTTGGGAAACCACGACCAAAACTCCCGGGAAGAGAGAAAAATTTGAGCCAGTTCCGACCCAAAGTTTCAACTTTGAAACGAATCCACAAAACGGATCAGCGCAGCTCGGGGTGACGGAGGGTGTTGGGGAAGGAGCTCGACTCGTCCTCCTCCCGCATCAGGTTGTCCATGATCATGTCGTGCGACCGCACCGTCCCCGACCGCGGCCCCGCCGGCGAGAACGGGAACGACGCCCTCCGCTCCAACGCCGACGCCTCGCTCGGGGGCCGCTCCAGCGCAATGGCCTCCTGCACCTCCTTCACCACCTCAGCCATGCAGGGGCGCCTCCTCGCGTCCGCGTCGATGCACCGCACCGCCGTCTCCGCCACCTTCCACACCGAGTGCACGTCCCGGTACTCACCCGAGATGGCCGGGTCCACCACCGCCTCGATGTCCCCGCTCTCGTAGTAGAACTTGGCCTGCCACATTTTCATTTTGTTGTTGTTTTTCATGTCAGCAGCAACACACATGCATGAATGACTGAAGAAGCTAGCTAGATGCTGGCTGACTCACCCATGGCCCGATGTTGCGGAAGTGGTCGCCGAAGGTCATGGCCGAGATGGGCGGCCGCCCAGAGATGAGCTCCAGCAGGATGATCCCGAAGCTGTACACGTCGCTCTTCTCCGTCAGCTGCTGAGAGATGTAGTACCTGCATTTTCCACACACAAACTCTCTCTGAACATTCTGTATATCATAGTACTAGTTTCAGGAAAGTGAAACTACAATTGGTAGAGTTGAGTTCAGTTCAGAGTAAAACGCTGATGAGAAGTGAGTACTGACTGTGGATCCAGGTAGCCCAGAGTGCCACGGACGTTGGTGGACGCATGGGACTCCTCAGCGACCAACTTCGACAGACCAAAGTCAGACACCTTGGCTCGCATCTGCTTGTCCAGCAGGATGTTGCTCGTCTTGATGTCCCGGTGGATGATCGACGGCGTGCATCCGCTGTGCAGGTACTCAATCCCTGCATCCAAATTCAGTTTCTACAGGTTCAGAAATGCACTGCTATCTGAACATATGCTTATGCCTGAATTTAAAGAACAGTTACAGACCCTTTGCCGAGTCCTCTGCAATCTCAAGACGCTGAATCCAGCTAATGTGCTTGTCACGCCCTGCAAACACACAGTTTGATCATGTCTGATTTAAAAAAATAAATTTTTTTTTGATATTTGATCCAATAGATACGGGAGCAAAAGGAAAATTACCATGGAGATGCTCTTTCAGAGTCCCATTCATCATGAACTCATACACCAGGATGTTCCTCCCGTCTTCATGGCAGTACCCCAGAAACGCCACCAGGTTCCTGTGGTGTATCCTCGACAGCAAGGATACCTGAACAAATTAACAGCAGCACCAGATGTCGAGAATTACTTTAGCACGCACGTCATGTATCCAAGGCTATAATAGCATTCTGCTGGCAAACAAATTAACACAACCAACCTCGTTTGTGAACTGCTTCTTCCCCTGGTACGAGTCGTTCGTCGGAACCTTCACCGCGATCTCCCTTCCGTCCGGCAGCTTCCCGTAGTACACTATCCCGAAACCCCCGGAACCGATCCTGTTCTCAAAGTTCTTTGTCGCCGCTTCGAGGTCGCATAATCTGAAGGGATGGCAAGTCTCGGTGGCGATTTCGCACGATGGCGCGTCTGACTTCTGCAGCTTGTGCGCGGGCGGGGCAGCCTTTGTAAGATCATCTGAACCGGAATGAATGAAGGGTATAGAAGAGTTGAGAACAGTCACACGCACAGAGAAGGAAACACTACAAGAAAAATATAACAAGATGTGAAGAGGCAACCTTCTGGTGGTGCGCTCTTTTTGTTGGCTTTGCGTGTCAGCACGTAGCAACAGAGGGAAACTGCAAGCAACAAGGATACTCCAAGCAGCGCAGATATGATGATTATTAGGTGGTGCTTCTCTTGATTCCCTGCCTTCAGGTCCATATTGCCAGCATAGCTGAAAATTTTACAGTGAGGAAAGCTTAAATATTCGTAGCTGACAGCAAGCTATTTAAATAACCGTCACTGGAATAATGCTAAATTAATGTACTCCCTCTGTCCGGAAATACTTGTCATCAAAATAAATAAAAGGGGATGTATCTAGATGTATTTTAGTTCTAAATACATCCTTTTTTGTCCATTTTGATGACGAGTATTTTCGGACGGAGGGAGTAGATATGAAGGAAAGAATACCAACTTGAAAATGATGCCTCTGCTTTTCAGAGCCTTGGGGATATAGCCAGACAGCTTGTTATTCTGAAGATAGCTGCATTATATGTAGAATAATATTGGGCAGTCAGTTCACAAGGGCATGCTATTCTCTTTGTTATGACAAAATTTTTGGTATTACAACTGACTAGGTGTTAATATGGCAGGCAAACTGCAGTTAATTGGACAGTAATTAAGCAAGGGTTTGGTGAAAGACTCACAGCTCGGTGAGCTTGGGCAAGCTGCTCAAATATGAAGGCACACTGCCAGTAAGCTGGTTGTTCTCAAAGTGACTGCATTTTTATTCAGTGAGAAAATTGATTAAGTATCCATTCATGAGAAAGACGCAATTAGTGGTAGTGGGAGGTCAAAAATATGAAATGAGGCAGGTGACTCACATGATTGACAGGTTCGAAGAGGCAGAAAGGTCTGGAATCGGACCCGTCAGCATGTTATCATCAAGTCGGCTGCAGAGAAATTCATGATCAATCAGGACATGGATGGAAGGAATAAAGGTGACAATTCATGGTTTAATCAGAAGAACATTCTGTGAGAAGAAAGGCAGTGATGAAAGTTGTTACATTTCTGCTAAGAATGACAAAACCACTAGTTCCGGAGGTATGCTCCCTGTCAAGTTCCTCCCTGACAGATTTCTGTTCACAACTGAAGGTTGTTAAAGCGCAAATATACACTAAACATTCAGCACAAGATCAGGAACAATAGATGGAGAGTTAAGTGAATGAACGTACATTGAAACCACTCTCAGTTGTGGTTCTGAGGAGCATCTGACCCAGGACCACGGCGAGGGCCAGCAGGGATCGCCGCCTTCGTTGGCCCAATCACCAAAGGACGTGTACCGCGACGCGAGGCTCGCCATGGCCAGAGCGTCCGGGGACCCGGGCTCGATCTCGACATACTTGTAGATCTCGAATGCGTTGAGAATTGGTCCCCTGGACGAGTCATTGGTCTTCCGGAATGCGAAAGACAGCACAAAGGGTAGTGACACGTTATAGTAGCCTGGCTGGTAGAGCCGTAACTTCCCAGGAGCATTCTCACCGACGTCGACGGTGGCCTTGCTAACGTCGGGTAGGCCAGGGATGAAGAGCTTGAACTTGCGCGTCTCGGGGACGACGGACTCCTCGATCTCAGCGAAGTAGCTGAAGGCCCAGCCATCGCCTGGGAAGCCGTTGAGGTTGAGCCGATACGTGAGCTCGCCGAGGGTGCCTACGACGGCGGTCTGCATCACCTTCTCCGGTGGCCTCTCGCTCGTGGCGACGAACACCGGCTTGTCGGTGGACACGTTGACGGTGCCGGGTGCCGCGTCGACCAGGTAGTTGGCCCGCCGGACCATGTCCGACTCCCATATCCGGTCGTACGGATCATCAGGATACCTGCATTCATCGAATTAACCATGATCATTTAAAAAAAAATTGAAGGTCACCGCGGGGGGGGGGGGGGGGAAGCCCCCACCTGAATCGTTTTCGTTTATTTGATGATCAGAGAAGTAACAGAGTTCAGGGGATCAGGGGAAGGTACAAGTGAAAGAGAGAGAGGGGGGGTGGAGATGGCGCAGCACCCCAACCATCCATGTGTTTACAACGATTGCGCCGCACTAGGGTGGTCACCACGGCCCAGCGCGCACCTTAACCATGATCATCGAATCATTAATTTTTAAGAAGAACTGGAATTGATTATGATCAAAACAACAGGTGCTAGAAGGAAGAAAATTTATTCTTTGTAACAGAAAAGAAGAAGAAAGAGATTTTGTTGTACATGAATCAGCTCATGGAGTTGATTTTGGTAATGAAAACCCTGATATTGCCCTGCCTTGACGTTTCTTTTATGGGTGGACCCCAACTCACTGTCTTGTGACTTGTTACATGGAAATAATATTCCTCCATGATAGGTCTTTTTTTGGATTCTGGAAAAACTTGTGGATGTGATTTTGTTTGTCTGCCCACAAGGTTGACTTGGTGGGCTTTCAAGAAACAAGGAAAGAGAACACTTCTCCTGTTTTTTTCACAACCCATTCTCTAGCAGAGCCGACTATGCTTGACATCACCTCCCAGCTGTAGGTTCTGCCGGTGGAACCTTTGATTGGGTTTCTCGACATAAACCCGGTGTTGTCACAGACAGGGGTTACAAAGAAAAAGAAAAAGAAAAATGTGAGTTTGTTTGGTTATGAACCCAATTAAGCCCATCATACCCATGTTGGTACAACCGTTTTGGAAAAAACTCTGATGTGGTCTCCGGTAGTTTAACCTTCCTCCGAGGAAGAGATCAGAAATGCTATCTTGTGGAGGAAAATTAGTTCTTCTTCTTCTTCAGGTTATCCCTTTTTCGAATTCCTTCTTGCTTGCTCTCTGTAACAAATTTCCCAGCTTTTGCAATTCATGCCATTTAACACACAGATTTCTCATTTTTCTGTGTGGGAGGATGGATGTTGATGATAACCTGTAAGAAAAAGGTTTTGGTGGCCTAGGCATTCCAGATCTTAAGGAGGATATTAATATTAGCTTGATGCTTTCCAAGAACAAAAAATGATGCTTTGCTGGAGGTGACAAAATTTGGGTTAAATTGGTGGACCACAATTTAAGTAAAAAAAAATCACCATTTGGTATGGGCGTGTGTACTCTAAGAGCTGTAATTGATTATGACCAAAACAACAAGAAGAAGAAAATTATATTCTTTGAAGCATAAAAATGAAAATGAAAGATATTATGGTGCACGTGAACTAGAAGGCGCTGCTTTTGGTAATGAACACCCTGACATTTCCCTGCCTGGCAATATTGATGTTTCTGTTATGGATGAATCCCAGCCAACTGCCTGATGTTAACTGGATAAGTATAATTACAATACAAACAGAGGCTTGTTACATAGAAATCAAATCCCTCCATGATCTGCCTTTTTTTTTGGAGTGTTGTAAGAGGATTTGGAAAAAACTGATTCTGATCGTGGAGCCTTGGTCGGGTTTTAACAAGGAAAAGTTTGAAACCTTACCGGTTTATCAACATAAATTATGTGTTGTGACAGTGGTTAAAAGGGAAAATGGTGAGTTTGTTTGTTTGCTTATGAACCTGAGACCAACATCCATCTTGGTTCAACCTTTCTGAAAAAACTCTGATCTGTTCTCTGATCCAGAGAAGAATTCTTCTCCAGGCTATCTTCTGGAGGAAAAATGGTGAATTCTGTGTTGTCACAGTGGTTAAAAGGAAACCTTTCTCTGAGAAAAAGATGAGAAATATGCTATCTTTTGGAGGAAAATGAGTTGTTTTTCAGGCTAGCAGTTTTTTCAATCCCTTCTTACTTGCTGTCTGTTATGAAACTCATTGCTTTCGAAATTCATGCGACATATGTGGTATACTCCCTCCGTCCGGAAATACTAGTCATCAAAATGAATAAAAGGTGATGTATCTAGACGTATTTTAGTTCTAGATACATCCAATTGTATCTATTTGTGCGACAAGTATTTCCGGACGGAGGGAGTATTTATTTTGGGAAAATGTTGAAGGTAAACCAAGAACATCACTTGACCCATTGGGGCACGGTTTGTAAGAGCAAGGATTCTGGTGACCTAGGCGTTTCAAATCGTAAGGAGGATATTAATCTTAGGTTGATGTGTTTCTAGGGAAAAAAACAAGACAGTTCTTTGCTGGAGTTGACAAAATTTGGTTTAAATTGGTTGACAGGCTCGCAGTTTTTCAATCCCTTGGTACTTGCTGTCTGTTATGAAACTCACTGCTTGCGAAATTCATGCCACATATGTGTCATATTTATTTTGGGGGAATATTGATGGTAAACCAAAAACATCACTTTGCCAATTGTAAAGTGATATGGTTTGTAAGGAAAAGGATTATGGTGGCCTAGGCATTCCAAATCGTAAGGAGGATATTAATCTTAGGTTGATGAGTTCCTACAGAAAAGAAAAAAAAAAAAAGACACAACTTTGCTGGAGTTGACAAATTTTGGTTTAAATTGGTTGACCACAATTTACTTGTGTAAAAAGGGAAATCACCATTTGACATGTAGGCATGCTCTACGAATCCAGTGATTTGTATGTTCAAATCAACAGAAGAAGAATAAAGAAAGAAAGAAAGGGGGGGAAAGAAAGAAGCGGCAGAGTAAGTAGTACCTGACGGGATCTGGCGAGGGGGCGCCGAAGTTGATGCGGGCGGCGAGGGCGAGGAAGGCGCGGGCCTCCGCGTCGGTGCGGTACAGCGACCCGTTGAGGGGCCGGAGCTCGAGCGTGGATATGAAGGGCCGGCCGGTGGTGGCGTTGGAGAGGCAGACGGAGACGGTGGAGGACTGCGCGAGGACGACCGCTTCCCTTGTGACGAGGCGGGCGCCGTCGTAGACGACGATGGGGGACCAGCGGGTGGCGCCTAGGTAGAGGTCGAACTCCGGGAAGGCGTCGTCGCCGTCGAATCCGGCGTAGAGGAAGGTGGCCCGCACGAGGTAGCGCGCGCGGGTGGCGACGGGGAGCGCGTAGCAGTGCTTGGCGCCGTCGGACGGGAAGGCGCGCAGGGTGGTGTACTGGGTCTCCTGTTCTTGGGTGGAGGTGGAGGTGGAGGTGGAGGTGTTGAGGGTGTTGATGGGTGTGCCGGTGGCGATGAGGGCGGCGTCGGAGGTCCAGCGCAGGCCCCGGTCGTCCGTGTAGTTGGCGGCGCCGCCGCAGTCGATGCTGAGGAAGCCTGCAGCAGCAATAGGAATAGGAGGCAGATTCAGTTAGTCAGCTAGTTAACCTCATAAAAAAATGACATAATCAAATTAAGGATTAGCAGTGGTGATGGATGTAGCAGGATGAATGGGTGATTGAAATCATCCACGGATGGATGCACTAGTTGGTGCAAATTGAACTACTACCACTGATGTACCACTAGACAGTAGTAATAGTGAAATGTACTAGCACATCAGTGGTTGGTTGGTGTTACTGATGAATTGGCATGCAGGTGCAGTGTGATTAAATCAATATGCATGATAGTACGTACGTACAGTAGTACACAGCAACAATCAATTATATACGGGCACATCATCCATCATGCAGTACATCTGTCTAAGCTACTGTGATTAAATCTCACAGTGATTAAATGAATGATACTACTTACATGTGCGTGCGTGAAGCTGTTTGCAAATATGTACTACGTGATATTCGCAAAAAAAAAAAAATATGTACTACGTGATATAGATTGAACAGATAGATAGATAGAAGCTGCTAATTACTTGTCCAATGGTAACTAGTGGGAGGGAGGGATGAATTAGCAGAGAAGAAGAAGAACAGGTGACATACCAGGCATCTGAGCTCGTGAGACCGCGGGGAAGGAGGAGCACCACAACAAGAACAAGATGATGTGCAGCAGAGCAACATGTGGAACAAGAGGAAGACGCCGGTGCAGGTAGCAGTAGCGAGATGAAGAAGAGGAAGAGGAGCTCAGATGTTGTGTTGGAGGAGTCTCGGCGGCCATTGTGGAAGGAACCTGGCCGGCTGCTCTGCTCCAATGAAGGGGGATTGCCGCCTTGCCTGCCTGCCTGCCGGAGCAGTCCAGTGGTCACCGGCCGGTGTTTCTTGCTACTTACTTGGTTGCTAAGTAAGCATATACTGTATCTATCTATCTATCTATCTATGGTGGATCGGATCAGTAGCCTCCCCAGACATGGAGATGGAGATGGAGATTGAGATGACGGCCTCCTCTTCCAGTCTTCCTATCTCTTTCTCATCAATCTATCTGACTAATTGATTGATTGATTCATTGATTATGGCACTCCACTCCACTCGAGTAGAGGAGTAGTAAAACAGACAGAGGAGATGGGGAAAGTGAAGCACCTCTCCTCTAGAGCGAAGGGAGGGAGGAAGACAAACAGAGGTGTGTGAAGGAGGGAGGAGGGAGGAGCAACAGCACCACCACTGTTAAGCAAAGCAAAGCAAAGCAAAGCAAAGCAACAAAGCAAAGTAGTAAAGCACACCACCACTCACTCAAGAGTGAACCTAGCCTAAGCTAAGCTAGGCTAGAGGAAGAGGAGAGAGATGTGCAACAAAACACTCTGTAAAGTTGTCATGGAATCGCCTCTTGCTGCCTCCTTTTCCCAATCCGTCCTTTTGTTTTTGTTTTGTTGCACTGAGGGAAGGAGGGAGGGAGGGAGCCCACTCCCCATCCACTCATCTCAACTTCCTTTTTACACTACCATGCTGTGCAACAAGTAGCAAATGCATGCACTCTCTTGCCCAATAATGGCATTTCTAGCATACCACCATCACCGTCCCATAATATAAGAGCATTTCTAACACTACATTGGGGTCAACAACACTCTTACATCATGAAACAAAGGGAGTAAGGGAGTAAAAGGGTGTGGTCTGATCTCAGTCGACTAAGCCTTAACCAAGTCTCGGCCAAACGTATAAAAAGAATAAATAAAAAATTAAAAGAAAATTTTGCACTGATTGCCACGGAACATCTCACGAATATAGCATCGACCGAGACTTCGTTAATTCACTGAGGATTTAGCAACCCGATACTAAAACTGTTAAAAGTGCTCCCTGTTGCACTCTACAAATACTTTCAGGGAAATCATTTTTCCACAGCTAGCGAATACTCTAAAACTTACTTCCCTAGAGTATACATTTGGGTTCATGCAATTAATCGAGCACCTAGGATGCGCCGGCGAGGAAAGCCATGTCGGTGAAGAACATGGCGTGGGTCATCTCATACACCACCCTCCTCCTTGTTTGCCATCACCCCGGAAGCATCTCGAACGTCAACCACAACGCATGGCGACCACTCTCCTCGGAGCCGATGTTGTGAAAGCATGAGAGGGAGACTGGTAGACGGACCTAAGACCCCGTTGTGTTATCAGCGTGAGACGGCCGGCTAGGCACCCCCAGAGGCCAACAGTTGTTGGTCGTAACCTGTCTAGGGGGCTTCTCACCCTAACGGTTCCATCTTAGGACACTTGGGTCGATCCATGGTGGTGTACATGAAGATTCTGAAAGACTTGAAGTACAATCCAAAGATATCGGAGACGTGAAGGACTTCACCTCCACCAACATAGTCGACCTAGTTTTGTAACCCAAGGACCCCTAGTATGCCAGTGGTCGGGCTGGTCGTAGATCATATTCAATCCCTTGGCACTTTACCTGAACTTTGTACACGGTCCAATGCAATATACACAAACATGACGTTGGGTATTACCTCCTACGTGAGAGCCCAAACCTGGGTAAACCATGCCTCCTGTTACCATCGTGCCAAGTCGCAAAGCTAGGATACCTACCAAAGGATTTGCCGGATTTAACTCCGACGGTTGCCCTTGTTGTTCCGTAGCGCACAGGGAGGTTTGGGCAAGGGCAGCCGGGTGGGTAGCTCACGACGGCGCGTGGGGAAGAATGCCTGTGATTCCGGCCATGGCTCCGCCCGTGATTCATGTAATTCTTCGTCGCCGGCGAGGGTTACCGGAGCAATTGGGGGGGGGGGGGGATTTCATTTCCCCAATGAGTGGGGCGGCATTACTCTAGGGTTGCGCGTTGGACCAAATATAGTCATCTGGGGATGGTTCGTAGGGAGTGAGACTAATTTTTTTTAAAGTAAAGTTGGTTTTAGGTAATCTGCTAGCTAGTGTTTAACTCCCTAAAACTCTTTCTTTTTTCACTCCTCAAATACAACTCTTTCTTTTTTCACTCCTCAAATACAGGTTTTAGGGGAACTGCTACAGGAGATGGAGATGGAGATGTTTGGCTCCATGTGTGTTTTAGGGGAATCTTTTCTTGGTACTCAGCTGCAGCTAGAGCATCCATCACAGAGATGAGATTAAAAGATCCAGCTACAGCTACAGCTACAGCTGAGGGACCCATGATCAACCATCATGCCAGGCCAGATAATTGTCAGTCAGTGAGTCAAATTAAGACAACCAATGAGTCGTCCAGTGCAGTCAACTTTGGATCCTCCTCCTTTCCTTTTCTTTTGCATTCCTTTCCAACGGGCCCTTGGAAAATAACCATGCATTCATACTACACTAGTACATTACACTAGTAAGTAAAGCAGAGAGAATGAAGGAACATGTCTGTTATTCTTAAGAATATATATATATAAACAATGCATGCAAAGTTGGCATCCACTGCCTTTTCTTCATCAGCCATGCCAATGCCCATGCCCATGCCCATGCCCATGCAAGTCACTGCATCCAGTAACTAGCAGCACTCTCTCTTAGCCACTAAGCTGCAGAAAAATGTCATCTTTCCATACATGAGCTAGAGCATCCATCCATCCATCCATGAGATGAAATCAAACCAGATTAGGCTCCAGCAGCATGCATGCATGCATCATGAAAAGAAGAGAAAATGGACCAAATCTCTTTTCTTCATGCTGAAGCTCTGGATGAGATCAGATTGAGCTCCAGCAGCATCCACCCATCTCCATCTCCATCTCCATCAGATGAGATCAGATTGAGCTCCAGCTGCAACTGAGGGATCCATCAGCCATCATGCCAGCCAGCCAGCCAGGTGATTCTCACTCAAATTAAGCTGGGCTGAGACTGACTGAGGCATCTGTCTTCCTCCCTTTCTTTTTCTCTCTTCCTTTCACATTACCTTTACTTTCCAAAAGGAATGCATGCATACATACTAAAGCAGAAAGATAGATAAATAGATAGATAGATGAGCATGTTCAGTTTAAAAGAATATAAACAAGCAAGCAAAGAATGCATGCATATCAAAAGTTGGCATCTACTGCTACTGCTTGCCTTTGCTTTATCAGCACATGCCCATGCAAGTCACTGCATATGCATCCCACTGCAGCACAAGACCTGACAAATCTACCAAGCCAGCCTGCAATATCAGTTACCAGTTAATTATTACTTCCTCCGTCCGGAATTACTTGTCATCAAAATGAATGAAAATGGATGTATCTAGAACTAAAATACATCTAGATACATCCATTTCAATGACAAGTATTTCCGGACGGAGGGAGTACTAGTCATGCCAAATAAGATACTACTCCTCATCATATAAAAGCCAGCTAACCAGCACTAGCTTGCTCCTCTGCTCTGCTCTTACTTGCTGCTACAAACATAACAGTCATATGTAGACCAACCACAACAACAAGAATAACAACTAGAGTTAACTAGTGACCACCAACCAATAGCAGTCTCATTCACCACAGAATTCAACCACACACACAGACTTTCAGGTACCAACAAAGTCACCAGGTTTTACACCAACATGCATCCTCACATGATGCAACCATGCCATAAGTCTTTTTACATCTTACTAGTACTTAATAACAACACCTCTCAGCATGAGCATCAGCATCCAGGGAGCATGCCATGCCATGCCACCACCTCCAAAAAGACACCACAAAGCCACAATGCTTTGCTTGCTTTCTTACTCTTACTCCTTTTAACACAACCAGAAAGCTACCACCACCTAAATAACAAACACCTCCTCCTCACCTGAAACCAACAACACAGCAACAAAAAAGCATCAGCACATGCAGCTCAATGCAACAAACACAGGGAAGGGAAGCATCATCATTACACGGCGGCAGCAGCAATAAATAAATCATCATATCCAATTACCTCTCCTCCACCTCCAGCAGCCCTGTTCACTCCTGCTTCGGCCCGTCGTCACCCCGGAACGCCGCGGCAGCGGCGCACGGGAAGTCGGTGAGGCGGAAGCTGTCCAGGCCGGGCCTGAGGGCAGCGATCTTGCCCGCGCCGCCGAACGCCGCCTCCGCGTCCGCGCGCCGCCTGAACACCACCTGGGCCGAGCTGGAGTGCTCGTCCGCCTCCGTCTTCGCCTCGCTCACGGGCCCGTACTGGCTGAAGATCTCGATGAGGTCGCCGCGCGAGGGCACCGCGCCCGCCTTGCTGAAGTGCAGCACCAGCCCCGTCAGCGACGCGTCCTCCTCGGCCCCGTTCGCCTTCCCGTTCTCTGCCTCTGCCAGCGGCATCTCATCTTGCTTCATCTCGTCGTCATGCCGCTGCTTCTTGCTTGATCTCATCTTGCCCTTGTCCTTCTTCTTTGCCAGACTAGACAGCGGTTCTTCCACGTTTATGAGAATGTCAGACCAGTAATTGTCCTTCATATGATCAGACACCACCGGCGGCTCTGATGGAGCAGGGGAGCTCTTTGCTGCCTTCTCAGACATCTCTGCTTCAGCATGAGGACTAGGAGCTTTGTCTACTTCCTTCTCGGCCATCTCCTTGTCAGCACGAGGACTAGACACTTTGTCTGCTGGCTTCTCAGCTATCTCCTCGTCGGCAGGGGGGCAAGAAACTTTCTCTGTTGCCTTCTCAGGTGTCTCCACGTCGGCAGGGGGACTAGAAACTTCATCTGCTGCCTTCTCAGGTATCGCCTCATCATCATGGGAGGGACTAGAAACTTTCTCTGCCGTCTTCTCAGGTATCACCTCATCAGCATGCGGACTAGAAACTTCCTCTTTTACCTTCTCAAGTGTCTCCTCACCGGCAGGGGCATTAGAAACTTTCTCTGTTGCTGCCGTCTCAGGTGTCTCCTCGTCGGCAGGAGCACTAGAAACTTTCTCTGCTGCTGCCGTCTCAAGTGTCTCCTCGTCGGCAGGGGCACTAGAAACTTTCTCTGTTGCTGCCGTCTCAAGTGTCTCCTCGTCGGCAGTGGCACTAGCAACATTCTCTGTTGTTGCCTTCTCAAGTGTCTCCTCGTCAGCAAGGGGACTAGAAACTTCCTCTTTTACCTTCAGAAGTGTCTCCTCGTCGGCAGGGGCAAGTGAAACTTCATCTGCTGCCTTCTCAGGTATCGCCTCATCAGCATGGGGACTAGAAACTCGCTCTGCTGCCTCCTCAGGTATCACCTCATCAGCATTAGTACTAGAAACTTGCTCTGCTGCCTTCTCAGGTATCATCGCCTCATCAGCAGGGACACTGGAAACTTCATTTGCTGCCTTCTCGGGTATCACCTCATCAGCGTTGGGACTAGAAACTTCCTCTGCTGCCT
The DNA here is from genome assembly GCA_021437245.1 of Aegilops speltoides. Lineage (NCBI taxonomy): Eukaryota > Viridiplantae > Streptophyta > Magnoliopsida > Poales > Poaceae > Aegilops > Aegilops speltoides. Next base: position 578,500,999 of record CM038143.1, read on the forward strand.
CCTCGGGTATCGCCTCATCGGCACTGGGACTAGAAACTTTCTCTGCTGCCTCCTCAGGTATCACCTCATCGTCAGCATGAGGACTAGAAACTTCCTCTGCTGCCTCCTCGGGTATCGCCTCATCGGCACTGGGACTAGAAACTTTCTCTGCTGCCTCCTCAGGTATCACCTCATCGTCAGCATGAGGACTAGACACTTTGTCTGCTGCCTCCTCGGGCACCTCCATGTCAGCATGAGGACTAGAAACATTGTCTGTTGCCTTCTCAGGTATCTCCTCGACAGCATGAGGACTAGAAATTTTGTCTGCTGCTGCTTTCTCAGGTATCTCTTCGTCAGCATTGGGACTAGAAACTTTGTCTGCTGCTGCCTTCTCAGGTATCTCCTTGTCAGCATTGGGACTAGAAGCATCACAGTCTGTGTTGGTTGCCTCCTCCACATCAGAAGTACAGGCACGAGCGTTCTTCAGAAAATCAGTCAAGAAGCCAGCGCTCGTAGGGGTGATCTTCCCCATCTTCTCAACATCACTTGCTCCGACACAAAGCTGTGACAGCATTTCACCACAAGACGGAGAGCCTTCTGCCACGGCACCTTTCTTGCCCTTATCCAGCTTAACAGAGCGTGGAGGCTTGTCTGGAACAGTTACTTCACTGTTTTTTGCCCTACGCGACCTCGTCTGAGAAGCTTCGCCGTTAGCTTTGACAACAGGGGTTTCCTGTGGCTTCGGTTCAGCAGCTTTGCGCCTTGTGGACCTCTTGGAAGAGACAGGCTCTGGCTGGGAAGACATATCGCCTGATATGCCAACATTGGCTTTGACAACAGGAGATGCCTGTGACTTCTGCCCAGCAGCTTTGCGCTTCACTTCTCGAGATTTCGTGGAACTCTTGGGAGAAACAGGCTGTGGCTGGGAAGACAGATCCCCCAATGTGTCGAGCTTCTTTCGTTTCCTGGTATACATTGTATCCTTCATAACAAGGTTATCAGGACCCTCTGGTTCCTCAGTTGATTCAGGCAGAGAACGTTTCCGCTTAGTCTTCGCTGTACCCTTTGTAACACGGTCAGGATCCTCAGTTGATTCAAGCAGAGAGCGTTTACCCCTAGTCTTCGCTGTACCCTTTGTGCCGCGGTCAGGATCCTGAGGTTTCTCAGCTGATGCAGGCAAAGAACGCTTCCCTCTAGTCTTCAGTGTATCATTTTTATCACGGTCTCGGTCCTCAGGTTCCTCGGCTGAAATAGGCAAAGAACTTTTTCCTCTAGACTTCACTGTACTTCTCGTATCACGCTCAGGTTTCTCGGTTGATGCGGCCACAGAACGCTTCTCTCTGGTCTTCATTGTATCCTTATCACGGCCTGGATCCTCAGGTGTCTCAGTAGAAGCAGGCAAAGAACGCTTCCCTCTGGTGTTCGGTGTAGCCTCAGGTTTCAGGACTGAAGAAGGCAAGGGACGCTCCGCTCGAGCCTTGCTCTTACCACCTGCTGAAGGGTTAGGGGTAGCTGTCTCTGCCAGAAGTTCAATAAGCGTCTTCTTCTTCCTGCCAAGCTCTGAGACTGCGAAGGGCGCATTCTCTGTTGCTGAGTGTACATCAAGGTGCAACCTTTTCTTGAGAGGAGAAACTGTAAGTCCATCCCCATCCTTTGTGATTGTGGTTTTATCCTTGTGGCGTGCAGAGCCCGTTCTACGCCCTAGATAGTTCTCCTTGGGAAAAGCAGCATCTTTATCTTTTACCTTTGTGGTTTCACCAGCATCCTTCTTCCTCGGCCATTTCATAACCTCCAAAGCCTCTAGAATCTTGTGGCTGGACCTTAGCTTACGCCCTGATTTTCTCTCACTCAACATGCCATGCATCGCATCCATGGACGTGTCTATGATCCTGTTCCTGGCTGAACTCTTCTTACTGGACTTCCTTTTCTTGCTCGGTGTATCATCTGCCGCCCCTCTACTCGGCGTTGAACTGCCATCACCAGTGGCCTTTTCCTTTGCAGGCTCTTGCAGAGACTCCTTACCTGCGTCTTTCTTCTTCTTCTTTGCCGACCTCGTACTGCGCATAGAGCTGTCCTCATTCTCAGCACCTTCCTTTGCAGGATCTGGTAGAGACTCTTTTTTACCTGCGTCTTTCTTCTTTTTCTTTGCCGACCTCGTACTGCTCTTGGAATTCGTTTCCTTGCCCAATGCACCATCTATCGCCTCTGCACTGGGCATAGAGCTGTCATCATTCTCGGCAACTTCCTTTGCAGGCTCTGGTAGAGACTCTTTCTTATCTGCATCTTTCTTCTTGGTCTTTGCCGAGCCCTTACTTTTCTTTGACTTTCTTCCCTTGCTCACTGTATCATCTGTCGCCTCTGCACTGGGCATAGAGATGTCCTCGTTCTCGGCCACTTCCTTTGCACGCTCAGTTACAGAGTCTGTCTTGTCTGTGTCCTTGGAGTTGGAGGTGTCGTTCTTCTTCGTCTTTGCTGAACTCCTAGTAGCTCTCTTTGACTTCCTTCCCTTGCTCAATGTGTCATCTGCCGCCCCGCTGCTGGGCATAGAGCTGTCCTCATCCATATCATCTTCTTTTGCAGGCTCTGTCTCTGGTAGAGACTCGCCCTTATCTGCTGCGTCTTTGGAGGTGTCTTTCTTCTTGCTCTCTGCTGCACTCTTGCTAACTCTCTTCGACTTCCTTTGCTTGCTCAATGTATCATCTGTCGCCTCCACACTCGGCATAGAGCTGTCCCCATTCACATCATCCTCTTTGGCAGGCTCTGCCTCTGGTAGAGACTCGCCCTTATCTGCTGTGTCTTTGGAGGTGTCTTTCTTCTTTTTCTCTGCTGAAGTCTTGCTACCTCTCTTTGACTTCCTTTGCTTGGTACTGGGCATAGGGGTGTCCTCAACAACCATGGCAGCATCTTTGTTTGCAGGAGCTTCTCCCTTATCCGCTGCATCTTCAGAGGTGTCCATGATCCTGTCCCTGGGCATAGGAGGGCTGTCCTCAACATCAATGGCCACTTCTGGTTCCTTTGCAGCAGTATCTCTCTCGCCACGCCTCCTCGATTTCTTCTCCTCCTTGGTCGGAGCATCATCAATGGCCTCTTCTTGTTCCTCTGCAGGAGCATCTCTCTTGCGCGATGAGCTCTCACCATGCTTCGATCTCTTCTCCTTGGCCGGAGCATCGCCATCCCCGCCGCCCTTCTCCTCCGTCCTCTTCCTCTTTGTCTGTTGTGTTGCTGCCACATCAACATCAGCATCAGCCTCAGCCTCAGGAGCAACGGCAGCAGCAACGTCCTCAATCCCCTGGTAGATGACAAACTCAGGAAGCTCCATTGGACACCTCAACCGGTTGAAGGACCTGAGCTGTGCCATGGCGGTGGCAAGGTCAAGACGATCAGCGCCAGCCAGCGGGCTCCTCCCCAGCGCCGAAATGTAGTCGATGAAGGGCTTGGCACGGAACGTGTCCCTCATGTACACCTCGTCCACCACGGCGCCGTAGGCCCCTTCCCTGATCCCGGAGTTGTGAATCTGCTGCTTCCTGGCGACGGCGGGCGGGGAGCAGGAGCAGGAGAGGCCGGCTTCGATGCGGCGGGTGACCTCCTGCAGCGCGGCGTCGACGGAGGCGACGTAGCTGGAGACGGTGCTCTGGGCGGCGAGGCGGGGGAAGTGGGCGCGGAAGGGGCGCAGCGCGGAGGGGTCCATCCAGGCGAAGGTCCGGTCCCAGAAGTAGGCGACGAGGGGCGCCCCCGGCCTGGCGTGCCGGAGCGCGAGCTCGGAGGCGTCGGCGGCGTCGAAGACCTGGGCCGGCCACCAGGGGTGGCTCCGCACCTTGCACCACACGACGTCGGGCGGCGCGAACCCCTGCTGCCCCTCCTCGTCCTGGAACGCGCAGTCGTACCGCGGGCGCGCGCCGGCGTCGTCCTCCTGGCCGCCGCCCTCCTTGTGCAGCTTGGCGCGGCCGCGGCGGGGGCTCTTGAGGACCTCCTCCACCTCCGGGCGCATGACGCGGATGCGCGATGGGCGGGCGGGGGCCGGCCCCTCGCCCTCGGGGGCCTGCGCGGCCATGGCGGCGGCGCCGCTGCGCGAAAAGAAGCAACAAGGACAGGGGTTAGGGCACGGCGCGCTGGGGTTTGTTCCGTACAAAAGAAAAAGGCGCGATTTTTCGCCGTGCTTTCATTCCGAGGAGGGAGGGGGGACAGGAGAGGGGCTTACCGTCGGGGAGATCTCGGCCGCCGGGGATCTCGCCGGAGGCGGGGGCGGGGGCGGGGGCGGGGGTGGCTGGCAGCTGGCTGGAATGGAATGGGGAATCGGGGGAGAATGGATGGGAACACAGAGCCTATAGAGAGAGAGGAGGAACAGGAACAGTGGGAGGGTTTGGGGAATTCTGGTTAGGACAAGGGGCCACTGGTAAATAATCCCACCCTCTGCCTCTTGTTCATTTTGCAATTTGGCCCCCTTTTTCTCCTGTAATTTCGAAAAGGGGTGTTCAATCACACCAAAAACATGATGCCTCCCTATGCCTGCCTCATGATGGAATTTCTTTCTTTTTCTTTCATATAAATGTGAAGAAAGAAATGCACTAAATGAATTATCCCAAAATGAGATATTCGTGTGTGCGGCGCGATATAACTACGGATACACGCTATGTATAGCATTTATTGCTTCCAGCTGTAAACAGATATGCAACGTAATTTGTCAGATACAGATGGACGGGCGGTGTGTGTTGATTCCAATAGTATCATATGCGACAATAATTTGTCTAATAAGGATGAACGGACGATGTGTATCGACTCCAGTCGTATCATACGCAACAATAATTTGTCTGATACAGATGAATGGACGGTGTATATCGATTCCAGTAGTATCAGGTTTTTGTCAACCACACGGTGTATGCACCATTGCAGGCGTATACGGCAGCGGTTTCCTGGCATTGTGTTTTACTAGTTCACTTTTCTTCATTCGCCGTCCACTGTAAGAAAATGTTTGATATTTTTGTTGAGTAACTAACGGAGAGGGGTAGCTTGTTACTGATTTTGCTGGAGTTTGTTCATCAGACTCTTTGAAATTGGCTCGGAGCATCGCAATTTTTATCTCCTTGTGATACTCACGGTCTTTGGCCCCTTGATTTAACACTTGGAGCTTCTTGAAGATGTCACGAGCATAGTGCTTCACACAAATCACGCTCTCATGATTCATCCCAAGTAGCAATGGAGAACTTAGGCATTGTGAACTTAAGCTTCCCGAAGCATTCCTCGCCGTCTTGAAGGTCATGTGGTCGTTGTTGTTCATCGTTGGCGTCATCTTGGAGGTTGCGAGGTTGAAGTTGCTTGGCGTTGATGAGGTGGGTTTTCTTCATACTCTTCACTATTAGATTCATGATCCATGCGAGAGTGTTGGTCATGCGCCGCATGTCATGATGTTGTTCTGTGTGAGCTTCTTCCTCTTGACGTGCTTCTTGTGCTCGACGTTGTTGTTCATTTAATTGATGTGTGAGAGCACGGAGGTGTCATTACACTCGTGTTGCTTCGTCGGTGCGATGAGCTTCTTCTTGGCAATGTGTATTGCACTCTTCATCTTCTAGATGGCACTCTTCTATTGCTAACTTCGTTCTTATTTTTGATGGAGTTGTTGTCATCATTGGCATGTTGTCCACGAGCTTCACATTCATGGTGTTCACGGTCAAGGTTGCGGTCTATCAGTCCATTGCCCCCGACGAGGAGGTGGAACTTGGTCTTCTGGTGGCGTACAACTTTGACGCCTAGTATGAGAGAGCACTGTGATGAATACCACGGCGTGACTACTCAAGCTCACTCATCCAGATAGGCTCACTGTGGGCTTGATATATTTTTATTTGTTTTTATTTTCAGATCTACTAAACCAAAATACAAAAATACCTTGTTGCACTTTATTTATTTTGCGATCTATTTGTCCTATCTATCACAACTTTATCACGTCTTCTCGCCAATTCGAGGCATCGTTACCCGAATTTGAGGCATCGTTTGTTCTCCGCTATTAGTGAATTTGGAGTGGCTCTTTGTTGCGTGTTGAGGTTATATGATCCAGTTATGTTATTATTGTTGAGAGAACTTGCACTAGTGAAATTATGAACCTTAGGCCTTGTTTCCTACCATTGTGATACCGTTTACACTCACTTTATCATTAGTTACCTTGCTGTTTTTATAATTTCATATTACAAAAACCTATATCTATCATCCATATTGCACTTGTATTACCATCTCTTCGCCGAACTAGTGCACCTATACAATTTACCATTGTATTGGGTGTGTTGGGGGACACAAGAGACTCTTTGTTATTTGGTTGCAGGGTTGTTTGAGAGAGACCATCTTCGTCCTATGCCTCCCACGGATTGATAAACCTTAGGTCATCCACTTAAGGGAAATTTGCTACTGTCCTACAAACCTCTGCACTTGGAGGCCCAACAACGTCTACAAGAAGAAGGTTGTGTAGTAGACATCAAGCTCTTTTCTGGCGCCGTTGCCGGGGAGGTGAGTGCTTGAAGGTATATCTTTAGATCTTGCAATCGAATGTTTTTGTTTCTTGTTTTATAACTAGTTTAATCTATAAAAGAAAACTACAAAAAAATGGAATTGAGTTTGCCTCATACGCTTCATCTTTTTAATATCTTTCGTGAGAATGATGAAAAGGAAAATTATGCTCAAGTGCTAGAAGAAGAATGCATTAAAATGTTTGGTACTAGATCTTTGTATGATGAGCATGATTGCAATGTTGTTAGTATGAATTCCTTGAATATCCATAGTACTAATGATGATTGCACTAGTCATGATGAAAATGTCTCTTATAAGCATGTCAACTTTTGTGGAATACTTAGAGCTTGCAAGTACACATCGAATAGGGAAGATAGATTTTGCAAGAGGCATAAGTATTTACAAACTAAATGGTTGCAAGAAAGGCTAGATGATTATGCTGAAAGATTCAATATTTATTGCCATCCTTGTGAACTTTGCAATGAACATGGTCATTTAAAGCTCCAATGCTATTTGTTTCATGATCAAATCGTGTCCAAAAATTGTGATAACTTGATTACCCTTGAGCATCATAAAGAGCTTAGTCTTCTTTTGGGGTATGAAGAAATGAAACATATAACTGAGGGTATTCCAAAATTTAATCTTGATAGATTTCTTGATTTTGATCTAGAAGAAATTTTTATGTATTGTGCGGTGAATTGCATTGAAAATCCTTATATTGCCAATTACATAAAGACAAGAAAACAAATAGAAGGTGAAGAGAATACTAATGAAAGGGAAGAGACTTCCCAATATCCTCCTATTATTTCTTATGATGAATCAGGTAACAAGGAGGAGCTTTCTATTCAACCAATCTCATTAATAAGGAGCTCAAAAAAGAGGGGTTAAACCCACACATGATGTGAAGAAGAGAAAGAAAAGATGGAGAAGCAAAGGTATAAAGGTATCCCTCTCAAATGATGTTGCTCCTATTACTCATTGTGATGATGATAATTGCTATATTATTGGTGCTATCCATACTATTAATGATGAGAGTGATTATGCTTATGATATGAAAAGGCCCAAGCTTGGGGATGCTATGTTTGATGAGAATGACATGTTTGAGAATATATTTGCTACAATTAATGTTTGTACTAAGCTTGGGGATGCTACGTTTAATGAAGATGATATTTTTAGCCTCCCAAGTTTTGATGAGCAAATTTATTATGATGATAGCATGCCTCCTATTTATGATGGTTATATTGATGAAAGTGGGTTTGGAAGAGTGTCAACTTTAGGAAGTAATGATCCCACTATTTTGGAGGGTGTTGAATCTTATAATATCTATGAAAGTGGATTTGGAGAGGTCATGACTTTATTTAGTAATGAATCCACTATTTTGGAAGAGGTTTCAATTGATTATGATGAGAACAAAGTTGCTACTTATGATGATTATTGTGATGAAACTTATGCTATAAAAATTAGTGATGATTATATTTATAAAACTTGTCATGATTATGATTACCCTTTTTCTGAACATTACTCTTTTAATATGGAAACAATTTATAGTATTCGAGTCTCTTATGATACTCCCACTATTCCGAATTTTGCTTATGTGGAGAGTAGTAAATTTTCTATGCAAGTAGATCATGGAAAGAATGCTTTAGGTGCTGGTTATATTGTTGAATTCATTCATGATGCTACTGAAAATTATTATGAGGGAGGAACATATGCTTGTAGGAATTGCAATAATATCAAGTCTCCTCTCTATGTGCTTAAAATCTTGAAGTTATGCTTGTTTTGCCTTCCTATGCTAGTTGATTATTGTTCCCATAAGTTGTTTGCTCACAAAATTCCTATGCATAGGAAGTGGGTTAGGCTTAAATGTGCTAGTCATATGCTTCATGATGCTCCCGTTATGTTTCAATTCTTATCTTTTATGTGAGCATCATTGTCATCATCACGCTTAGCTAGAAAGGCATTAAAGAAAAGCGCTTGTTGGGAGACAACCCAATATTTACCTTTACTGTTTTTGTGTGTTCACATGATTATGCTACTGTAGTAATCATGTTTTATAGCTTTTGTTTCAATAAAGTACCAAGTAAGACCTTTAGGATAGCTTACGGTGATAGTTGTGTTGATCCTGCTGAAAATCAGAAACTTTTGCACCCAGTGAATTAGTTTTGATAATTTACAGAAACGAGCTTTTGATCTGATTCTTTTTGGTCTGGATTGGTACACAAATTTCTCAGGTTTTCCTAGTTTGGTAGAATGTTTTGAGTTACAGAAGTAACAGAATGATACAAATTACTACAGACTGTTCTGTTTTTTGACAGATTCTGTTTTCTATGTGTTGTTTGCTTATTTTGATGAATCTATGAGTAGTATCGGAGGGTATGAACCATAGAAAAGTTAGAATACAGTAAATATTACACCAATATGAATTCAGAATGAGTTCACAACAGTACCTAAGTGGTGGTTTTATTTTCTTATACTAACGGAGCTTCCGAGTTTTCTGTTGAGTTTTGTGTTGTGAAGTTTTCAAGTTTTGGGTAAAGATTCGATGGACTATGAAATAAGGAGTGGCAAGAGTGTAAGCTTGGGGATGCCCAAGGCACCCCAAGGTAATATTCAAGGACAACCAAGAGCCTAAGCTTGGGCATGCCCCGAATGGCATCCCCTCTTTCGTCTTCGTCCATCGGTAACTTTGCTTGGAGCTATATTTTTATTCACCACATGATATGTGTTTTGCTTGAAGCGTCATTTTATTTTCTTTTGTTTTGCTTGCTGTTTGAATAAAATACCAAGATCTGAAATTCTTAAATGTTAGAGGGTCTTCACATTGTTACATAATTATTTAACTACTCATTGATCTTCACTTATATCTTTCTGGAGTAGTTTGTCATTTACTCGTGTGCACCACTTATATCCTATGAGTAAATGGTTGAATGATTTGAATATCATAAATCTTAAATTATATATGTTTCATATGCTTATCCCATGGGAAGTAATGACTTCACATCTAAGAAGTAGAGGTGGTAAATTTATTGAAGGTTAGCAAACATTGTATTGGTCACTTGAACAATTCATGAAAGAATATTGAAGGAAGAGAGATTTCACATATAAATATACTATCTTAGACATATTCTATGATTGTGAGCCCCATTAATTATTTTCAAACCTGAGAAAATTAGTTGAAATTGGACAACGAAGACACCATAATGAGTTATGCTTGGGTATATTTGTATAGAAGTTATATTGTTATAGATCCTCCAACATGTGGTGCTTGCTGTTTAGAATTCTTTGCTAGCCAAATATCCGTACTAAGCGAGAATACTGCTTGTGCATCCAAATTCCTTAAACCAAGTTTCTTCCATGAGTGTCCACCATGTTGGGGAACGTAGTAATTTCAAAAAAATTCCTACGCACACGCAAGATCATGGTGATGGCATAGCAACGATAGGGGAGAGTGTTGTCTACGTACCCTCGTAGACCGTTAGCGGAAGCGTTAGAACAACGCGGTTGATGTAGTCGTACGTCTTCACGATCCGACCGATCCAAGCGCCGAACGTACGGCACCTCCGAGTTCAGCACATGTTCAGCTCGATGACGATCTACGGGCTCCGATCCAGCAAAGCTCCGGAGATGAGTTCCGTCAGCACGACGGCGTGGTGACGATGATGATGTTCTACCGGCGCAGGGCTTCGCCTAAACTCTGCGACGATATGACCAAGGTGGAATATGGTGGAGGGGGGCACCACACACGGCTAAGGAACGATCCGTAGATCAACTTGTGTGTCTATGGGGTGCCCCCCCCCCGTATATAAAGGAGCAAGGGGGGAGGCCGGCCGGCCCCTTGGGGCGCGCCAAGGAGGAGGAATCCTCCTCCTAGTAGGAGTAGGACTCCTCCTTTCCTACTCCTACTAGGAGGGGAATGAAGGGGAGAGGGGAAGGAAAGGGGCGCCGCCTCCTAGTCCATTCGGACCAGGGGGGCGCGCGGCCCATGCTGGCCGCCCTCTCTTTTCCCTAAGGCCCATAAGGCCCATTACTCTCCGGGGTTCCGTAACCCCGGCACTCCGGTTTTCTCCGAAATCACCCGGAACAATTCCGGTGTCCGAATATAGTCGTCCAATATATCAATCTTTATGTCTCGACCATTTCGAGACTCCTCGTCACGTCTGTGATCACATCCGGGACTCCGAACATACTTCGGTACATCAAAACTTATAAACTCATAATAAAACTGTCATTGTAACGTTAAGCGTGCAGACCCTACGGGTTCGAGAACTATGTAGACATGGCCTAGAACTATTCTTGGTCAATAACCAATAGCGGGACCTGGATGCCCATATTGGTTCCTACATATTCTATGGAGATCTTTATCGGTCAAACCACATAACAACATACATTGTTCCCTTTGTCATCGGTATGTTACTTGCCCGAGATTCGATCGTCGGTATCCAATACCTAGTTCAATCTCGTTACCGGCAAGTCTCTTTACTCGTTACGTAATGCATCATCCCGTAACCAACTCATTGGTTACATTGCTTGCAAGGCTTATAGTGATGTGCATTACCGAGAGGGCCCAGAGATACCTCTCCGACAATCGGAGTGACAAAACCTAATCTCGAAATACGCCAACTCAACATGTACCTTCGGAGACACCTGTAGTACTCCTTTATAATCACCCGATTACGTTGTGACGTTTGGTAGTACCAAAGTGTTCCTCCGTAAACGGAGTTGCATAATTCTCATAGTTACAGTGAACTTGTATAAGTCATGAAGAAAGCAATAGCAATATACTAAACGATCAAGTGTTAGGCTAACGGAATGGGTCATGTCAATCACATCATTCTCCTAATGATGTGATCCCATTAATCAAATGACAACACATGTCTATGGTTAGGAAACATAATCATCTTTGATTAATGAGCTAGTCAAGTAGAGGCATACTAGTGACTATATGTTTGTCTATGTATTCACACATGTATCATGTTTCCGGTTAATACAATTCTAGCATGAATAATAAACATTTATCATGATATGAGGAAATAAATAATAACTTTATTATTGCCTCTAGGGCATATTTCCTTCAGTCTCCCACTTGCACTAGAGTCAATAATCTGGATTACGTAGTAATGATTCTAACACCCATGGAGTCTTGGTGCCGATCATGTTTTGCTCGTGAGAGAGGCTTAGTCAACGGGTCTGCAACATTCAGATCCGTATATCTTGCAAATCTCTATGTCTCCCACTTGGACTTGGTCCCGAATGGAATTGAAGCGTCTCTTGATGTGCTTGGTCCTCTTGTGAAATATGGATTCCTTTGCCAAGGCAATTGCACCAGTGTTGTCACAGAAGATCTTCATTGGTCCCGGTGCACTAGGTATGACACCTAGATCGGAAATGAACTCCTTCATCCAGACTCCTTCATTTGCTGCTTCAGAAGCAGCTATGTACTCCGCTTCACATGTAGATCCCGCCACGACGCTTTGTTTAGAACTGCACCAACTTACAGCTCCACGTTTAATAAAAACACGTATCCGGTTTGCGATTTAGAATCGTCCGGATCAGTGTCAAAGCTTGCATCGACGTAACCATTTACGACTAGCTCTTTGTCACTTCCATATACGAGAAACATATCCTTAGTCCTTTTCGTATTTCAGATGTTCTTGATCGTTGTCGATGATCCACTCTGATTACTTTGGTACCTCCCCCCAAGCTTATTGCTAAGCATACGTCGTCCGGTACACAAGATTGCATCCATGATAGAGCCTATGGCTGAAGCATAGGAACATCTTTCATTTTCTCTCTATCTTCTGCTGTGGTCGGCATTGAGTTTGACTCAACTTCACACCTTGAAGCACGGGCAAGAACCCTTTCTTAGCCTCGATCCATTTTGAACTTTTTCAAAATTTTATCAAGGTATGTGCTTTGTGAAAGTCCTATCAAGCGTCTTGATCTATCTCTATAGATCTTGATGCCCAATATGTAAGCAGCTTCACCGAGGTCTTTCATTGAAAAACTTTTATTCAAGTATCCCTTTATGCTATCCAGAAATTCTATATCATTTCCAATTAATAATATGTCATCTACATATAATATCGAAATGCTACTGAGCTCCCACTCACTTTCTTGTAAATACAAAGCTTCTCCAAAAGTCTCAGATGAAACCATATGCTTTGATCACACTATCAAAGCGTTTATTCCAACTCCGAGATGCTTGCACCAGTCCATAAATGGATCATTGGAGCTTCACACTTTGTTAGCACCTTTTGGATCAACAAAACCTTCGGCTGCATCATATACAACTCTTCTTCCGTAAATCCATTCAAGAATGCAGTTTTGACATCCATTTGCCAAATTTCATAATCATGAAATGCAGTAATAGCTAACATGATTCGGACGGACTTAAGCATCGCTACGGGTGAGAAAGTCTCATCGTAGTCAACCCTTGAACTTGTCGAAAACCTTTCGCAACAAGTCGAGCTTTATAGACGCTTACATTACCATCGGCGTCGGTCTTCTTCTTAAAGATCCATTTATTCTCAATGGCTTGCCGATCATCGAACAAGTCAACCAAAGTCCATACTTTGTTTTCATACATGGATCCCATCTCGATTTCATGGCCTCTAGCCATTTTGTGGAATCTGGGCTCATCATCGCTTCCTCATAGTTCGTAGGTTCATCATGGTCAAGTAACATGACTTCCGAATAGGATTACCGTACCACTCACTCGTGCGGATCTTACTCTGGTAGACCTACGAGGTTCAGTAGAAACTTGATCTGAAGTTTCATGATCAATATCATTAGCTTCCTCACTAATTGGTGTAGTTGTCACAGGAACCGGTTCTTGTGATGAACTACTTTCCAATAAAGGAGTAAATACAGTTATCTCATCAAGTTCTACTTTCCTCCCACTCACTTCTTTCGAGATAAACTCCTTCTCTAGAAAGGATCTGATTTTAGCAACAAAAATCTTGCCCTCAGATCTGTGATAGAAGGTATACCTAATAGTTTCTTTTGGGTATCCTATGAAGACACATTTCTCCAATTTGGGTTCGAGCTTATCTGGTTGAAGTTTCTTCACATAAGCATCGCAGCCCCAAACTTTAAGAAACGACAACTTTGGTTTCTTGCCAAACCACAGTTCATAAGGCATCGTCTTAACGGATTTTGATGGTGCCCTATTTAACGTGAATGCGGCCGTCTCTAAAGCATAACCCCAAAACGATAGCGGTAAATCAGTAAGAGACATCATAGATCGCACCATATCTAGTAAAGTACGATTACGATGTTCGGACACACCATTTCATTGTGGTGTTCCGGGTGGCGTGAGTTGCGAAACTATTCCGCATTGTTTCAAGTGTAGACCAAACTCGTAACTCAAATATTCTCCTCCACGATCAGATCGTAGAAACTTTATTTTCTTGTTACGATGATTTTCAACTTCACTCTGAAATTCTTTGAACTTTTCAAATGTTTCAGACTTGTGTTTCATTAAGTAGATATACCCATATCTGCTCAAATCATCTGTGAAGGTGAGAAAATAACGATACCCGCCGCGAGCCTCAACATTCATTGGACCACAAACATCAGTATGTATGATTTCCAACAAATCAGTTGCTCGCTCCATAGTTCCGGAGAACAGCGTTTTAGTCATCTTGCCCATGAGGCATGGTTCGCAAGTACCAAGTGATTCATAATCAAGTGATTCCAAAAGCCCATCAGTATGGAGTTTCTTCATGCGCTTTACACCGATATGACCTAAACGGCAGTGCCACAAATAAGTTGCACTATCGTTACCAACTCTGCATCTTTTGGTTTCAACACTATGAATATGTGTATCACTACTATCGAGATTCAATAAAAATAGACCATTCTTCAAGGGTGCATGACCATAAAAGATATTACTCATATAAATAGAACAACCATTATTCTCCGATTTAAATGAATAACCGTCTCGCATCAAAAAAGATCCAGATATAATGTTCATGCTCAACGCTGGCACCAAATAACAATTATTTAGGTCTAAAACTAATCCCGACGGTAGAGGTAGAGGTAGCGTGCCGACCGCGATCACATCGACTTTGGAACCATTTCCCACGCGCATCGTCACCTCGTCCTTAGCCAATATTCGCAATCCGTAGTCCTGCTTGAGTTGCAAATATTAGCAATGAACCAAGATCAAATACCAGTGCTATGCGAGCATTAGTAAGGTACACATCAATAACATGTATATCACATATACCTTTGTTCACTTTGCCATCCTTCTTATCCGCCAAATACTTGGGGCAGTTCCGCTTCGATGTCGATCGCTTGCGGAGAAGCACTCGATTTGAGCTTGGGTCCAGACTTGTGTTTCTTCTCTTGAGCAGCAACTTGCTTGCCGTTCTTTTGAAGTTCCCTTCTTCTTCCCTTTGCCCTTTTCTTGAAACTGGTGGTCTTGTTAACCATCAACACTTGATGCTCCTTCTTGATTTCTACCTCATGAGCTTTTAACATTGCGAAGAGCTCGAGAATAGTCTTGTTCATCCCTTGCATATTATAGTTCATCACGAAGCTCTTGTAGCTTGGTGGCGATGATTGAAGAATTACATCAATGACACTATCATCGGAAGATTAACTCCCAGTTGAATCAAGTGGTTATTATACCCGGACATTTTGAGTATGTGTTCACCGACGTAACTATTCTCCTCCATCTTGCAGCTATAGAACTTATTGGAGACTTCATATCTCTCAATCCGGGCATTTGCTTGAAATATTAACTTCAACTCTGGAACATCTCATATGCTCCATGATGTTCAAAACGTCGTTGAAGACCGGTTCTAAGCCGTAAAGCATGGCACATCGAACTATCGAGTAGTCATCGGCTTTGCTCGCGGACGTTCTTAACGTCGTTAGTTGCATCAGCAACGAGGCTCGGCACCCAGCGGTGCTTCCAGACGTAACTTTTCGTGCAGCAATGAGGATAATCCTCATGTTATGGACCCGATCCGTGTAATTGCTACCATCATCTTTCAACTTTGCTTTCTCAAGGAACGCATTAAAATTCAACGGAACAACAAAGACGAGCCATCTATCTACAAACAAACATAGACAAGCAAAATACTATTAGGTACTAAGTTCATGATAAATTTAAGTTCAATTAATCATATTACTTAAGAACTCCCACTTAGACAGACATCTCTCTAGTCATCTAAGTGATCACGCGATCCAAATCAACTAAACCATGTCCGATCATCACGTGAGATGGAGTAGTTTCAATGGTGAACATCACTATGTTGATCATATCTACTATATGATTCACGCTGGACCTTTCGGTCTCCGTGTTCCGAGGCCATATCTGTATATGCTAGGCTCGTCAAGTATGACCTGAGTATTCCGCGTGTGCAACTGTTTGCACCGTTGTATTTGAGCGTAGAGCCTATCACACCCGATCATCACGTGGTGTCTCGGACGAAGAACTTTCGCAGCGGTGCATACTCGGGAGAACACTTCTTGATTATTAGTGAGAGATCATCTTAAAATGCTACCGTCAATCAAAGCAAGATAAGATGCATAAAGGATAAACATCACATGCAATCAATATAAGTGATATGATATGGCCATCATCATCTTGTGCTTGTGATCTCCATCTTGAAGCACCGTCGTGATCACCATCGTCACCGGCGCGACACCTTGATCTCCATCGTAGCATCGTTGTCGTTCGCCATCTATTGCTTCTCGACTATCGCTACCGCTTAGTGATAAAGTAAAGCAATTACAGAGCGTTGCATTTCATACAATAAGCGACAACCATATGGCTCTCGCCGATTGCCGATAACCGGTTACAAAACATGATCATCTCATACAATAAAATATAGCATCACGTCTTGACCATATCACATCACAACATGCCTGCAAAAACAAGTTAGGCGTCCTCTACTTTGTTGTTGCAAATTTTACGTGGCTGCTACGGGCTTTAGCAAGAACCGTTCTTACCTCGCATCAAAACCACAACGATAGTTCCTCAAGTTGGTGTTGTTTTAACCTTCGCAAGGACCGAGCATAGCCACACTCGATTCGATTAAAGTGAGAGAGCAGACACCCGCCACCACCTTTAAGCACGAGTGCTCGTAACGATGAAACCAGTCTCGTAAGCGTAAGCGTAATGTCGGTCCGGGCGCTTCATCTCACAATACCGCCAACCAACGTATGACATGCTTGGTAAGCGGTATGACTTGTATCGCCCACAACTCACTTGTTCTACTCATGCATATAACATCAACGCATAAAACCTAGGCTCGGATGCCACTGTTGGGGAACGTAGTAATTTCAAAAAAAACTCCTACGCACACACAAGATCATGGTGATGGCATAGCAACGAGAGGGGAGAGTGTTGTCTACGTACCCTCGTAGACCGTTAGCGGAAGCGTTAGCACAACGCGGTTGATGTAGTCGTACATCTTCACGATCCGACCGATCCAAGCGCCGAACGTACGGCACCTCCGAGTTCAGCACACGTTCAGCTCGATGACGATCTCCGGGCTCCGATCCAGCAAAGCTCCGGAGATGAGTTCCGTCGACCTGACGGCGTGGTGGCGATGATGATGTTCTCTCGGCGCAGGCTTCACCTAAACTCCGCGACGATATGACCGAGGTGGAATATGGTGGAGGGGGGCACCGCACACGGCTAAGGAACGATCCGTAGATCAACTTGTGTGTCTATGGGGTGCCCCCCCCCCGTATATAAAGGAGCAAGGGGGAGGCCGGCCGGCCCTTGGGGCGCCAAGGAGGAGGAATCTGTCCTACTCCTACTAGGAGGGGGAGGAAGGGGAGAGGGGAAGGAAGGGGCGCCCCCCTCCTAGTCCATTCGGACCAGAGGGGAGGGCCCCATGCCCATCTGGCCGCCTCTCTCCTTTCCCCTAAGGCCCATAAGGCCCATTACTCTCTGGGGGTTCCGTAACCCCCAAGACTCGGTTTTCTCCAAATCACCCGGAACAATTCCGGTGTCCGAATATAGTCGTCCAATATATCAATCTTTATGTCTCGGCCATTTCGAGACTCCTCGTCACGTTCGCGATCACATCCGGGACTCCGAACATACTTCGGTACATCAAAACTTATAAACTCATAATAAAACTGTCATCGTAACGTTAAGCGTGCGGACCCTATGGGTTCGAGAACTATGTAGACATGGCCTAGAACTATTCTTGGTCAATAACCAATAGCGGGACCTGGATGCCCATATTGGTTCCTACATATTCTACGAAGATCTTTATCGGTCAAACCGCATAACAACATACGTTGTTCCCTTTGTCATCGGTATGTTACTTGCCCGAGATTCGATCGTCGGTATCCAATACCTAGTTCAATCTCATTACTGGCAAGTCTCTTTACTCGTTACGTAATGCACCATCCCGTAACCAACTCATTGGTTACATTGCTTGCAAGGCTTATAGTGATGTGCATTACCGAGAGGGCCCAGAGATACCTCTCCGACAATCGGAGTGACAAAACCTAATCTCAAAATACGCCAACTCAACATGTACCTTCGGAGACACCTGTAGTACTCCTTTATAATCAGCCAGTTACGTTGTGATGTTTGGTAGTACCCAAAGTGTTCCTCCGGTAAACGGGAGTTGCATAATTCTCATAGTTACAGGAACTTGTATAAGTCATGAAGAAAGCAATAGCAATATACTAAACGATCAAGTGCTAGGCTAACGGAATGGGTCATGTCAATCACATCATTCTCCTAATGATGTGATCCCATTAATCAAATGACAACACATGTCTATGGTTAGGAAACATAATCATCTTTGATTAATGAGCTAGTCAAGTAGAGGCATACTAGTGACTATATGTTTGTCTATGTATTCACACATGTATCATGTTTCCGGTTAATACAATTCTAGCATGAATAATAAACATTTATCATGATATGAGGAAATAAATAATAACTTTATTATTGCCTCTAGGGCATATTTCCTTCAGTCTCCCACTTGCACTAGAGTCAATAATCTAGATTACATAGTAATGATTCTAACACCCATGGAGTCTTGGTGCCGATCATGTTTTGCTCGTGAGAGAGGCTTAGTCAACGGGTCTGCACCATTCAGATCCGTATGTATCTTGCAAATCTCTATGTCTCCCACTTGGACTTGGTCCCGAATGGAATTGAAGCGTCTCTTGATGTGCTTGGTCCTCTCGGTAATACACATCACTTAAGCCTTGCAAGCATTTCAACTAATGAGTTAGTTGCGAGATGATGTATTACGGAACGAGTAAAGAGACTTGCCGGTAACGAGATTGAACTAGGTATTGGATACCGACGATCGAATCTCGGGCAAGTAACATACCGATGACAAAGGGAACAACATATGTTGTTGTGCGGTTTGACCGATAAAGATCTTCGTAGAATATGTAGGAACCAATATGGGCATCCAGGTCCCGCTATTGGTTATTGACCGGAGACGTGTCTCGATCATGTCTACATTGTTCTCGAACCGTAGGGTCCGCACGCTTAAGGTTTCGATGACAGTTTCATTATGAGTTTATGTATTTTGATGTACCGAAGGTTGTTCGGAGTCCCGGATTTGATCACGGACATACCGAGGAGTCTTGAAATGGTCGAGACATAAAGATTGATATATTGGACGGATATATTTGGACACCGGAAAGGTTCCGGGTGAGATTGGAAATATAGCGGAGTTCCGGGAGGTTACCGGAACCCCCCGGTAAGTATATGGGCCTTATTGGGCCTAGTGGAAGGGAGGGAGAAGGAGCAAGGGAGGGCCCCCCCAAGCCCAATCCGAATTGGGAGGGGGGCCGGCCCCCCTTTCCTTCTCTCCTCCCCCCTCTTCCTTCCTTCTCCTACTCCGAATAGGAAAGGGGGGGCCAAACCTACTTGGAGTAGGTTTGCCCCCCTAGGGCGTGCCTCCCCCTTGGGCCGGCCTCCTCCTCCCTCCCTCCTTTATATACGGGGGGGCACCCCATTGACACACAAGTTGATCATTGAGATCGTTCCTTAGCCGTGTGCGGTGCCCCCCTCCACGATATTACACATCGGTCATATTGTAGCGGTGCTTAGGCGAAGCCCTGCGACAGGAGAACATCAAGATCGTCACCACGCCGTCGTGCTGACAGAACTCCTCCCCGCGCCTCTGTTGGATCAGAGATCGGGGTGCGTCATCGAGCTGTACGTGTGTCAAGAACTCGGAGGTACCGGAGTAACGGTGCTTGGATCGGTTGGACCGAGAGGACGTACGACTACTTCCTCTACGTTGCGTCAACGCTTCCGCTTCGGTCTACGAGGGTACGTAGACTACACTCTCCCCTCTCGTTGCTATGCATCACCATGATCTTGCGTGTGCGTAGGAAATTTTTTGAAATTACTACGTTCCCCAACAGTGGCATCCGAGCCAGGTTTTTATGGTTTGATGTTATATGCACGAGTAGAACACAAGTGAGTTATGGGCGATATAAGTCATACTGCTTACCAGCATGTCATACTTTGGTTCGGCGGTATTATTGGATGAAGCGGTCCGGACCGACATTACGCGTACGCTTACGCGAGACTGGTTTTACCGCCGTGCTTTGCACACAGGTGACTAGCGGGTGTCAGTTTCTCCAACTTTAGTTGAACCGAGTGTGGCTACGCCCGATCCTTGCGAAGGTTAAAACATCATCAACTTGACAAACTATCGTTGTGGTTTTGATGCGTAGGTAAGAACGGTTCTTGCTCAGCCCATAGCAGCCACGTAAAATTTGCAACAACAAAGTAGAGGATGTCTAACTTGTTTTTGCAGGGCATGTTGTGATGTGATATGGTCAAGACGTGATAAGATATAAGTTGTTGTATGAGATGATCATGTTTTGTTGAAGTTATCAGCAACTGGCAGAAGCCCTATGGATGTCTCTTTATTGCATAAGATGCAAGCGCCAAATAATTGCTTTACTTTATCGCTATGCGATAGCAATAGTTGCAAGAGCAGTAGTTTGCGAGACAACCATGTGATGACACATTGATATAGATCAAGATGATGGAGATCATGGTGTCGTGCCGGTGACGATAGAGATCATGACAGTACTTTGGAGATGGAGATCAAAGGCGCAAGATGATCATGGCCATATCATGTCACATATTTTGGTTGCATATGATGTTTATCTATTATACATCTTATTCTTGCTTTGATTGACGGTAGCATTTTAAGATGATCTCTCACTAATTATCAAGAAGTGTTCTCCCTGAGTATGCACCGTTGCCAAAGTTCGTCGTGCCCAGACACCACGTGATGATCGGGTGTGATAAGCTCTACGTCCATCTACAACGGGTGCAAGCCAGTTTTGCACACGCGAATACTCGAGTTAAACTTGACGAGCCTAGCATATGCAGATATGGCCTCGAGCACGGAGACCGAAGGTCGAGCGTGAATCATATAGTAGATATGATCAACATAGTGATGTTCACCATTGAAAACTACTCCATCTCACGTGATGATCGGTTATGGTTTAGTTGATTTGGATCACGTGATCACTTAGATGACTAGAGGGATGTCCATCTAAGTGGGAGTTCTTAAGTAATATGATTAATTGAACTTAAATTTATCATGAACTTAGTCCTGGTAGTATTTTGCAAATTATGTTGTAAGATCAATAGCTCGCGTTGTTGCTTTCATATGTTTATATGTTCCTAGAGAAAATTGTTTTGAAAAATGTTAGTAGCAATGATGCGGATTGGATCCGTGATCTGAGGTTTATCCCCATTGCTGCACAGAAGAATTATGTCCTTAATGCACCGCTAGGCTTACGCACCTATTGCAGAGCGGTCTGCGGCGTTATGAACGTTTGGCTACTCAATATGATGACTACTTGATAGTTTAAGTGCACCATGCTTAACGGCTTAGAATCGGGACTTCAAAGATGTTTTGAACGTCATGGACCATATGAGATGTTCCAGAGTTGAAGTTAATATTTCAAGCAAATACCGGGTTGAGAGATATGAAGTCTCCAACAAGTTATATAGCTAAAAGATGGAGGAGAATCGCTCAACTAGTGAGCATGTGCTCAGATTGTCCAGGTACTACAATCGCTTGAATCAAGTGGGAGTTAATCTTCCGGATAAGATAGTGATTGATGAATTATCTAGTCACCATCACCAAGTTAGTAGAACTTCGTGATGAACTATAGTATGCAAGGGATGATGAAAATGATTCCCGAGTTTTTCATGATGATGAAATCGATGAAGGTAGAAATCAAGAAAGAACATCAAGTGTTGATGGTTAAAAGACCACTAGTTTCAAGAAAAGAGCAAAGGGATAGAAGGAACTTCAAGAAGCACGGCAAGCAAGTTGTTGCTCAAGTGAAGAAGCCCAAGTCCGGACCTAAGCCCGATACTAAGTGTTTCTACCGCAAAGGACTGGTCATCGAAGCGAACTACCCCAAGTATTTGGCGGATAAGAAGGATGGCAATGTGAACAAAGGTATATTTGATATACATGTTATTGATGTGTACTTTACTAGTGTTTATAGCAACCCCTCGGTATTTGGTACTGGTTCGGTTGCTAAGAGTAGTAACTCAAACGGAGTTGCGTAATAAAATGTAAACTAGTTAAGGGTGAAGTGACGATGTGTGTTGAAAGTAGTTTCAAGATTGATATGATCATCATCGCACACTCCCTATACTTTCGGGATTAGTGTTAGACCTAAATAAATGTTATTTGGCATTTGCGTTGAGCATGAACATGATTTGATCGTGTTTATTGCGATACGGTTATTCATTTAAAGTTAGAGAATAATTGTTATTCTGTTTACATGAATAAAACCTTCGATGGTCATACACCCAATGAACATAGTTTGTTGGATCTCGATCGTAGTGATACACATATCCATAATATTGATGCCAAAAGATGCAAAGTTAATAATGATAGTGCAACTTATTTGTGGCACTCGCCGCTTGGGTCATATCGGTGTAAGCGATGAAGAAACTCCATAAAGATGGATTTTCGGAATCACTTGGTTATGAATCATTTGATGCTTGCGAACCGTGCCTTTTGGGCAAGATGACTAAAAACTCCGTTCTCCGGAACAATGGAACAAGCTACTGACTTATTGGAAATAATACATACCGATGTATGCGATCCAATGAGTGATTGATGCTCGTGGCAAGTATCGTTATTTTCTGACCTTCACAAGATGATTTGAGCAGATATGGGTATATCTACTTGATGACACATAAGTCTGAAATAGTTGAAAGGTTCAAAGAGTTTCAGAGTGAAGTGGAAAAATCATCGTAACAAGAAAATAAAATTTCTGCGATCTGATCTCGGAAACGAATATTTGAGTTACGAGTTTGGTCTTCAATTAAAACAATGTGGAATAGTTTCACAGCTCACACCACCTGGAACACCACAATGTTATGGTGTGTCCGAACGTTGTAACCGCACTTTATTGGATATGGTGCGATCTATGATGTCTCTTACTGATTTACCATTATCATTTTGGGGTTATGCATTAAAGACAGCTGCATTCACGTTAAAAGGGCACCATCTAAATCCGTTGAGACGACACCATATGAACTGTGGTTTAGCAAGAAACCCAAGTTGTCGTTTCTTAAAGTTTGGGGTTGTGATGCTTATGTGAAAAAGTTTCATCCTGATAAGCTCAAACCCAAATCGGAGAAGTGCGTCTTCATAGAATACCCAAAGGAAATTGTTGGGTACACCTTCTATCACAGATCCGAAGGCAAGATATTCGTTGCTAAAAATGGATCCTTTCTAGAAAAGGAGTTTCTCTCGAAAGAAGTGAGTGGGAGGAAAGTAGAACTTGATGAAGTAACTGTACCTTCTCCCTAATTGGAAAATAGTTCATCACTGAAATCAGTTCCAGTGATTCCTACACCAATTAGTGAGGAAGCTAATGATGATGATCATGAAACTTCAGATCAAGTTACTACAGAATCTCGTAGGTCTTCCAGAGTACGGTCTGCACCAGAGTGGTACGGTAATACTGTTCTGAAAGTCATGTTACTAGACCATGATGAACCTACGAACTATGAGGAAGCGATGATGAGCCCAGACTCCGCAAAATGGCTTAAGGCCATGAAATCTAAGATGGGATCCATGTATGAGAACAAAGTGTGGACTTTGGTGGAGTTGCCCGATGATCGGTAAGCCATATTGTATAAATAGATCTTCAAGAGGAAGACGGACGTTGATAGTAGTGTTACTATCTACAAAGCTCGACTTGTCGCAAAAGGGGTTTTGACAAGTTCAAGGTGTTGACTACAATGAGATTTTCTCAATTGTAGCAATGCTTAAGTCTGTCCGAATCATGTTAGCAATTGCCACAATTTATGAAATTTGGCAAATGGATGTAAAAACTGCATTCCTGAATGGGTTTCTAGAGGAAGAGTTGTATATGATGCAACCAGAAGGTTTTATCGATCCAAAGGGAGCTAACAAAGTGTGCAAGCTCCAGCGATCCATCTATGGACTGGTGCAAGCATCTCGGAGTTGGAATATACGCTTTGATGAGTTGATCAAAGCATATAGTTTTATCTGCACTTACAATGAAGCCCTGTATTTACAAGAAAGTGAGTGGGAGCACTACAAAGATTTCGATAAGTATATGTGAATGACATATTGTTGATCGGAAATAATGTAGAATTATTCTCGCAAAGCATAAAGGAGTGTTTGGAAGGAGTTCTTTAAAATAAAGACCTCGGTAAAGCTACTTACATATTGAGCATCAAGATCTATTGAGATAGATCAAGACGCTTGATAAGATTTTCAATGAGTACATACCTTGACAAGATTTTGAAGTAGTTCAAAATGGAACGATCAAAGAAGGAGTTCTTGCCTGTGTTGCAAGGTGTGAAGTTGAGTAAGACTCAAGACCGACCATGGCGTAAAATAGAAAGAGAATGAAAGTCACTCCCTATGCCTCACCATAGGTTCTATAAAAGTATACCATGCTATGGACCGGACCTATTGTATACTCCTTTGGTTTGGCAAGGAGTACAATAGTGATCTAGGAGTAGATCATCGGACATTGGTCAAATTTATCCTTAGTGGAATAAGGATATGTTTCTTGATTATGGAGGTGACAAAAGGTTAAATAAATAAAGGGTTACGTCGATACAAGTTTTGGCACTGATCCAGATGATTCTAAGTCTTAATCTGGATACATATTGAAAGTGGGGCAATTAGCTAGAGTAGCTCCGGTGCAGAGCATTGTAGACATAGAAAATTGCAAAATACATAACGGATCTGAATGTGAAAGACCCGTTGACTAAGATCCTCTTCCACGAGCAAAACATGATCAACACCAAGACTCCATGGGTGTTAGAATCATTACTGTGTAATCTAGATTATTGACTCTAGTGCAAGTGGGAGACTGAAGGAAATATGCCCTAGAGGCAATAATAAAGTTATTATTTATTTCCTTATATCATGATAAATGTTTATTATTCATGCTAGAATTGTATTAACCGGAAACATAATACATGTGTGAATATATAGACAAACAGAGTGTCACTAGTATGCCTCTACTTGACTAGCTTGTTAATCAAAGATGGTTATGTTTCCTAACCATGAACAAGGAGTTGTTATTTGATTAACAAGGTCACATCATTAGTTGAATGATCTGATTGACATGACCCATTCCGTTAGCTTAGCACACGATCGCTTAGTATGTTGCTATTGCTTCCTTCATGACTTATACATGTTCCTATGACTATGAGATTATGCAACTCCGTTTACGGAGGAACACTTTGTGTGCTACCAAACGTCACAACGTAATCGGGTGATTATAAAGGTGCTCTACAGTGTCTCTCAAGGTACTTGTTGAGTTGGCGATTTCGAGATTAGGATTTGTCACTCCAAATGTCGGAGAGGTATCTCTGGGCCCTCTCGGTAATACACATCACTTAAGCCTTGCAAGCATTTCAATTAATGAGTTAGTTGCGAGATGATGTATTACGGAACGAGTAAAGAGACTTGCCGGTAACGAGATTGAACTAGGTATTGGATACCGACGATCGAATCTCGGGCAAGTAACATACCGATGACAAAGGGAACAACGTATGTTGTTGTGCGGTTTGACCGATAAAGATCTTCGTAGAATATGTAGGAACCAATATGGGCATCCAGGTCCCGCTATTGGTTATTGACCGGAGACGTGTCTCGGTCATGTCTACATTGTTCTCGAACCGTAGGGTCCGCACGCTTAAGGTTTCAATGACAGTTTCATTATGAGTTTATGTATTTTGATGTACCTAAGGTTGTTCGGAGTCTCGGATGTGATCAGGACATGACGAGGAGTCTCGAAATGGTCGAGACATAAAGATTGATATATTGGACGGATATATTTGGACAACGGAAAGGTTCCGGGTGAGATTGGAGAACCCCCCGGTAAGTATATGGGCCTTATTGGGCCTTAGTGGAAGGGAGGGAGAAGGAGCAAGGAGGCGCCCCCAAGCCCAATCCGGGTGGGAGGGGCCCCCCTTCCTCTCTCCTCCCCCCTTCCTTCCTTCTCCTACTCGAATAGGAAAGGGGGCCAAACCTACTTGGAGTAGGTTTGCCCCTAGGGCGCCTCCCCCTTGGGCCGCCTCCTCCTCCCTCCCTCCTTTATATACGGGGGGGCACCCCATTGACACACAAGTTGATCATTGAGATCGTTCCTTAGCCGTGTGTGGTGCCCTCCTCCACGATATTACACCTCGGTCATATTGTAGCGGTGCTTAGGCGAAGCCTGCGCGACAGAGAACATCAAGATCGCCACCACGCCGTCGTCTTGTGGAACTCCTCCCGCGCCTCTGCTGGATCGAGATCAAAAGTGCGCCATCGAGCTGACGTGTGTCAAGAACTCGGAGGTACCGAGTAACGGTGCTTGGATCGGTTGGACCGAGAGGACGACGACTACTTCCTCTACGCTATGTCAACGCTTCGCTTCGGTCTACGAGGGTACGTAGACTACACTCTCCCCTCTCGTTGCTATGCATCACCATGATCTTGCGTGTGCGTAGGAAATTTTTTGAAATTACTACGTTCCCCAACAGGGGATCCCTCACCGGTGGCCATCTTCATCATCCCGGCACTCTCCATGACGAGGAGGGAGTAGTTCACCCTCGGGGCTGAGGGTATGTACTAGTAGCTATGTGTTTGATCTCTCTCTCGTATTCTTGATTCGGCACGATCTTGATGTATCGCGAGCTTTGCTATTATAGTTGGATCTTATGATGTTTCTCCCCCTCTACTCTCTTGTAATGGACTGAGTTTTCCCTTTGAAGTTATCTTATCGGATTGAGTCTTTAAGGATTTGAGAACACTTGATGTATGTCTTGCGTGGGATACCCGTGGTGACAATGGGGTATTCTATTGATTCACTTGATGTATGTTTTGGTAATCAACTTGTGGGTTCCGTGACCTTGGGAATCTATGCATAGGGGCTGGCACACGTTTTCGTCTTGACTCTCCGGTAGAAACTTTGGGGCACTCTTTGAAGTACTTTGTGTTGGTTGAATAGATGAATCTGAGATTGTGTGATGCATATTGTATAATCATGCCCACGGATACTTGAGGTGACATTGGAGTATCTAGGTGACATTAGGGCTTTGGTTGATTTGTGTCTAAGGTGTTATTCTAGTACGAACTCTATGATAGATCGAACAGAAAGAATAGCTTCGTGTTATTTTACTACAGACTCTTGAATAGATCGATCAGAAAGGATAACTGTCAAATGGTTTCGTACCCTATAATAATCTCTTCGTTTGTTCTCCGCTATTAGTGAATTTGGGTGACTCTTTGTTGCGGATAGTTATATGATCCAGTTATGTTATTATTGTTGAGAGAACTTGCACTAGTGAAAGTATGAACCTTAGGCCTTGTTTCCTACCATTGCGATACCGTTTACACTCACTTTTATAAGTAGTTACCTTGCTGTTTTTATAATTTCAGATTACAAAAACCTATATCTATCATCCATATTGCACTTGTATCACCATCTCTTCGCCGAACTAGTGCACCTATACAATTTACCATTGTACTGGGTGTGTTGGGGACACAAGGGACTCTTTGTTATTTGGTCGCAGGGTTGTTTGAGAGAGACCATCTTCATCCTACGCCTCCCATAGATTGATAAACCTTAGGTCATCCACTTGAGGGAAATTTGCTACTGTCCTATAAACCTTTGCACTTGGAGGCCCAACAACGTCTACAAGAAGAAGGTTGTGTTGTAGACATCAGCTGCTAGAAAGTAAATGAACTAAGTCATTATTCCGACCTTTTTGCCCAGGGAGACAAAGATCTCTAACTAAAGAAGGATAAGTAAAATGGTTTGTTACATAATAAGATGGTCATGAATGGGGGCCCAAATAGTGCACCAAGGAGTGCTCAAAATTGAGATATTACCTTGAGTTAATTGGTAAAAAGAATGAGCTTTTAACATAGGGATCATTCTTAAAACAGAAGTCTGGTTGTCCAAATGGAAGAGTCATGAAAATATTTAGCCTTAAGAACAGGTACAACTGAGAAGAAGGGGATTTAGCAATTCTCCAAGCAGCTGCAAATACAAGACTTTCATTGATCGCCTTCAAATTCCTTATACCCATGCCACCTTCTTCTCTAGAATTGCAGATATCTTTTTGTGCATGATACGTCTCCAACGTATCTACTTTTCCAAACACTTTTGCCCTTGTTTTGGACTCTAACTTGCATGATTTGAATGAAACTAACCCGGACTGACGTTGTTTTCAGCAGAACTGCCATGATGTTGTTTTATGTGTAGAAAAGAAAAGTTCTCGGAATGTCCTGAAAATCCACGGAGGCACTTTTTGGAAAATATAAAAAATACTGGCGAAAGAATCAAGACCAAGGGGCCCACACCCTGTCCACGAGGGTGGGGGCGCGCCCCCTCCCCCTGGGCGCGCCCCCCTGTCTCGTGGGCCCCCTGGACCTCCACCGACCTCAACTCCAACTCCATATATTCACGTTCGGGGAGAAAAAAAATCAGAGAGAAAATTTCATCGGGTTTTACGATATGGAGCCGCCGTCAAGCCCTAATCTCTCTCGGGAGGGCTGATCTGGAGTCCGTTCGGGGCTCCGGAGAGGGGGATTCATCGATGTCGTCATCATCAACCATCCTCCATCACCAATTTCATGATGCTCACCGCCGTGCGTGAGTAATTCCATCATAGGCTTGCTGGACGGTGATGTGTTGGATGAGATTTACCATGTAATCAAGTTAGTTTTGTTAGGGTTTGATCCCTAGTATCCACTATGTTCTGAGATTGATGTTGCTATGACTTTGCTATGCTTAATGCTTGTCACTAGGGCCCGAGTGCCATGATTTCATATCTGAACCTATTATGTTTTCATGAATATATGTGTGTTCTTGATACTATCTTGCAAGTCTAGTCACCTATTATGTGTTATGATCCGACAACCCCGAAGTGACAATAATCGGGATACTTCTCGGTGATGACCGTAGTTTGAGGAGTTCATGTATTCACTATGTGCTAATGCTTTGTTCCGGTTCTCTATTAAAAGGAGGCCTTAATATCCCTTAGTTTCGCTAGGACCCGCTGCCACGGAGGGTAGGACAAAAGATGTCATGCAAGTTCTTTTCCATAAGCACGTATGACTATTTACTGAATACATGCCTACATTACATTGATGAACTAGAGCTAGTTCTGTGTCACCCTATGTTATAGCTATTACATGAGGAATCGCATCCGGCATAATTATCCATCCCTGATCCATTGCCTACGAGCTTTTCACATCTTGTGTTTCGCTTATTTACTTTTCCGTTGCTCTGTTACAATCACTACAAAACCCAAAAACATTACTTTTGCTATCGTTATCTTTGTTATCATACTACTTTGCTACTAAATACTTTGCTGCAGATACTAAGTTATCTAGGTGTGGTTGAATTGACAACTCAACTGCTAATACTCAAGAATATTCTTTGGCTCCCCTTGTGTCGAATCAATAAATTTGGGTTGAATACTTTACCCTCGAAAGCTGTTGCAATCCCCTACACTTGTGGGTTATCAAGACTAATTTCTGGCGCCGTTGCCGGGGAGCATAGCTCTATTTTCTGAGTCACTTGGGATTTATATCTGTTGATCACTATGAAGAACTTGAAAGACGCGAACCAAGATTTTGCCCTCAACTACGAGGGAGGTAAGGAACTACCATCTAGCTCGCACTAGATTTTCCTTCCGTTATTAGTAAGCTTGCGACACCTAAACCTCGCTATCGCTATGAATTCGATATGTCACATGTTATTGATGATGCCACTTCGCTATGCATGATACTTATGATGAAACTACTTACATGCGTGATACTACTTTGCCATTAGGTGAATTTCTTGATGAACAACTTGCTAGAGTTAGGGGGAACGAAATTATTGAAGATGCTATTATTGATGATAGTGATGATGAAAATTCTCCCAATGATTATGAATTGCATGTTGTTCCTGAGGGTTATGTTATGAATGAAGAAGCTGCTAGAGCTATCTTTGCTTGCAATGATAGATATGATCTTAAGAAATTATTAGCTAAATGGAAGCAGCAGTCTCTTAGTGCTAGAATGAAACCCGACCACCTTTTGCTACTTCACCTATCGTATTCTTGATAAGGATTATGAATTCTCTGTTGATCCTGAAATTATTACTTTAGTTGAATCGATCCTTTTATGGCCTTGAATCAAACTGTTGTGGCACATCTTACCAAGTTGAATGATATAGCTACCTGTTTACTCATGATGATAAATCTCGCTATTATTATATCCTTAAGATATTTCCGCTCGTTAAAGGGTGATGCTAAGACTTGGTACAATTCTTTTGCTCCTGGTTGTTTGCGTAGTCCCCTGTGATATGATTTATTATACGTGCTAAATATTTCCTGCTCATATGAAACAAGCTGCCTTATGGAAATATATAATTTTGTGCAAATCAAAGAAGAGAGTCTCCCACAAGTTTGGGGAGGCTTCTCCGATTACTTAATGCTTTGCCCGATCATCCTCTCAAGAAAAATGAAATACTTGATATCTTTTATAATGGACTAACCGATGCTTCCAAGGACTACTTGGATAGTTGTGCTGGTTGTGTTTTCAGGGAATGAACAGTCGACAAAGCTGAATTACTATTGAATAATATGTTGACTAATGAAAATAATTGGACTCTTCCTGAGCCAATTCCTGAGGCAGTTCCTGAACCAATTGAGCCAACTCCTGAGCCTATTCCTAAACCCACTCCGAAGAAGAGAGGTGTTTTATTTCTCAGTCCTGAAGATATGCAAGAGGCAAAGAAATCAATGAAAGAAAAAAGGTATTAAAGCAGAAGATGTTAAGAATTTACCACCTATTGAAGAAATACATGGTCTTAATATACCGCCTATTGAAGAACCACATTGTCTTGATAACCCGACACAGGTAGTAAAGGTAAATTCTCTCTATAGATATGATAAAGTTGAAATCCCCTCTACTAAATTCCATAGCCCATGCTTAGATGAATTTGATGACTTTATGGCTAGACAAGAAAGTTTTAATGCTTATGTTGGTAGAGATCTAAAGAATAATGCTTTCGAGGTAGGACGTGTGAGCGATAATATGGCTAGAGTTAAAGGTGAACTCAAACTCATTAGCAAATATACTTCTATGGTTGCTACTCAAGCTGAGCAAGTACTCAAAGCTCAAAATGATTTGATTTATGAATTAAATAATAAAAATGACTTTGTTGTTAGAGTGGCTACTAGAACTGGTAGAATGACTCAGGAACCTTTGTATCCTGAAGGCCACCCTAAGAGAGTCGAGCAAGATTCTCAGAGAAATAATTTAGAGGCACCTAGTTCTTCTAAAAAGAAGAAAAAGAAAAACGATAGGACTCTGCATGCTTCTAGTGAACCTGCTTTGTAGACACACCCGAGAATCCCAATGATATTTCTATCTCGATGTCTTTGAAACACAATCAGGTGATGAACATGAACCTAGTGATAATGTTAATGATAATGTTCATGTTGATGCTCAACCTAGCAAAAATAATGAAGTAGAGATTGAACTTGCTGTTGATCTTGATAATCCACAATCAAAGAATCAACGTTATGATAAGAGAGATTTTGTTGCTAGGAAGCACGGTAGAGAAAGAGAACCATGGGTTCAGAAACCCATGCCCTTTCCTCCTAAACCATCCAAGACAAAGGATGATGAGGATTTTGAGCGCTTTGCTGAAATGATTAGACCTATCTTCTTACGTATGCGCTTAACTGATATGCTCAAAGTAAATCCTTATGCTAAGTATATGAAGGATATCATTACAAATAAAAGAAAGATACCGGAAGCTGAAATTTCCACCTGGACATGGTGCAAGAGACGAGGGCGTGCCTCCATGAATCTTGACATCCACAAAACGGACAAACATCCTGTACCTACATATTACGCTTCTTCAAGACATCAGTGGTGGGGAGTGAGTGGTGTGCAAGTTGCCATAAGAAGATTCGAACTTTGGACGGTACCTTCAATTTCCACAAAGAACTCCAAGATTTTTCATCCCTGTGAGTGTTAGATGATCCACCTCGTGTACATACCTTACATACCTTACATACGACTAACCAGGACCACCGTATGCATGCATGAGGATAGACTCTCCATGGAAATAGAATGAGGCCCAGAATGATTATGGATACAAATAATGATTATATGATTTATAAACTCCAATATAAATGAATGTGGAAAAAACACAATTGGGGGGGCCTCGCCTCCCTCCAAATCATAATTTAACTAGTCGTTAAAGTTAGTTATTTGTGTATATGTATGTCAACAACTTAGAGATGCTAGTGTAAGGAGAAAGCAATAATCCTACACGTACGGGTGTTTTACGTGTCCCTACTCGCTATTTCGCTCGCCTCCCCCTTGATTTCAAGGGGTGGAGCCAATCTGTTTACTCCACGTCAATCTATAGGATAAACCTTGTAAAAAAAGCCCATAGCTCTAGCACTACTGAAGGAGAAAGTATTACCAAAACACAACCGATTGCAAGAAAAGAGAATGAGGTGCAAACTTACCGAACTCAGTAGCGACGGCCGGCATGCATGAACGAGGTGCAATGAAGAATGTTAGTTTAGGTTGGTTCCGGAAATTTATCATCGGAAAGAAGACTGCAATGTTCATACTAGCATTATGGTTAGGCCTAACCTAAATGGTAAGCTAGCACAACACCATATGTTATTGCAACCTAACTAACGGTTCTCCAACCAGGCCATCAACATTAGTCGAATGGTGTGCTCATCTTACAAGAAAAAAGGGGGGGCATACACTTAATCACATGCCATGTTGTTTACCCACTAAAATAGAAATTATAGTCACATCCACTTCTGTTGATTTTGATTACACTTACTTCAGCAATCATTGAATGAATCAAATCACTGTTGGGGAACGTAGTAATTTCAAAAAATTTCCTACGCACACGAAAGATCATGGTGATGCATAGCAACGAGAGGGGAGAGTGTTGTCTACGTACCCTCGTGACCCGGGCGAAGCGATCACAACGTAGAGGAAGTAGTCGACGCTCTCCTCGCGATCCGACCGATCCCGCGCCGTTACTCGGCGCCCCGAGTTCTTGACACACGTACAGCTCGATGACGTCCCTCGTACTCGATCCAGCCGAGTGTCGAGGAGAGTTCCACAAGACGACGGCGTGGTGACGATCTTGATGTTCTATCGGCGCAGAGCCGCCTAAGCTTCATGACGATATGACCGAGGTGGAATATGGTGGAGGGGCACCGACACGGTTAAGGAACGATCCGTAGATCAAACTTGTGTCTCTAGGGTGCCCCCTGCCCCGTATATAAAGGAGGGAGGGGGAGGTGCGGCCGGCCCAAGGGAGGCGGCCGAGGAGTCCTACTCCCACCGAGTAGGACTCCCCTTCCTAGTTGGAATAGGATTGGGGAGGGGAAGAAGGAAGGGCGCCCCCTCCTTGTCCTATTCGGACTAGGGGAGGGGCGCCTGCCTGCCCCGGCCGCCCCTCCTCTTCTCCCTCGAGGCCCACTAAGGCCCAATAGCCTCCGGAGGTTCCAGTAACCCCGGTTTTCGAAGAAAATCCCGATTTCACCCGAACCATTCAACTCCAAATATAGGCTTCCAATATATCAATCTTTATGTCTCGACCATTTCGAGACTCCTCGTCATGTCCGTGATCACATCCGGACTCGAACTTCTTCGGTACATCAAAATACATAAACTCATAATAACATCGCCATCGAAACCTTAAGCGTGCGGACCCTACGGTTCGAGAACAATGTAGACATGACCGAGACACGCCTCCGGTCAATAACCAACAGCGGACCTGGATGCCCATATTGGTTCCTACATATTCTACGAAGATCTTTATCGGTCGGACCGCATAACAACATACGTTGTTCCCTTTGTCATCGGTATGTTACTTGCCCGAGATTCGATCGTCGGTATCCAATACCTAGTTCAATCTCGCTACGCAAGTCTCTTTACTCGTTCCGTAATACATCATCTCACAGCTAACTCATTAGTTGTAATGCTTGCAAGGCTTCAAAGGATGTGTATTACCGAGAGGGCCCAGAGATACCTCTCCGACAATCGGAGTGACAAAACCTAATCTCAAATACGCCAACCCAACATCCGCCTTTGGAGACACCTGTAGTACTCCTTTATAATCACCCGATTCGTTGTGACGTTTGGTAGCACCAAAGTGTTCCTCCGTAAACGGAGTTGCATAATCTCATAGTTACAGGAACATGTATAAGTCATGGATAAAAGCAGTAGCAACATACTAAACGATCGTGTGCTAAGCTAATGGAAATGGGTCATGTCAATCGATCATTCTACTAATGATGTGACCTTGTTAATCAAATAACAACTCTTTGTTCATGGTTAGGAAACATAACCATCTTTGATTAACAAGCTAGTCTAGTAGAGGCATACTAGTGACATGTTGTTTGTTTATTCATTCACACATGTATCATGTTTCCGGTTAATACAATTCTAGCATGAATGATAAACATTTATCATGAAATAAGGAAATAAATAATAACTTTATTATTGCCTCTAGGGCATATTTCCTTCAGCCTCCCACTTGCACTAGAGTCAATAATCTAGATTACATAGTAATGATTCTAACACCCATGGAGTCTTGGTGTTGATCATGTTTTGCTCGTGGAAGAGGCTTAGTCAACGGTCCGCAACATTCAGATCCGTATGTATCTTGCAAATCTCTATGTCTCCCACCGGACTAAGTCCCGGATGGAATTGAAGCGTCTCTTGATGTGCTTGGTCCTCTTGTGAAATCTGGATTCCTTTGCTAAGGCAATTGCTCCAAGATTGTCACGAAGATTTTCATTGGACCCGATGCACTAGGTATGACACCTAGATCGGATATGAACTCCTTCATCCGACTCCTTCATTAGCTGCTTCCGAAGCTGCTATGTACTCCGCTTCACATGTAGATCCCGCTACGACGCTTTGTTTAGAACTGCACCAACCGACACTCCTCCGTTAAGTGTAAATACGATCCGGTCTGCGATTTAGAATCGTCCGGATCGGTGTCAAAGCTTGCATCAACGTAACTGTTCACGATGAGCTCTTTGTCACCTCCATATACGAGAAACATATCCTTAGTCCTTTTCGTATTTCAGATGTTCTTGATCATTGTCCAGATGATCCACTCTGGATCACTTTGGTACCTCCTGCTAAACTTATAGCAAGGCACACATCAGTCAGTACACAAGATTGCATACATGATAGAGCCTATGGTGAAGCATAGGAACATCTTTCATTTTCTCTATCTTCTGCAGTGGGTCGGGCATTGAGTCTTACTCAACTTCACACCTTGTAACACGTGCAAGAACCCTTTCTTTGCTTGATCCATTTTGAACTTCTTCAAAATTTTGTCAAGGTATGTGTTTTGTGAAAGTCCAATTAAGCGCCTTGATCTATCTCTATAGATCTTAATGCCCAATATGTAAGCAGCTTCACCGAGGTCTTTCATTGAAAAACTCTTATTCAAGTATCCCTTTATGCTATCCAGAATTCTATATCATTTCCGATCAGCAATATGTCATCTACATATAATATCGAAATGCTACTGAGCTCCCACTCACTTTCTTGTAAATACAAAGCTTCTCCAAAAGTCTCAGATGAACCCAAATGCTTTGATCACACTATCAAAGCGTTTATTCCAACTCCAAGATGCTTGCACCAGTCCATAAATGGATCGCTGGAGCTTGCACACTTTGTTAGCTCCTTTGGATCGATAAAACCTTCGGTTGCATCATATACAACTCTTCTTCCGTAAATCCATTCAGAATGCGTCTTTACATCCATTTGCCAAATTTCATAATCATAAAATGCGGCAATTGCTAACATGATTCGGATAGACTTAAGCATCGCTACGGGTGAGAAGGTCTCATCGTAGTCAACCCCTTGAACTTGTCGAAAACCCTTTGCGACAAGTCGAGCTTTGTAGACAGTAACATTACCGTCGGCGTCAGTCTTCTTCTTGAAGATCCACTTGTTTTCTATTGCTTGCCTACCCTCGGGCAAGTCAACCAAAGTCCATACTTTGTTTTCATACATGGATCCCATCTCAGATTTCATGGCCTCAAGCCATTTTGCGGAATCTGGGCTCACCATCGCTTCTTCATAGTTCGTAGGTTCATCCCGATCTAGTAGCATGATTTCGAGCAGGATTACCGTACCACTCAGTGCGGATCTTATTCTCGTTGATCTACGAGGTTCGAGTAACTTGATCTGAAGTTTCATGATCAACATCATCAACTTCCTCACTACTTGGTGTAGATGTCTCGAAACCGGTTTCGCGACAAACTACTTTCAAGTAAGGAGAAGGTACAATTACCTCATCAAGTTCTACTTTCCTCCCACTCACTTCTTTCGAGAGAAACTCCTTCTCTAGAAAGGATCCATTCTTGGCAACAAATGTCTTGCCTTCGGATCTGTGATAGAAGGTGTACCCAACTGTCTCCTTTGGGTATCCTATGAAGACACATTTCTCCGATTTGGGTTCGAGCTTATCAGGTTGAAGCTTTTTCACATAAGCATCACATCCCCAAACTTTAAGAAACAACAACTTTGGTTTCTTGCTAAACCACAGTTCATATAGTGTCGTCTCAACGGATTTAGATGGTGCCTTATTTAACGTGAATGCAGCTGTCTCTAATGCATGATCCCAAAACGATAGCGGTAAATCTGTAAGAGACATCATAGATCGCACCATATCTAGTAAAGTGCGATTACGACGTTCGGACACACCATTACGCTGTGGTGTTCCGGGTGGCGTGAGTTGCGAAACTATTCCGCATTGTTTCAAATGTAGACCAAACTCGTAACTCAAATATTCACCTCCACGATCAGATCGTAGAAATTTAATATTTTTTTTGTTACGATGATTTTCAACTTCACTCTGAAATTCTTTGAACTTTTCAAATGTTTCAAACTTATGTTTCATTAAGTAGATATACCCATATCTGCTTAAGTCATCTGTGAAGGTGAGAAAATAACGATATCCGCCACGAGCCTCAACATTCATTGGACCACATACATCTCAGATGTATGATTTCCAACAAATCTGTTGCTCTCTCCATAGTACCGAGAACGGGTTTTAGTCATCTTGCCCATAAGGCACGGTTCGAAGTGCCAAGTGATTCATAATCAAGTGACTCCAAAAGTCCATCAAGATGGAGTTTCTTCATGCGCTTTACATCGATATGACCTAAACGGCAATGCCACAAATAAGTTGCACTATCATTATCAACTCTGCATCTTTTGGTTTCAACATTATGAATATGTGTATCACTACTATCGAGATTCATCAAAATAGACCACTCTTCAAGGGTGCATGACCATAAAAGATATTACTCATATAAATAGAACAACCATTATTCTCTCGATTTAAATGAATAACCGCCTCGCATCAAACAAGATCCAGATATAATGTTCATGCTCAATGCAGCACCAAATAACAATTATTTAGGTCTAAAACTAATCCCAAGGTAGATGTAGAGGTAGCGTGCCGACCGCGATCACATCGACTTTGGAACCATTTCCCACGCGCATCGTCACCTCGTCCTTTGCCGTTGTTCGCTAATCCGTAGTCCCCTGCTTTGAGTTGCAAATATTAGCAATGAACCAAGATCAAATACCAGTGCTCATGCGAGCTCTAGTAAGGTACACATCAATAACATGTATATCACATATACCTTTGTTCACCTTGCCATCCTTCTTATCCGCCAAATACTTGGGGCAGTTCCGCTTCCAATGACTACCGCTTGCGGTAGAAGCACTCGGTTTCAGGCTTAGGTCCAGACTTGGGTTTCTTCTCCGAGCAACAACTTGCTTGCTGTTCTTCTTGAAGTTCCCTTCTTCTTCCCTTTGCCTTTCTTCTTGAAACTAGTGGTCTTATTGACCATCAACACTTGATGCTCCTTCTTGATTTCTACCTCCGCAGCCTTTAGCATTGCGAAGAGCTCTGTATAGTCTTTACTAACCCTTGCATATTATAGTTCATCACGAAGCCTTTGTAGCTTGGTGGCGTGATTGAAGAATTCATCAATGACACAATCATCCGGAAGATTAACTCCCAATTGTGTCAAGTGATTGTAGTACCCGGACATTCCGAGTATGTGCTCACTAATGTAACTATTCTCCTCCATCTTGCAGCTATAGAACTTATTGGAGACTTCATATCTCTCAATCCGGGCATTCTGTTGAATATTAACTTCAACTCTGGAACATCTCATATGCTCCATGACGCTCAAAACGTCGTTGAAGTCCCGGTTCTAAGCCGTAAAGCATGGCACATCGAACTATAGAGTAGTCATCGCTTTGCTCGCCAGACGCTCATAACATCCGGTGTTGCTCCAAAGAAGAGTTCGCACCCAGCGGTGCATCCAGACGTAACTCTTCTCAGGCAAAGAATGAGGATAATCCTCGAGTTACGGACCCGATCCGTAATTGCTACCATCATCTTTCAACTTTGCTTTCTCAAGGAACGCATTAAAATTCAACGGAACAACAACACGAGCCATCTATCTACAAACAAACATAAACAAGCAAGATACTATCAGGTACTAAGTTCATGATAAATTTAAGTTCAATTAATCATATTACTTAAGAACTCCCACTTAGACAGACATCCCTCTAGTCATCTTAAGTGATCACGTGATCCAAATCAACTAAACCATAACCGATCATCACGTGAAATGGAGTAGTTTTCAATGGTGAACATCTTATGTTGATCATATCTACTATATGATTCACGCTCGACCTTTCGGTCTCCGTGTTCCGAGGCCATATCTGCATATGCTAGGCTCGCAAGTATAACCCGAGTATTCTGCGTGTGCAAAACTGGCTTGCACCCGCTGTAGATGGACGAGAGCTTATCACACCCGATCATCACGTGGTGTCCGGGCACGACGAACTTTGGCAACGGTGCATACTGGGAGAACACTTCTTGATAATTTAGTGAGAGATCATCTTATAATGCTACCGTCAATCAAAGCAAGATAAGATGCATAAAGGATAAACATCACATGCAAATCAATATAAGTGATATGATATGGTCATCATCATCTTGTGCTTCGTGATCTTCATCTCCGCAGCACCACCATGATCACCATCGTCACCGGCGCGACACCTTGATCTGCATCGTAGCATCGTTGTCGTCTCGCCAATCTTATGCTTTTACGACTATCGCTACCGCTTAGTGATAAAGTAAAGCATTACAGGGCGATTGCATTGCATACAATAAAGCGACAACCATATGGCTCCAACCAGTTGCCGATAACTTCGGTTACAAAACATGATCATCTCATACAATAAAATATAGCATCACGTCTTGACCATATCACATCACAACATGCCCTGCAAAAACAAGTTAGACGTCCTCTACTTTGTTGTTGCAAATTTTTACGTGGCTGCTACGGGCTTAAGCAAGAACTAGTCTCACCTCACGCATCAAAACCACAACGATACTTCACAAATAGACTCCGCTTTAACCTTCTCAAGGACCGGGCGAGCCACACTCGGTTCAACTAAAGTGAGAGAGACAGACACCCACCACCACCTTTAAGCAACGAGTGCTCGTGGCGGTGAAACCAGTCTCGTAAGCGTCTGCGTAATGTCGGTCCGGGCCGCTTCATCTCACAATACCGCTGAACCAAAGTATGACATGCTGGTAGGTAGTATGATTTGTATCGCCGACAACTCACTTGTGTTCTACTCGTGCAAAACATCAAACCATAAAAACCTAGGCTCGGATGCCATTTGTTGGGGAACGTAGTAATTTCAAAAAATTCCTACGCACACGCAAGATCATGGTGATGCATAGCAACGAGAGGGGAGAGTGTTGTCTACGCACTCGTGAACCCGGCGAAGCGATCACAACGTAGAGGAAGTAGTCGACGTTCTCCTCGCGATCCGACCGATCCGGCGCCGTTACTCGGCGCCCGAGTTCTTGACACACGTGCAGCTCGATGACGCCCTCGTACTCGATCCAGCCGAGTTTCGAGGAGAGTTCCACAAGACGACGGCGTGGTGACGATCTTGATGTTCTATCGGCAGAGCTTCGCCTAAGCTTCGCGACGATATGACCGAGGTGGAATATGGTGGAGGGGCACCGCACACGGTTAAGGAACGATCCGTAGATCAAACTTGTGTCTCTAGGGTGCCCCCTGCCCCGTATATAAAGGAGGGAGGGGAGGTGCGGCCGGCCCAAGGGAGGCTGCGAGGAGTCCTACTCCCACCGGAGTAGGACTCCCCCTTCCTAGTTGGAATAGGATTGGGGAGGGAAGAAGGAAGGCGCCCCCTCCTTGTCCTATTCGGACTAGGGGGGGGGCGCCTGCCCCCTGGCCGCCCCTCCTCTTCTCCCTCGAGGCCCACTAAGGCCCAATAGCCTCCGGAGGTTCCGTAACCCCGGTTTCCCAGAAAATCCCGATTTCACCCGGAACCATTCGAACTCCAAATATAGGCTTCCAATATATCAATCTTTATGTCTCGACCATTTCGAGACTCCTCGTCATGTCCGTGATCACATCCGGACTCGAACTTCTTCGGTACATCAAAATACATAAACTCATAATAACCGCCATCGAAACCTTAAGCGTGCGGATCCTACGGTTCGAGAACAATGTAGACATGACCGAGACACGTCTCCGGTCAATAACCAACAGCGGGACCTGGATGCCCATATTGGTTCCTACATATTCTACGAAGATCTTTATCGGTCGGACCGCATAACAACATACGTTGTTCCTTTGTCATCGGTATGTTACTTGCCCGAGATTCGATCGTCGGTATCCAATACCTAGTTCAATCTCGTTACCGCAAGTCTCTTTACTCGTTCCGTAATACATCATCTCACAGCTAACTCATTAGTTGTAATGCTTGCAAGGCTTCAATGATGTGTATTACCGAGAGGGCCCAGAGATACCTCTCCGACAATCGGAGTGACAAAACCTAATCTCAAATACGCCAACCCAACATCGCCTTTGGAGACACTGTAGTACTCCTTTATAATCACCCGATTCGTTGTGACGCTTTGGTAGCACCAAAGTGTTCCTCCGGTAAACGGGAGTTGCATAATCTCATAGTTACAGGAACATGTATAAGTCATGGATAAAAGCAGTAGCAACATACTAAACGATCGTGTGCTAAGCTAATGGAAATGGGTCATGTCAATCAGATCATTCTACTAATGATGTGACCTTGTTAATCAAATAACAACTCTTTGTTCATGGTTAGGAAACATAACCATCTTTGATTAACAAGCTAGTCTAGTAGAGGCATACTAGTGACATGTTGTTTGTTTATTCATTCACACATGTATCATGTTTCCGGTTAATACAATTCTAGCATGAATGATAAACATTTATCATGAAATAAGGAAATAAATAATAACTTTATTATTGCCTCTAGGGCATATTTCCTTCAATCACGATAACACCAGATAATCGATTGTCACAAAAAAAAAATGTTTTCCTTACCTTTGTCGAAATGTCGACCTTGCTTGTTTGATGTAAGTACAAATTATAATCCCCTCCGGCACCGGCATGTGTCCCATATTACTCATCTCAAATCATACCATTAGATTGACATTCTGATAGGCCTACTTATGCATGCAGTTTCATTAGATAAAAATCATACTACATTAATCATGTAGCCGTTTGTCCCAAACAAAAATAATTCCTTGCATTTCGGGAGCAGTGGTCTACCGCACTATACAAAAGCTATTATATATCACAGCAAGAGCCGGACATCTCCGACCTCCTTAAACATGTTAGGTCTTTTTCTTCTTGGGACAGCCGTCCAAGCAACTTTCACCTCAAGCTCAGCGCAACCCATCTTACAGTTGACCACTTCGTCAGAATGGCCTAGAGT
Organism: Aegilops speltoides; assembly: GCA_021437245.1. Taxonomy (NCBI): domain Eukaryota; kingdom Viridiplantae; phylum Streptophyta; class Magnoliopsida; order Poales; family Poaceae; genus Aegilops; species Aegilops speltoides. The sequence continues at coordinate 578,542,854 of CM038143.1, forward strand.
GAGGGCAAGGTGTCCAAGTACGTCGTCGCCACCGACAAGATAGAGCGCCAGCTTCTGATCCCGTGGGACGGCTACCACACGCCGAGCCAACGGAACGGAGCCACCGTCACCGATCACCATATGGTTGCCCGTTGCTTCGTATAGGATTCTACGATGACTAAAGTTTCCACGAGTCGCAACGACCACTCTCGAGATATTGCACGGGCCCTTTAGAACGTTGATCGCAAAGGTGGCTTCCACGGGTGTGTAAACCTGCACACATGACAACTCCAGCCTACTCAGATAACTATCTAGACCGAGGGTCATGGTCTCCTTTCCTGTAGCGAGACGGACCGTGTCGAAATCTTGCAAGCATTTGCTAAAATCTTGATCCGCCCCTCCATCGCACTTGATCTTCAAATCGATCTCGAAATGAACCCTGCTCTCCGGAACTAGCGCTCGACTTGGGTCCAACAAAGATAACATATCATCCTGCATGCAAAGGGGGTTTAGGAAAAAAAAACATCATGTAAAAATTGTGTGTTCGCACTAGGAAGAGTATTTAACCAAAAACTACTACCTCCGTCCCGGTGTGTAAGTCATTCGCGTAGTTCTAGGTCATCGATTTGAGGAATTAAATATGTGATATATGTCATGAAAAGTATATCACTAGATTTCTACACGGATGTAGTTTCTAAATATATATTTTTTGTCACATATAATACATATTTACATAGTTAAATTGTCGACCTAGAACTACGCGAATGACTTATACACCGGGACGGAGGGAGTACCACAATTCGCGGAAACGTGACAGAAAACTACCACTTTACGATTTTATCCCGAAAACTACCACTTTTTTATTAATCCGTGGCAAAAAACTACCAAGTGTGAAAACTGCTCGCTTTGCCTGGGTTAAACGCAAATCTGACTGCCCGACCCACATAAACAGGCTAAAAATGCAATCGGGTCCCTGGTTTTTCTTCAAAAAATCAATCTGACTCGGCCGGATGCCTCAAGCTCCAGATCCGGCCGACCTCGCCGTTCCCCTCGGCCTCCCACAGTTGTCGCCATGCCATGCTCACTTTGGCACTGCCAGCGTCCGTGGTCATACCGCCACACCACGCCCATGGCCTGCAACTGCCAACCCCGCAGTGCCCTGGCAGCGCCCGTGGCAACCAGGCTGCGCTGGCCCCCTGCCCAGCCTGGCCCATGCGCCTTCTAGTCAGCGGTGGCGGTCACCGGCGGCGGCCTCACAAGGACTGGATTGCTTTTTGAAAAAAAAGACAGGGACCCAATTGCTTTTTTAGCCTGCTTATTAAGTGTGGGCCAACTCTGTCAGAAACGCGCTTAAAAGAGCCAAATCGGGCTCTTTTCAAACTTGGTAGTTTTTTGCCGCGGTTTAGGAAAAAAGCGGTAGTTTTTCGCACAAAATCATAAAGTGGTAGTTTTTTGTCACGGTTCCGTGAATTGTGGTAGTTTTTGGTTAAATACTCCCCTAGGAAGGAAGGAAGGAAGAGTAAAACGCTGATGGACGGGGTAAGGGATGAAGATGCATATATACCGGCGAGGTGATGAGTTGGGGATCGTCCCTGTCACGCCTAAAGAGATAGACGCATCTATAGTCCACCGAGTCCCTTGCGACGACGGTGCCAAACACGCTGATCGGAAAGCCGACGTCCGATTCGCGCACCTTCAAGGATATGATGTTGAGACATGCTCCCACAAGCGACTCTCGCGTCGGTGTCCTCTTGTGGAGCGGCGGGCCACGGCCGAAGTGAGCTGCAAGGGTTCATTTAGGGTTTAAGGTATAAGAGGACACGAATTAATCAAATTGAAGAGCAAGGGAGAATAAGATTGTTGATGGATGTGATAGTGATACCAAACAATCAATCAATAGTGAATGGAGAGAAATACTTTACTTACTCTCTTTGTCGAAGTCGAACAAGGCCATGTTGAACTCGTGGTAGAAGCGATAACATACGTGATAGTCCTGCGTGGGCTCGTACGAGGTGAACTCGTTGACACGGACCACGTGTAGAGCCCGCAGCGCCTTCTCCGTCAGCTTGAGCTCTCCATCAGTCCAACGACACCCGCTCGGCCTCGCCGCCGAGACCTGCTGGTGGAAGTCCGGGAAGAAGACGCCCCTGATGTCGAGGAGGTGGCAGATCTCCCGCGGCGACCGGCCCTCGATCCTGCCGGCGACGGCCCGGCAGGCCAGGTCCAGGAGCCCTCGGACCTCCAGCTGCTTCGAGGCCTGCACGTCGGCAATCAAACGATTAGTAATTGATGGTCGTGATCGGTCGGGGGGAGAAGAAGTCGAGATTCGAGAGGAAACGATCGATCGCGTACGAGGATGAGGTCGTAGAGGGCCTCGAGGTCGACGCCGCCGACGAGCTCCGCGTCCCAGGCGCTGAGTAGGTCGTCATCGTCGCCGGCGGCGGCGTGCTTCTTGCAGTAGTGCAAGACCTTGGAGAGGGTTTCTCCGTCGACGTTGACGTAGATGGGCTCGCCGTCGTAGCAGACGGTCTCGCCGTCGATGGTCATGGATTGGCTCGCCTCCGATTCAGACACCATGAAGTCCATGCCGTCCTCGCTCTGCACTAGGAACGTCTTCTCCGCCGCCGTCGTGGTCGTGGCCTCTTCCACCTCCATGGCCATGGCTGCGGCGGCTTCCTTGCTCGCTGAACACCACACCATGGCCCTACCGGATCCATAATATATTTGGGTTTCGTTTTGGTACGCTTGTTGTTGTTGGAGGCGGACAAGGACAAGTCTGCTGCTGCCTCCGCCCTATCTATTCCTTCCTTCCTTCCTTCCTTATGCAAATTTATTAAGTGAAAAAAAGTGGCATCATCATCATCATGATTTGAAATTCAAAAACTCCTCATCTTCCTGTCAACACATACATACATACATACATACATACATACACATAATGATGATGATCTGAAAAACCTCTCCCTGCAAATCAAATCAAATGAATCAAATACTAGTACAACACATCGATCGACTGAAATAATGTTCCTATCCCCTTCTTTTATCTTCATTACAGATAGACGCTTATTCAGTGAATGAATAATCAAATAGGAATACAAATCAAATCATATGGATCCACACAACACACATTCTACTTTCCTTGACTCAACAAACACAACGAATTCCGCTCTGCTATGCTCCAGACCATAACCTCCTTCCCATGATGTCACACGAGCGCCGAGTTCCGTTCCTCGGTACCACCTTCCACGGCCGCCTGCCGCACCTTGGGAGGGCCAGAGTGCCGCCTCGCCGCCGCCAACGGCACCGGCGGCGGCGTCCCAGCCGGAAAGGACAGCCTCTTCTTCGCTGAACCCACGGACGACCATCCTTTCTCCAGCGTTTCAGCGTGAGCGGCGCCCTCGGTCAGCGTCGGGCTCTGGACGCGCAACTTGGCCCTGGCCAACGCCGACTTGGTGGCCGCCATGTAGCTCGGCACCGACGGGGAAGAGCCCAACAGGCTCGCGTCATCACGCACGCTGGACGCGCCGATGCTGTGCCTCCGGGGCCTTTCGGACCGGACTGTGCTGACCACGCTCCTCGCGTCGTCGCCGTCGTCTCCACTCTTCGGCGTCGCGCTCTTCTTCCTCGCCAGCGCCGGCGAGGGCGTCGACGGGGACTGCCTGGGGGCAGGGGCGGACGGCTTCGGAGTCGAAAGCGGCGGGGGCTTATCATCATTCGGCTTCAAAGAGTCCACGTGGTTGTCGGCCTTTGTGATCGTCTCCACTTCGCCGAGGTTCATGCTCAGGCTGGTGCTGTTCACCGACGTGCGGTCGACGCTGCTGCCATCCTTCTCGGACGCCCCGTTGCGGCCGTCGAACGGCCTCGACGCCATCCACCGCTCCAGCCAGCTCCAGCCCCAGTGCGGGTTGCTCGGGTCCACAAACATCGGGTTGGCAGACCTTGAGGTGCTCTTCCACTGTTGTAGAAAAAAACAGGAACGCATGTCCAAAATGCTGTCAGCATGCTGTCTGTCTAAGACTCTGAATGAAAACCTAGCATGGACTGCTGTGAACTGAATATGATGCAACCAAACTGACCTGGTGGGAAAATGCGTATGCGAGCGCCCGTTCTCTTCTGGCTGCTGCCTCTTGCCTGCTCACAAGGCTGGCCTCGATTTGCTCCTTGGATTGCAGGCTGGTATTCCACTGATCTCCCATCTTATACATAATAACAGGGAAGAGTTTGTTACTTGTCTTTTCATATGGTTGTGCTTTTATCATGCTTATTACAGAAGTAAATGTAAACAAATACCCCTATAACTGAATAATAAACACATTAAAGTGCTAAAATCTCAAACCCCTTAACTATATAGATATGTTCTGAATTTCACATGGATTTCATCTTCAACTGCAGAGTACATTACTCTTTTAATTCTCTGCAAATGCTAACTGCTTTTTCATTCCTATAACCAGTTAAACCAAAGTTGTCTTGTATAAAGAGCAGCAAATAAGCATACTGAATCAAATCAAAAGCAGACAAATCCTGACTAGTAATTCAAACCCTGCAGTATGACACTGATTGTTCAGATTTCAGAGAGGGAACACCCAAGTACAAACCACCATGTCGGAACTTAAAACAGAGGCTAAAGAGCCAGGACTCCAGCAACATAACACATTATCTCTCTGTATTCTGCTCCCAGTGGTAAATCGGTAATAGAAGTCGGTGTATTTACCGTAGTGCGTTAAGTTCAGGTCCAATCAACGGTACTGCTCTTGTATTCTGCATATTTCTGGCCCAGCAACACTAACAATTTCTGATGTGGTTATACATATTGTACTGGGATCACACCTAGGAATTCAGTAAAATGATTCAAAAAAGTTTTACTGTAAACGCATATTTCTGGTCAAAAACACTAACAATTTCAGATCCGGTTCTACATATGGTACTGAAATTAGCATTAGGAATTCAAGATAAACTGGTATGGAGATTAAAATGTTGTACTGTAAAGAATTTAAATTAAAATGTACAATATAAACTGGTAATAAGTAATAGAACTCGCAGTATTTCCTACTGTGCGTTAAGTTCAGGTCCAATCAACGGTACCATATTTCTGGTTAACAACACTAACGGTATGGAGGTTCAAAATGTTTTACAATAAAGAGTAGAGTATTATTATTGATTAATGATGTTTGCTGCATACCCTGAGAGTCTCCAGTTCCTGGTTCAACAAGAGCTGGCGCTGAAGGGCCTGGTTCTCCTCGGCCATCTTGATCCTCCTCGTCCGTATCTTGGACTGGACCCGGGATAGAGTCTGCATGCAGCGAAGCGTGCTGGTGGCCTGGCGCTTGACGGAGTGGCCTTGGACCAGAGACTTGAGTCTGACCAGGCCTTTCAATGCCCGCAGCGCCCTTCTCGCCTGGATAGATAGATACATATTCATGCATGGGGGGAAATAGATATATCAGCAATTCAGACGGTACACTTATAGTATCAGTAAAAAATGTTAGTGTGTGACAAAAAAAAAAGGTTCAGTTAAAGCTCCATTAGGATTGCAGGAAGCTCCTGCTTAGGCAATGGCACACAACAAAGGCTTACAGTTAGCATAAATAAAAATGATAAGAGTGAGTCACTGCAGTTAATGAACTAATTCTAGCATATGCATGATTGACCTGCAGACCGCCAGACTAAGCAAATGTGTCATAAGGATGTACTGTATGTGTCAACACTTGCAAGTTGGAAGAGATTATTTAGGGAAATAAAAAAGGAATTTGCAGGTTCAGGACTAGTTTTTAATTAATCATCGATGATATAAAATTGACAGTTCATTTGGCATTCGATGGTCTTCATGTAACAAGAATTCTATGTCTATGAAGAATGCTGGTTTCAGTAATTAATCGCCTGGATAGATAGATAGATATTCATACATGGCACACTTAAAATATGCGTAAGAAAACAATTCTGATAGTGCGTAACAGAAAATATTCAGTTAAATCTCTATTTGATTCCCCTGCTTAGGCAGTGGCAGACAATCTGCCTCACACCACACAGCAAAGGCAAGCAGTTGGAGCCAAAAAAAAAAAAAGCAGAGAGTTGGCATAAATAAAAATGGTGGAATGAATGAGTACACAACTCCAAGGAAAAAAGTCAGTGTAATTAATGAAATAATTGTAGCATGCATGGTTGATGAGCAAACCGTCAGAGTAAGCAATCGCATCAGAATGAAAATGGGGTCTATTTATAGGTCAAAACTTCCAAATGCATCAGCCACTGCCTGTTTTATAAAACAACCCCGCAAGTTGAGGACTGTTTTTTGATCATCAACGATGATATATAAAACTGGCAGTGACTGCTCAGTTGGTATTTGATACTGTGTTAAAAGGAAGGAATGCTATGTCAAAATTCAGGGCTAGTTTTGAGATTGCTACTGTACTAGGTAAGCTAATAAGATTGGATTTAGGATTGGGGGGGTGTGGCGTTGGGTATTACCAGGTGACCTCGGAAGGCGGTCTGGATCTTGGTGGCAGCAAGCTCCCTGGACAAGATAGGAGAGGAAGAAGCCGCCGGCACAATGGCGGCCTGTGCCTGTGGTGGTGGTGGTGCGGCGGCAGGGGCAGGGGCAGGGAGCGGTGCATCCGTGGCTGGCGCTGGCGCGGCGGCGACATGCTCAATTTCATGCTCCTCCCCTTGGGTTTGAGTTTGAGTTTGAGTTTCAGCGACGGGGAGCGGGGCCGGCGCCGGAGCAGGAGGCGGAAGTGAGGCCTCCGGGAAGTCGTCGGGGTAGCGCGGGAGGGCGGGCGGGGAGCTGAGGCTGAGGCGCGGGCCTGGAGGTAGGAGGCGGAGGGCGTCAGATCCCGCGGGTAGGCTGCGCTGGAGCTGGTGCTGGTGCTGGCGGCGGCCAACCTCCTCTGCAGTTTCTGCTAGATCGAAGCATGGAATTGGGTTAGGATTCAGCCTGTCTGTCTGTGAATTGGAAACAGAAGGAGCGGAGAGAAAAAGAGGGAGGGAGGGAGGGAGGGACCTGGTCCTTGGATTCGGGGCTGAATGCCTTCTTGACGGCGCCCAGCCACTTGGGCTTCTTCCCCATCCCTTGAATCAATCAATCAATCAATAAATCTTCCAAGATGAATGCTTTGCTTCCACTCACAGCAAGTCGAGTGGAGAGCAAGAGGAGAAGAAGGAATGGGGAGATCCGGTGAGGCAAGGTAACAGGGCCACCGGATCTGTGTCGATCTGTTGGTTTGTTTGTTTGCTGCACCGTGACGGGAACAACAAGAAGGAAGGAGGAGGTGAGGTGAGGTGCGAGGTTGAAGACGAAGAAGAAGGGAGGACAGCGACTGAGTCACTCTGTCTCACTCACATCCAGAGCCAGCTTCCACCAACCCAGATAGAGAGAGAGAGACAGCCACACGAGAAGATGTACTGCGCCGTGTACCGTGTGTGTACACCACGACCCACATCTCGTGAATTACGTACCTCGTATACGTATATGGGCGCGTGAGGGCGTTCAATTTACTAGGTAAGCTACATACATCTTGCGAAAAACCCCGAGACACGCACGAGGCGACTAGGGTTTTGAGAGTGGCCTTGGCGGCGGCACACTTTGATCTCATCGGCGACGGAGGAGCTACCGGAGAGGTTGATCGGGGGATGGCAATATCTGCTGATCGACGAAAGGAGCAAGGTCCCTTGTCACCAACGGCGGCTAGGGCAAAGTTAGCTGAGGGGTTGGCGGAATTGGAGGTCTCAGAGGAGGAAGTCACGCTCCAAGTTCTAGACGTCCTGAGGAGGGGACAGATAAGTGGATGCTGGAAGCGAAAGTATTTCATCGCAACATCTTCCACACCCAAACGGTCTCAAGCGCTCTTCGTCCCGCATGAGGAAACCCAAAGGGACTTCTCTTCCGATTAGCACAGGAAAAAAAATTATGGTTTAATTTGCTAATCAGAGAGACCATGATCGTGTCTGGGATGGATACCCATGGCATGTTAGTAAGACTGCAGTAGTTAACCCTAATTTTGATGACTGCGTAAGACCTTTCGAGCTAAGGTTTAATAAGCAACATATGCGGGTGATGTCGTGCGAACGATTCCGACAATAAGAGAGGGGTAGGAGAATGGAGCTTGATCTACCGAGGGCACAAATAGGTGCCACAAGGGTTTTCACAAGTTTGGACCTCTTACGATGGAGATCACAACCCTACGTCTTGTGCTCCAGACAGGTTTTCTTCGTTTTCGTATGAATGTAGGATTATAGAGGTTGTGATAGCGAGAGGGGGAATGAGAGGATGACGAGAATGAATCCCTGATCCAAGTGGCGCGGGTGGCTTATAAAGAGTGTGCCGCCCCCTCACCTCCTAAGTTACAAAAATGACCCATCGCCATTTATGCCACCCACTAAGAGAGTAATTATTCGCTCCAGTCAATTATGGTGATGCTTCAAATACCTCGTGTGACTGTTGTGCTTCTTTTATACAGGTGATCGTTCGTCCGAGTACCCGGGAGTTCTCGTCCAAGTAATTTGGTGCGCTCAATGTACTCGAGTGATTTGGTACTGTCCGAGTGGTTCATCACCACGACCATGTTTGGCTAGTATGAATCTTTATTAGGATCCCTATGAATTGTACTTTGTCATGCGTTCATGAGCCTACCCCTTAGTAGGTGATCTCATGAGAGAGAACACTGATTCTCCCGTTCAATCTTTGTGATGACAAGTGGAGTAAGGAGATTGCAAAGCAAATCGATAAGCAAGCAACATTAGTGCAATTTGATCAGGCTGCGAGGTACCTGAGGGTTAGAGTCACGGTGGACGCGGATAAACCTTTGAGGAGATGGATATTGATTGAATCAAGGAGAAAGTGCATGGATCCGTATGATATCCAATATGAAAACATCCCCCACTTGTGTTTCTTGTGTGCTCGGTTGGGCCACTTGGATCTGTACTGCCTTACGCCAGGGACTGAACATGGTGATCTTCCATTTGGGAAGGGCATGCGTGCGACTGATGAGCATGGATGAGCGGCCTTGAGTGAGAGTTCGGCGAGAGAACAACATGGTCCTCAAAAATAGTATAATAGAAACTCGCAACTCAAACCACATCTGCTGATGGGGAAACTGAGGTGACATCTCCAGCAAAACCAAGAATGAATCAGAACAAAAGGAAGGGAGAGCCTCGGGTTCTGAAGCAGGTGTACAAGAAAGTTGGGATGCGTTGCTATTTGCTTGCAATAGGGATCTTCAACGTGTTCTATTGGAGACAGTCTATCTCGAAGTTAAAAGGTTACGACAGTCGAGCACATAGATGAAGGATATCGGACACTCTTTTCAGGGATTCAAGCTTCTTTTTGCACGGTGTCAAACAAACGAGACAACTCATAACACAACTAAAGAAGCTTTAAATTTTGGAAATCATGTAATGAACTTTGATGTATTCTCTGGCTTTCTAACCCACACTTTGAGGTCTGACATGCCTTTGCCAATTGAATAAAGTGTCAAAGTGTGAAGAGTTTTTTAAAAGGTTACATACATTGTGATTGGAGGATGCAACTCAGTGTTGTATAGGCACAACTTTCAAGTCTTGTTTGGGTCGCACCATGGTTTGGTACTTGGCTTTTCGACGTGTTCGCAAGTCCCCATGCATTGTACCGTTCTCTTGGAGCGAGAGATGCGGTGCCAGGGTTTGAGCGGTGACGGATGGATGTTTATCTCGCGGAGAAATCTTTGCTCATTTCCCCATTTGTTGCTTGTTTTCGAAATCAGAGTTGCCTTGCCAACTGGCATGTGCAAGGTGGCTGGTTGTTTGGCATAGGCTAGTGTGGAGGCATGGACCTCGAGCGGGATGATCTCGTGGCTGGTTTGATGCGGTGAAGTGGAAGTAGCTTGCTCTGAAAAAAGGTGATTATGATGACCCTTGCGGGCAACCTTGACAGCGATTTCCTTTCGGAAGTGTGTGCGTGTGAGGGGAGGGGGTAGGGGGTATCTAGGCTAAATAATAGGGCAATTCTCTTATTCTTTATTAACGGACGAAGCCCTAAGGATTCAATTTTAAAATATAGAGACATTGTTTCAGTTCCAGGACTTAGGCATGAGCAAATCTTGTAATAAACCACTGATGCAAAATATTGGCTCTACCAACTGATTGTCAAATATCACAATGATCATGCAGAGTGTGCACTTTGACACTCATCAAGCAATCGTTATTGGGGCATTGATGCTAAATTTGCTACTACTCTTCAACATATGTGTGGTTGAAGATGCTTCTACCTATGAGATGAGACTCACCATAGAATAAAATTGACATGCTCTCCCTTCTCACCTCACATGTGAAGGTAATTCGACTTTGATGATGTATAGTTTGTAAGAGTTTGGCATCGAAGCAAGAGGAAGATTCAGCTCCCTCCTTTTCCTAATTTGGCACTACCTAGGGATCGATGCCAAAAACTATTTTGGCATTTGGCATACAATGTGGATGCTCTTACACCACCGTTGACCCGGAGGAAAGTGACTGTTGTTTTGAAGCAAATTACTACTACCGATTTAATGATCAAGATCAATGAGGTTTAAGTCACATTTAAATCGCTAGAAATGCTATGAGAGGGATAATGATGCGGGTTATATCAAGGAAGAAAAAGAAGATTTGGTTTGAGTGAATGAAAAAAAGGTGTGAATGGATTGTCACACAACCAGAGAGGCAAGGCGGACCCATAATGCGACGAAGAAGAGTATCTAAGTTGTTAATCCCTTGCTTTCTGTCCCACACTCGACGATTGGGCATGCCTTCGCCAATTGAATAAAGCGCGATAGGGTGAAGAGTTTTCTGAAAAAGGTTGCATTTCAGTGTTGGCTAGGCACAACTTTCAAGTCTTGTTTTCAGTCGCTCCATGGTTTGGTATTTGGCTTTCCGACACGCGCACATGTCCCGGGCTTTGTACAGTTCTCTTGGAGTGGGAGTTGCCATGGCAGGGTCGGAGCGGTGACAGATGTATCTCATGGAGCAATATTTCTTTATTTCCCCGTCTGTTGCTTGTACTCAAAATCAGAGTTGCCTTGCCAACTGGCATGTGCAAGATGGCATATTGCTGGGCATAGGCTAGCGTGGAGTCATGAACCTCGAACCGGATAACCTCATGACTAGTTGGATGTGATGATGAGGTTGAAGTAGCTTGATTTAAAAAAAGGTGACGACGATGACCCTTGCGGGCAACCTCGACGATGATGTCCTCTTGGCAGTGTGTGTGTGTGGGGGAGGAGGGGTAGGTAGGCTAAATAACAGGGTAATCCGCTTATTATTGATTAATGGACGGGGAGCCCTAAGGCATGCATTTGAAAATATATAAACATTGTTTCAGTTCCGGGTCTTAGGCAGGAGCAAATTTCGTAATGAATTATGAACGCAATTACTAACTCTGCCGGTTGACTATCGACTTGCCAGGCCTAAAAATCCGACGCTCGGTAGATATTCCGATTCCCATATTAAAAAAAAGAAAGACACGCTCTCTCTTCTCACCATGGCAATTTGACTTTGATGGTGTATTGTTTGCAAGAGTTTGACATGGGAGCAAGAGGAAGATTCAACTCCCTCCTTTTCCTAAGTTGGCACTACCTGTGAATCATCGATGCAAAGCTACTTTGGCATTTGACATACACCGTGGATGCCTGTTACGCCGCAGTTGACCTGCATGGAGAAAACTGACCGTTAATTCGACGCAAATTATAGCACTGCCAATTAATGATGGGGATCAATGAGGTTTAAATCACATTGAAATGGTGGTATGACGCGGTTTATAGCAGGGAAGAAAAAGAAGATTTGGTTCGAGTCAAAAAGAAAGAAAAAAGAAGGTGTGAATGGGCTGCTGCACACACAGACGGATAGACAGAGAGGCGGATTCGTACGGCGGCGAAGAAAACCAGATTTGATTTGCGGTGGACGCGTCCGTCCCCCACCCAGACTTTCCCCCCCTCCCCCTCCCCCCGTCCGGCGGCGGGGGAGCCACAAAACTATAACCGATCGATCGATCGAACCGATTCACACGCCACCGCCGCCGCCGACCTCCACTGGGTCCAGGGCTCGTCCCCTCGCCGGCGCCGGCGCCATGGGGGACCTGGCCTCCACCTGCAAGGTCGGTCCTCATCTGATCCACGCAGGGGGCACACACACCCTGCTTCCTCTCTTGCTTACTCGCCGGCGATTCATTCTCCGGGTCCGGGGGGCTCCTCTCCTCTTCAGGTCGGTCGTCTAGCTCTTCTGATCTAATCTAATCCTCGCTTGGTGTTTGTTGTTGTTGGTGGTTTCAGGACAAGCTTGCCTACTTCAGGATCAAGGAGCTCAAAGACGTGCTCATCCACCTCTCCCTGCCCAAGCACGGCAAGAAGCAGGTACTAGTCCACCTCTCCCTCCCTCCTCTCATACTACCTATCATATACCATCCACTCTTGTTCATTACTACTGCTACTACTACTAGGAGAGTACCCATCACTATTCCATCCGTTACACATTCAATAGATGGATGGATCCACCACTCATGTTCCCAAATAACTACTCTAGCTACCACGGCAAAATCATCCTGTAAATTCATCATTCCTGTAAATTGCATTGACACACAAGTTAATTCAGCTTCTCATATGCATGCTGCACGAGGTTCTCTTGTGGTCCTTATCCGCTCGCTCGCTCGCTCACCGGGTATTTGTTTGTTGTTGCAGGAGCTCGTCGACAGGATCCTCGCCCTGCTCTCCGACGACCAAGGTCAGTCGCCCCCCTTCTTTCCACAACTCTCTCTGTGCCTATGCAATGCACCTCTGTCAATTTAAAACGATGCTACATTTGTTATCCTTATTACAAAGCAGCCATAGTGTGTTTTTCAGCAAATCACCTGCTACTACTTACTAACTTGCCTTGCTATGTATGTGGCTGCCTCAGCCCAATGGCATCTCGGTCGAGGGAGGAAGAATGCGCCGAGCAAGGAGGCCGTGGTCAAAATAGTCGACGACATATACAGGTTAGCTAGCTTCCATGCCATTTCCCACTGTCCACCCTTCTTCCCTTCCTATTTCAGTGCTATTTATTGGTACTCGGGTTATCACACCATTCATTCATTGCCATAGCAGGAAGATGCAAGTCCATGGCCCTCCTGACCTGGTGGTATCTCCTGCTCAGAACCAGCTGCCTGTCACGACGGATTTCAACCGCATCATCAAAGCCAAAAAGGAACAACTGGGCCCTGACTCTGGCTGCCTTTGTGGTCAATCCTTTGTTCTCGGGAATGTGGTCAAGGTGTGCTCATCTGGTGTCCTTCTCTCCAACGTAGAAAAAATGACCATGTTTTCTACACTTGTTTGATTATTTGTGTGTTTGCTTCTTCTAGTGCGACGATTGCCAAGTCCAGCAGCATATCGACTGTGTGCTGATTCCAGAGAAGCCTGCAGTGGGTGTCAGACCTGAAGCTCCAGAGCATTATTATTGTCAGTTGTGCCGACTAATCCGAGCAGACCCGTATGCCCCCGTACAATCCACTTCTATTTGCTATTTCCTTCTGTGATTTGCCATCTTGACAAATATGATGCACTACTGTTACTGGAAACTTCAAAGTGAGTCAGACTATTTGTTGCTTCCAGCATTCAAAGTTAGGAGATCCAACCAAATGGGCACTATCTGTTGTCGAGAAAATAAATTTAATCATGATCCTTGTACATATACAACTCTACTGTTGTATAACCTAGGTAGGGGTTTTCACGAACTTGTCAGGTCGAGAGTTGCATCAACTGTATGACTGATTGGTTGATTCAGACTCCTATTGTTTGCCAGTAGGCTGAAAAGGAACCTTATGGATCTTATTTGGAGCTCTCGTGTAGCACTACATGTTGCGCCTTCTCTCTAAAACTGTGTTCTAGTATATCATGGCAATATCTGAGGGAACAAGATTTAAGCCAATAAGTTTCCTATTGATTCTATAAAACTTTGTCTCTATTCCTGCATGGATTGCTTGGAATTGAAATATTTTCTGCACATTTGCTACAGTGACTATTTTGAACCTGCAGATATTGGATTACTACTGGAAATCCTTTACTACCTGTGAGACTGATTACAAATGATGGGTGAGTGTAACTTTATGGGCAATGTATTCCTTGATAGTCTGGGCATTTCAAATTATACTGGAAGCAGTGACCTTATTTGTAGTAGAATACTCTTCGTTGGCTTTGTCTGTCACACTATTATGTGCTACATTCAGTCCACAATAATCTTACAGAATTCTCAACCATTTGCAGAATGAATGTTCCTCAGAGTGTGGATAGAACTTTTCTACTTACTCGAGCTGAGAGGGAGACTGTTCAGAGAGTGGAATATGATATTCAGGTTTGATTCCCTTTTCCTCCAAGACTGATTACTGTCATCCTTTACATTGTTTTCCACAAGGACAATGGCACTTTAATAATGTCATGAAAATTATTAGCAGTGTGATGCTGCTTTGTCATAACTTTTTCTAAAGGGGAGGGTGCTATAAAATTAACTGAGTGGCATGTTCATGATTGCTTGTCATGTTGTCAAAGGCAAAACTCCTTCAAGAGTATCAAATTGCAATTCTATTTTGTGATTTTTAACCTTTTACCTGGTGCTTTTCTCTTTATTATGAATAAATGCACTTTCTAACGTTATGTTTGTACAAGGACAAAATTCCTATGTTTATCTCGTGCAGTGCCTGTAGGCCTGGGCTGCTGGAGCGTTATATTCTCGTTATAGCTAGTTGTTTGTTTGCAAAGACAGCAGACTAGTAGTGTTTTTGTGTATGCCATGCAGCATGTCGCTGATGAGGGCATGCTCCTTTGTAGGTTTGGTGTATGCTTCTGAACGACAAAGTTCAGTTCAGGATGCACTGGCCTCAGAATGCAGACTTACAAGTGAACGGTACAGCTTTTGCTTTTCAGCTTTCTAGTACAGTTGAGATCGCATACATGATTTGTTATATGATTCATGAGGTCCTATTTTTATGTCCTCAGACTCAGAGTTTGAGTAATTTTTATACTCCAATAGAGGTAGACATATGGTACCTCTAAAGAGGCCCTTGAGTCATGTTGTAGTTCACTAGTATCAAGTAGTGAATTTATCAATTTATTTTTTTAAGTCTTCATTTGTTCATTTATAATTTTATATACTGTATGCAGATATGTACAGTGAGCCTTGTATAGGTGTTGTAATGCATTTATCGTGGTAAATTCTTTTATGAGCAAGGCATGGAGGATCATTTTCAATATTGGTTTCATGTTTTCATCAGGTATACAAGTGCGAGTAGTTCCCAGGCCTAGCACTCAGTTGCTAGGGATTAATGGACGTGATGATGGGCCGGTGGTGAGTTCACTCCTATTCCATTGCTAGTGCATTTTAACCAACAGAGCATTTGTCTTTAGTCATCTTAAAGTTATCAGTTGCTTTTCTTTGCAATTTAATTTAATTGCGAGTTCCCTTGTAAACAACACATCTGCGCAGTTCAGAACATTTTTTGTTTTTGCACTGCTTTGCAGATAACAACCTTTTGCCGAGAAGGGCAGAATAAAATAGTTTTAACAAGTGATGATGCTCGACCATTTTGTTTTGGGATCAGAATCGCGAAGAGGAGGACAGTTGACCAGGTTTTTTTCTTGCCTTTTACTTACCTAGCAATTGAAGTGAATTGTAGAAGGTGCAAACTTTTCTGGCTTGCTGATGTTTGAGTTGCCCTTTCTGTGATTGGATTGCAATCTGAAAAAGAACGATTTGTAAGTGGATCGTAGATGTGGTCACAATAACAGAAGCTCTTAATATTGCCCTAAATGTTCCTCGATAAACATTAATAAATCAGGTTACTTTGGTAAGCACAATGGTCATTTCCCCCCCTTTATGTTGATCAATTTTTTCAACTCATAGTTTCACACCCAGATTACTTTTTAACACATGTTTCGTTATTTTACTCCCTCTGTAAAGAAATATAAGAGCATTAGTGATCTAAATGCTCTTATATTTCCTTACTGAGGGAGTACTTCTGAAGTTGACTGTTTTATGTGATAATAAACATGCCATCACCTATACTAAAACATTACCTTTTCAGGTTCTAAACTTGGTGCCAAAGGAAGTTGATGGCGAGTCTTTTGAGGATTCTCTTGCTCGTGTTTGTCGCTGTCTCAGAGGTGGAAATACTGCAGATGATGCTGACAGCGATAGTGATTTGGAAGTGGTTGCCGACTTCTTTCCTGTCAGCCTGCGTTGTCCTGTGAGCATTTGTCTACATATTTCTGTTTTCCCGCTAGTTATGAGATTGCCTTTATTATTTCGAATTTTAAGAAAGAATTCCATATATGAACAGTATCTATGTCATTGATCAATGAGCTGGTTGTCTCTCGATACTGGCCTTTTACATGCCACACTTTCCCTCAAGTTAAGAATGACAGACATTCAAAAAAGTTAAGAATTACCGAGTTGACTCCAACCTAGTGGTTATCTAGCTGTATTTGGCTGCCATTATATTAATATATTATCACAACGTACAAAATAAGCTTTTCTACAGTGCTTCACAGAATCCTGATATGCAAGCTTCAAGAGTTGAGCATTTTTTTATCTGATAATATTTCACAGAATAGTGGATCCCGGATAAGGACCGCGGGAAGGTTCAAGCCTTGTGCTCACATGGGCTCTTTTGATCTGCAAACTTTTGTAGAGCTTAATCAACGGTCACGAAAGGTAAGATTTTATTCCTCCATATCCATAACTAGGATCTCTACATAATGAACATTGTACTTTGGTCCATTTGGCAATGGACGGGGTAATTATGATTGGTTGGTACATTTAAATGCATACTTTCTTCAGATTGACGTAGCCCTATTTTTAAATACTTGTTGGTTTTTGCAGTGGCAATGTCCAACATGTCTGAAGAATTATTCTATTGAGAGCTTGATCATTGATCGGTATTTCAACCGGATCGCTTCTCTGGTAGGTTTGAATAAGTCATATTCATTTTCTGTGTATTGTAAGCAGTTTTATGTCTTTCTTAGACTGTTCTTGTGATTCAGGTTCGGAATTGCAGTGAAGATGTCACTGAGATAGATGTGAAGCCTGATGGCTCTTGGCGTGTGAAGGGTGATGTTGAAGATATAAAATTGTCCCTGTGGCACCTGCCTGACGGCTCCCTGTGTGAACTGAAACAAGACACTAAACCTGTTGCTGGTGATGTAAAATCTGAAACTTCAAAAGTTGGCAGCAGGGGAAATGTAGGCCTTAATGGATTGTGGGAAGCTAGTAAAGCTGTTGACATAAAGCCCTCAAAGCCTATGAGCAGTAGCCACACTGGAATTTACAGGGATGGGGACTACCAAAGTGTGAGCGAGTGCAGCACACAAATTGGTGAGATGTACAGAGTTGATGACAGACCACAGCAACAGCTCGAAGATGCAGATGTCATTGTTCTCAGTGACTCCGATGATGACAATGTTGTGACAGTGTCCCCACCAGCTGCCTATAGTGATGCTGGTGGTTTGGGATTTGCTCCCATTTCTGCGCCAGGAGTTGCTGAAAGTTACCAGGAGGGTGGTGTAGTTGGGGGCCTTGGCCTTGATTTGTTCAACGACAACAGCGATATTTTTGACATAACTTCCTGGTCTGCGCAACCCCAACCAGAGCAAGGGTTCAATTTTTTCGGAACTGATGTTCTACTTGGTTCTCACAATTCATCTGATGCAGCGCCAAGTGCTTATACCCTTGGCTGCCACGCTGGCTCTAGTGATACTTCCATGGTTCGAGATCCTTCTACTTGCCATGTACGCACCAGAAGCTTGGTTGATAACCTGTTGCCTTTTGGCAATGATGATTCTTCTCTGCGAATTTTTCTTCCTATTCAACCATCTGGCGTTCCCGTTCAGGAAGAACGAAATGGGCATGATAACATGTCAAATGGGGTCCAGCATGTTGATGACGATGAAGACGAAGATTGGATATCTCTTACGCTTGCGGCGGGTGGAGGTAATAATGAACAGTCTGAGGCAGCAGATACGGTGAGCACACAAGCACAAACCGCAGTGGAAGAGAGAAGGATGGAACCAGCAGACATGCTGAACCCACAAGCACGAATGACAGTGGAAGAGAGAAGGATGGAACCAGCAGATGTGTTGAACCCGCAAGCACAAATTGCAGTGGAAGAGACAAGGATAGAACCAGCAGATGCGTTGAACCCACAAGCACAAATTGCAGTGGAAGAGAGGACGGAACCAGCATATACGTTGAGCCCACAAGCACAAGTTACAGTGGAAGAGAGAAGGATGGAACCAGCAGACATTGTTAACCCACAAGCGCAAATTGCAGTGGAAGAAAGAAGAATGGAACCGGCAGATACGGTGAACCGACAAGCACAGATTGCACTGGAAGAGAGAAGGATGGAACCATCTAGTGATGCTGGTTTGTCTCTTTAATATGAGTTCAGTTTTATCTTTCATGTTATTTATTTATCCGTTTTTGTCCTGATTGATTAACTCTGCTGATAAACTGATTAAACTGTGTGCCAGTGTTTAGTTGGTTTAGTGTTGACAGCCTTTGTTTTTCTTTTCGTCGTGTTGTTTGCAGAAGGCTCGCCTCCCAGCTTGAATGATGAGAGGCGCAACAAAGGGAATTCAAAAACAAGGGCTGAAAAGATATTTTCTCCTCCGCGGCAGCCTCGATCCGTCAGGCCTCGACTAACGACACAGCAGTGACGTTGAGTAGTTCTTCTTTTTTACTTTGGATAGCTGTCATGATGTACTTGTGGCCCATGTAAAGAAGAACCAACATGGATGTTTTCATAGTTTAACCTGTGTACAAACTACAGAAGTTTCAAGTGCTGGAAATGAGGGTGCGCCTGAAGGACATCTGACGGTGAGTGCTACAGCTCTCCTAAGAATGTAAATTTGCAGTTTTGCGGAATAATGGGAGTATTTAGGTTTAAACTGGATTGTTTTAAGATAATACTCCCTCCGTTCCTAAATGTAAGTCTTTATAGAAATTCCAATATGGAGTACATACGAAGCAAAATGAGTGAATGTACACTCTAAAGTGCATCTATATACATCCGTATGTGGTCCATGGTGGAATCTCTACAAAGACTTACATTTAGGAACAGCGGGAGTACCATTCAGACTATATAGACAGCTACACCTTATGAAGGAAGAAAGGTGCACATGGCTCAGTTTTTGGATTGGTTTGCTCTGGCTTTCTGCTTCTGTTTTACCTAGAAGATACAGATGGATCTAGGCTTCCCAGCATCGATATGGAAGTATGCTATAATGCTATAGGTTAACTGTCTTGGTCCATGGATGATATATCATATTGTGGTTTTAGTTGATTGATTTACACACATAATTTATTCTGGCCTAAACTGATTTCGGTTTATCAAGTTGAGAGATTACAAAATAGGCATCTTATTCGATGATGGGTGAAAAACTGGGAAGCTCTGTATCCAATATGTTTATGTCGTTGTCGTTTAAGCTTAGCACAGCGAGCAGCATCATTCATGTATTCCTTTTTCCTTTTGGTCTGAATGGAGATTCAGCTAGTGATGCATTCATATTGTTTACCAGATGAAAGTGTGATTGATCGAAAAAAAATAAAAAAATCCACTGACATGTTTGTTTTCTCAACATTATTCGTGCAGACATAACAGGAAGTGAGCAAGGGAGGCTTGATAGGTTTTGTGGCAGTCTGCAGCATATTGTACATTTGACCACCAGACTATATAAATATATATGTGCCGTGCCGAAATAGAAGGCAAACAATTAGACATGTGGAGGTTTGTGTATCATTAAATTGTAATTAGGGGTTGGCTTGTGTGTTGCTAATTGAGTGAGATGCCCTAGTATACTTGGTACTCTTTCCGGAAAATTAAATTATTTTTCATGTTTATTATTATTACATTCTTTTTTTCATGTTTCTTGTGTATACTTGTTGCTCTTTCCTGAATTTTTTTTCCATGGTTACCAACTATTGCTTCATTCACACCCTCAAAAAAAAAAAAACACTATTGCTTCATTCACTCACCTGCACAAGTGTGAATTGATTGGTGCACGTGTGAAAAATGTACTACTTGCTACATTGTTGGTGTGCATCATCAATCTATCTATGTATCTATCTCTGGCCGGCCGTCCGTCCGTCCTAATTTTAGTTAGTCAGCCTAACAACCACCGGAATCCATCCATCCATCCATAATTAAGCAAGCAAGCAAGCAAAAGTAGGCTGGCTGGTGATCCATCCTATCCTATAGCTTAGCTAAATCTGGTTTCTTTCCGTCTCTCCTCGCCGGCCGGTACTATCGATGCACGGCCGCCGGAGATGAGCTGCTTCTCATGCTTCAAGCCACAGCAGGCGGACGGCGACGACGAGGGGGAGGACAAGGCACCGGCGGTGGGGCCACTGCCGTCGTCGGGCTCCATCAAGCGCCTCGGCTCCAGGAGAAGAAGCCTGCGCTCCTCCTCCAGCAAGTCCGGCGGCAGCTTCGCGGCCAGCCGGCAGCCGAGCACGCGGCCCAGCAACATCACCAGCTGCAGCGCGCGCGCCTTCACCTACGACCAGCTCGCCGACGCCACGGGAAACTTCCGCGCCGACTGCCTGCTCGGCGAGGGCGGCTTCGGCCGTGTCTACCGGGGCCGCCTCGACGACGGCCAGCTCGTCGCCGTCAAGCAGCTGGACCTCGACGGCCTGCAGGGCGACCGCGAGTTTGTCGTCGAGGTGCTCATGCTCAGCCTCCTCCACCACGACAACCTCGTCAGCCTCGTCGGCTACTGCTCCCACGGCCACCAGCGTCTCCTCGTCTACGAGTACATGGCCCTCGGCTCCCTCGCCGACCACCTCCTCCTCCTCGACGACCGCTTTGCCGGCGAGGCCACCCCGAGGGCCAGGGCGTCGCCGGCCGCCCTGAGCTGGGAGACGCGGATGCGGGTGGCGCTGGGCGCCGCGAGGGGGCTCGAGTACCTGCACGAGACGGCCAACCCGGCCGTCATCTACCGCGACCTCAAGTCCTCCAACGTCCTCCTGGACGACGCCTTCTGCCCCAAGCTCTCCGACTTCGGCCTCGCCCGCCTCTGCAGCACCTCCTCCTCCGGCGCCGGCCCCGGCGAGCGCTCCCCGCGCGTCATGGGCACCTACGGCTACTGCGCGCCCGAGTACATCCGCACCGGCCGCCTCAGCGTCAAGTCCGACGTCTACAGCTTCGGCGTGCTCCTGCTCGAGCTCATCACGGGGCGCAGGGCGGTCGACTCGGCGCGCCCGGCGCCGGAGCAGGTGCTCGTGACATGGGCCGCGCCCATGTTCAAGGACAGCAAGCGCTACCGCGAGCTGGCCGACCCGCTGCTCCGGGGCGACTTCCCCGAGCGCGACCTCAACCAGGCCGTCGCCGTGGCCGCCATGTGCCTGCAGGACCAGGCGTCGGCCAGGCCCTGCATGAGCGACGCCGCCGTCACGCTCTCATTCCTCGCCGAGGCCGCCGCAGCCAGCGCCGCGCAGCCGCTGCCGTTGCCCCCGCCCCAGCTGCAGGCCGATGAAACCTTGCGAGAAGAAGAAGCCTAGAGATAGCTTAGCTTAAGCTTAATTTGTTGTTAGGATCGATGCATGGAGTCAACCGTACGTGTTAACTGATTTTGGCGCCATTGGTTGTAGTTTTGATGGATCAACTAGATACTTGTATGAGTACCTGATGATGAGTTGCATTGGAAGGAGCTAGAGACAAAGTTTGCAACATTAGTAGTAAATTTTTTTCATTGCCACTTGTCATATTAACTTTGATCAGACCGGAATCGAGACATGGTTGTGCATGCTCAAGACCTCCATCGCTGCCGTTGTGGTGCGGCGAGCTTCGTGCTCTTGGCGTTGTCTCGGTTCATCTTTGCTCAATGATGCCGTAGATTTCCTCCCCAACTTGCTAATGGTTCCCGATTCTCCATGGCGGATTTCCCTATCAAGGTTTGTGCTAGTCACTTGTTGATGTGGATGCTCCTCTGTCGCGCCGCGGTGCTCGGTACGCACGCCGGTGTGGTGCGTTAGGCTGCTTGTCAAGTTTTGGTATTGCGACCCCTCGACGACTCCCCTCATCTACTTGTGCCTCTCGTGGTGATGTCCTTCGGGTTGCTAGCTAGGCATGCCTTGTCTTGGACGTCTTTTGTTTTGGTTTCCCTTCTTTTGCCCTCTCTTGTATGGTTTTCGGCCCGGTCTCCCTCATAAACAGGGTCAAATTGTTTAGGTTTTTGACCCGGTTTTCCTTATAAACTGGATCAATCTCATGGCATTAAGGCCACTTTGAAATATATTCAGGTGGGGAGCCTCCTCCCCCCCGGTGACCATTTAAAAAAAAGGGAAAGGCATGGCGCATTCGGGCTACGACAAATAGTCGGCGACAGGCCGACGACTCAAGGTGGATGAGGAGGAGGAGGGGGAAAGAGAGACCGGGAGGACGAGGAGATGTGCGATGGCATGAGGGGAAGGAAAGGAGAGGGAAAGGACATCCGCAACATTGAAAGGGAGGGCACAAAGGTTTGCAGAGATTTTTCCTTTCCCCCTACCAATATCGAGTTGTCTCTGCGTGTAACTAGGAGGGGTCCCTTGCCGTTGCCGTCGTCGCCCCCCTCTGCCCCTCCACCCCTCCTTGCCACTGCCAGAGGGCACGGCCGGGCAAAGCCCGGTCAACCCTGGTGGCATCGTCGGCTGTACGATCGAAAGTGGCAGATTTTAGCAACTTAACACAAGTCAAGCAATCAACCTACACATGCAATTCTAAGAGTATAGCAACGGAATATAAATCATTGCATATGAAGGTAAAGGGGAGGAGTTTGGAGGGAGTAAACACAATGTAGACACGGGGATTTTTGGCATGGTTCTGATAGGTGGTGCTATCGTACATCCACGTTGATGGATACTTCGACCCACGAAGGATAACGGTTGCGTGAGTCCACGGAGGGCTCCACCCACGAAGGGTCCACGAAGAAGCAACCTTGTCTATCCCACCATCCCCCACAAAGGATTTGCCTCACTTGGGTAGATCTTCACGAAGTAGGCGATCTCCTTGCCTTTACAAGCTCCTTGGTTCAACTCCACAATCTTGACGGAGGCTCCCAAGTGACACCTAACCAATCTAGGAGACACTGATGTCTACTACGCAACCTTCTCCTTGTAGACGTTGTTGGGCCTCCAAGTGCAGAGGTTTGTAGGACAGTAGCAAATTTCCCTCAAGTGGATGACCTAAGGTTTATCAATCCGTGGGAGGCGTAGGATGAAGATGGTCTCTCTCGAATAACCCTGCAACCAAATAACAAAGACTCTCTTGTGTCCCCAACACACCCGATATAATGGTAAATTATATAGGTGCACTAGTTCGGCGAA
The DNA here is from genome assembly GCA_021437245.1 of Aegilops speltoides. Lineage (NCBI taxonomy): Eukaryota > Viridiplantae > Streptophyta > Magnoliopsida > Poales > Poaceae > Aegilops > Aegilops speltoides. The sequence continues at coordinate 578,566,161 of CM038143.1, forward strand.
GAGATGGTGATACAAGTGCAATATGGATGATAGATATAGGTTTTTGTAATCTAAAAATATAAAAACAGCAAGGTAACAAGTGGTAAAAGTAAGCGTCATTGGTGGAAAAAAGGCCTTTGGTCGCGGTTCGCAACTGCCATTAGTCGCGGCTGCGCAACCGCGACCAAATAAGCGCGACTAAAGCCCCCCACCTTTAGTCGCGGCTGCTTAAGAACCGCGACTAACGGCCCGTCCACGTGGGCGCCAGGCGGCCGTCGGGCGGAGGACCTTTAGTCGCGGTTCTTCAACCAACCGCGACTAAAGGCGCCCTTGCAGTTTAGGGTTTTAGCCCCCCTAAACCTGTTTTCTGTTTAATTTGTATTGTTTTATTTCTTTTGTGCTTTATTTTAATTTTGAAGGAGTTTCATATATTCTACGGTACTACATACATGCATATGAATGTACAATTTCAAATAAATTTGAAATTAGAACCAAAAAAATTCAAGAGGAATATACAATATATATTCAATATCATCGGATGAACATATACAATTTTGAACAAGTTTCCATACATGATTTATTCCATATAAAGTTCTACGTCCTCGTAATAGTGTTCTCCTTTAGGATGGAGGACTTCCTGCTGAACCATCCAGCTAGTTCCTCTTGAAGTGGTCGGAAGCGAGCTTGGACTAAGCATCCACGGAGGTTATTCCTCTGAGCATTGGTATCACTCGGAACCCGCTCGAGAGGTGTATCTCGGATCATCTCACGACATAGTATCCACATAGATTGGTCAACGGTGCTGAATATCCCCACATTCTTAGGCTTTAACCTTTTGAATTCTAGCTCTTTTTGAATTCACCGACCTTTGTATCTACTGAACCGTCTCCAAACCCTACGAGGCAAAGAAAATTAAATGAACAAGAGAGTTATTAGTTACTTGATATTAGGAAATGAACGAAATAGGCCGATCGATATAGGCGCAAATGAATGAAAATAATTACTTCGCAGCATTCTTCTCATGTCGCCCCAAAGCTTTGGATCCATATTCGAGAGTCGTGGGCGAGACATTACGAGGTGTTAACTTTAATTACTAGCGAATCCAGTGGAACTGCGGACACGATACATGCACATCGTCATGCATAACTCATCGATTAGCCGCCACATACCATGCATGGAGTAAACAAAAGAGAATGTGCTCAAGATGAAACACTCACCCAAAATGGTAAGGAAATAGAATATCACTTTTGAGTTCCTGCTTTGTAAGAAATCGCCACAGTCCGCCTCCACGTCGGCGGGTGATGCTCCAACACATGTCCATTAACGATGTGTGGGTCAATGAACCCAACATCATGGATGTTCCTTACTCGCATTCCTTAATCTTCATTCTGCATGTATAATAGCGGACACAACAATATAGTTAGGACATATATATAGTGCAGGCAATATGAGCGAGATGGGGTAGAAATTAATAAATCACTTACGAGCGTAGCAACCGATGATAGATTTGTCGAGCTCACAGCAGATTGAAAAGCTGGAACAATTCACTCAGTTCAATTTGTACATAGTAATGTTTGAAGTGATGCTCATGTCTAACTTCCGCATAAATATATTCTTTGGCGTTTTATTTTTATGTAACCCTTGTACCAATTCAGCGAGACCTTTCATTTGTGGAGGTAGATCCTTTTCTGCTTGCGAGCTCGACGAGAGGCCCATTCTTGACATATGTAATTACTACCTCCTTCATGGGCGCCTCATCAAGGCCTAATAGTTCACGAAGAGTAATACCTAAGTTGGCGCTTGTTCTCGCACTCGTTCATATCAATCCTGTGTTGCCGCAGCTTGTATGATCTCGGGGCATCCGGACGAAGGCTTCCACTATAAGCGGGCAATCGATTGTTTACTTTGTTCCCGAGCTGGGCAACTTGTTTCCGCTTTTTTACTTCGGCCTTCTCCGCTCTTTGTTCTCCTTGAACATGAGTGCCTGCTGCAGTTCACGTGCATAGTCGTTAGGCGATTCTTGCGCTTGGGACGGTGTGCTCAAAATGACTTAGCCCACTTCTTTTGCTCATCGAAAATCTGGCTTGGGCTCAGGCTCTCTTTTCTTCTTGCAGCCCGCCTTCCATTTCTCCAAATCAGCAGCAGCGGCAGCGTCGACTTCCTCGGCACTCGTTCCCAAGGCCTTGTGGGGAGAGGCTTGATGATGGCTCCGGTACCTTTGTGGTCTTAGGTACATAAGGGTCCGGTTAATAATCCAGGACTATACGCTTCTTTGCCGTAGGTGGATTGGGGGCGGCGTCGATCACCCGCGGACGAGGATCGGGGCGGCGGATGATCACCCGCGGGACGTTGTGGATCGGGGCGGCGTCGGTGATGTGACGGAGGTGTAGGTGAACCGCCACCACCACCACCACCACCACCACCGCCACCGCCACCACCATCACCGTGGGGGGTGGACTTGTTGTCCTTGGCGCCTCACACGAAACTTGATAAACTTCTTTTGCCATAGAATGAAATGGCGCTTGACATCTCAAGTCTTTTCACCCCTTGGTGTAGCAATGTCAATCTCCGTGTCCTCAAACCCTTGGACTATGTCCTCCACCGTGACACGAGCATAGCCATCTTGAATGGGGTTGTTGTGGTGGAGTGCTCGAGTAAACATGGTAAAGCACTGCCGATGGCTACCTTCATGGACATGTTCCCGATAGGATAATACAGATGACATTCTTTCATCTCCTTTATATCGCCCACGGGGTAGCGACGAGGCTCCGGTGCAGTAATTTCGACCACCGAGGCTCCGGTGCAGTAATTTCGATCACCGAGGCTCGGTGCAGTAATTTCGATCGTCGGTGCATCTGCACCAGCCGGTGGGAACCTCCGTGGAAGCCACGCTGCTTCTCCGCTCTGGCTTCCGAGATCCGCCGGATGATCTTCATGCTGCACCGAGCTGCATCTCTTTCGCTACTAGTACACTCATGGTTTTCTTCATCACATCCATTTCCGATGCCAACCGCGCCACAACATCCGCTTCCCGATCCATCTTTCTCTTACTTCAGTAACCGTGCGGGTCATCGCTCGGGGAACCCTATTTTCCACGGAATGTGCCCCATGCCTCGTACACGTCCTCCGTGTTCGATTCCCGAGGGCTTTTGTCAGCGCGTCGTTCTCTCTGTTGAACTTGATCTTCCCCTGTTGAGCATCCTTCATTGCGTCAATAAGGGCTTGGGTGGGTTTAATTAATTTGCCCCGGTAAACACACTCCCCTGTCTCCGGGTTCAGCGTTCCCCCATGCCCGTACCACCAGCTTTTGGCCCTTGGGTCCCATCCTCCGTACTGGGCCGGATTCCTCGCGCCTCAGCTCGTTCTCCATCTTCTCCAACCTAGGCACCCAAATGCGATACCCTCCTGGCCCCATAACATGATTGTACTCCTTCTTAGCCGCATTTTCCTTATTTTTTTCGATATTTGAATGAACTGCTCCGATTTCTTTTGCTTCACAAATTCTGGCCAATCATGTTTCAGTTTCTCATATTGTCCTTTGAAATCCGGAGTCTTGTTCTGCTTGACAAAGTCATGGGCTAGATTTTGCTTGAATTTCCGGAATGCGTTGGCCATCTTATGAAGAGCGAACTGTTTGACTAGCCTCCTCCTCTCCTTGTTTTCCTCAATCTTGTTACCCTCCTCATCGAATTTGTTGTATTCGGAGGTAGAGCGAAATGTTCCATAAGCTTCTTGAAGCAATCTTTTTTGTTCTCTTATCGACAAAAGTGAAACCATCAATTCGTGCCTTCTTTGGCTCATTCCACTCTGGAAGGTGATCGAGACGTTGTCTCTAACAATGGCTCCGCATTGGTGACAAACTTGGTGGCGTTCTTGCGGGGCTCCAGTGACTTGCCGGTTGCCTTGTCAACAACCTCGATGGTGCATGTTTCTCCTTGTTTCATCGTCTTGGTTGCGCCACGCTTTGACGGCGTACTCGATTGTTTGACGATCCGGCGAGGGCTAAAATAAGAAAGAGAGTCGCGCGTTAGTACACACATATTTATTCAAATCGGTTAGTTTGTATCACCAGAGGCTCAATGTATATATATACCTCGGCGCGGAGGTGGTTGCTACTTCCATTTGAAGATCGCTGCGTTTATCGGCGTTTGTTAACATCATCTTCTTGACGGCGCCTTCATCTTCACCGTCAAGGTTCAGATAAGAAGAGATATCATCTTCTTCTTCTCCGGTCGGCACATATAGAATATCGCCGTTTATGATGCCGAACATATGTGCTTCACCGTCCGGATCATAGTTGTCCATAATCGGGTCACTCTATCGTCCGCCATTATGTCATCCGAAAACATGTAGTAAAACAAATTAATTAAGTGAAGAAGGGCGGTGGCGGTGGCGGTGGCGAAAGGCGGTGGCAAAAGGAGGCGAGAAAGGGTGGGAGAGGTGTCGCGGTGAGAGCGCGAGAGGTAGGCGGCGACGGCAGCGTCACGGAGAGGGAGGCGAGGACAACACATGTATAACCTCGCCGCCTCTCGATCCCAAAAAAACACCTCGCGCGCCGATCGCCGCCCCTCGCCGCCCCTCCATTTTATTTTTTGTTTTTCTTTGGCGGTTTTCATTTGTTTTTGTTTTTCACTTTATATGTATTTTTGATTTTATAGCCGCCCTTTTTTGTTTTTTTGGTTAATTATCAAATTTTACGGTTTTTTGTTAATTATCAAGTTTTAAGTTATTTACCGTTTTTGTTAAACTAATTAACTAGTTAAAATTAAAAGAACAAAAAAAAAAAAAAAAAAAAAATTTCGGTGGCCTTTTTCTTCCTTTTTTTTTTTTTTCATCTGTTTTTCTTTTGATTTCTTCTTCCTTCTTTCTTCTTCTTCCTTTTTCCTTTTCTTTCTTCTTCTTCTTCCTTTTCTTCTTCTTTCTTCTTCTTCTGCACGGCCAGCTGAGGCAGCCAGTGGTGGCGGCGGGCGGCAGGCGGCGCGGCGGGCGGCGGGCGCAGGGCAGGCGCGGCAGGCGTGCGGCGGCGGCGGCAAGGCGGCGGCGCAAGGGCGCAGGCACGGCGGCGGGCAAGGGCGTGTACGGCGGCGGCGGCGCTGGGGGCAAGGCGGCGCAGCAGGCGTCGGCGTCGGCGCTTCGGGGCTTGGCGTCGGACAGGCTTGGCGTCGGCGTCGGCGTCGATCGGCGTCGAAGCGGCGCTTGGCGTCGAGAGAGAGGAGAATGGGAAGTGGCAAAACTACTAAGTCAGATGTTATAGACGCACCTTTAGTCGCGGTCCGCCTCCCCAACCGGGACTAAAGGGTTTTTGCCGCTTTCGTTCCACAGAAAGACCCTTTAGTCGCGGTTGGGGACAACAACCGCGACTAAAGGGTACCTTTAATCGCGATCCGCCTCCCAACCGGGACTAAAGGGTCTGTGCTGGAACTGGCGCGGTGCGGTGGGATGTTTAGTCCCACCTCGCTAGCCGAGAGGCTTCGACAGTGGTTTATAAGCGCGGCTGCGCTCACCACTTCGAGCTCCTCTCAAGTGCAGGCTTACGGGCCTATTCTGTTACTATGAGCCTGTGGGCCTATTGGGCCTTCTGCGGGCCTGAATCCTGGCCCATTAATGGGTTTCTAGTCGTATTCAGGCCGTGGTGGCCCAGTAGGTGGCATATTTTTTTTTTTGCCTGTTTTTTGTTTTCATTTTTGCTTTATTTATTTTGTTTTGTTTCTACTTACAACAAAAAACTTATTTATTTTATTTTATTTTGTTTCTAATTACTTATTTATTTTACTTTATGATAATTATTTTTGCTATTAAAGTTTCTAATTACTTATTTATTTATGTTATTAAAATCTTAAAAATACAATTATATATCAAAAAATCAGAAAATAAAACTAATTCATTTTAAATTCTTGTTTTTCTTCTGTTTTTTCTTCCTTTTTCTTCTTTTTTTTCTTCTTTTGTTTCTTCCTTTTCTTGTTTTTCTTCTTTTTTTCTTCCTTTCTTCCTTTTCCTTTTTTTCTTCTTTTCTTCTTACTTTGTTTTTTTCTTATGTTTTTCTTCATTTGTTTTTTCTTCTGCTTTTCCTTTTTTCTTCTGTTTGTTTTTTTCTTCTGCTTTTCCTTTTTCTTCTGTTTTTTCTTACTTTTTTTCCTTTTCCTTCTTTCTTCTTCTTCCTTTTTCCTTTTAAAATCAGAAAAATAAAACTAATTCATTTAAAATCTTAAAATACAATTATATATCAAAAAATCAGAAAAATAAAACTAATCCCTTGAAGGTTTGACAAAGGTTTGATACATCATTCAGTTCATCGACCAAATACAAAGTTTGGTACAATAAATTATTACACATCAATTCTTCCCTTGTGTCCTCGCTTGCTTACGATTGTGCCGTATCCATGGAGCATCCTCATCATTTAACTTAATGCTTGGGTCGGTGTTCACTTTGAAGGCGGAATTTCAGCAAACATATTATAATCTTCGACATGTCATCTTGTCCTCCACTCCCACGATGTTTCTTTTCCCTGAAAGAACAATGTGGCGCTTTGAATCATCGCATGATGTCTTGATCGTTTTCTTATCTTTCCGTTTCCTCGGTTTGCTACTCATGTCCTTCACATAGAAAACCTGAGCGACATCTTTCGCTAGGACGAATGGTTCGTCAAGGTAACCAAGATTGTTGAAATCCACCATTGTCATTCCGTATTGCTGGTCCACCTTTACCCCACCTCCTGTTAGCTTGAACCATTTGCACCGGAACAAAGGGACCTTAAAGGAGGGTCCATAGTCAATTCCCATATCTCCTCTATGTAACCATAATATGTGACCTTTTGCCCATTCTCGGTTCTGCATCAAAGCGGACACCACTGTTTTGGTTGGTGCTCTTTTTATCTTGGGCGATCGTGTAAAATGTATTCCCATTTATCTCGTACCCTTGGAAAGTTGTTATAGTCGAAGATGGTGTCTTGGCCAACATGTACAACTGATCTACAACATCATTGTCATTCATTAAATGTTTTCTCAACCAAGCTGCGAAAGTCTCCATGTGGGCCTTCCTAATCCAGATTCAGCTTCCCGGGTTGTCCGAGCGTAAAATATTCTTGTGTTTCTCAAAGTACGGAGCCACCAAGCTGGAATTGGTCAAGACAAAGGTGGTGTGCTTCATCGAGAATGGCCGTCCATACATATCGTTGATTTCCTTCCGATCGTGCCTTTTCCACTTAGTCTCCCCTCGTGCGCGATCGAGGAAGACCAATCGGCTTAAGGTCGGGAACAAAGTCAACACAAAACTCAATTACCTCCTCATTTCCATAGCCCTTGGCGATGCTTCCTTCTGCCTAGCACGATTCTGAACATATTTCTTTAATACTCCCATGAACCTCTCGAAGGGGAACATATTGTGTAGAAATACAGGACCGAGAATGAAAATCTCTTGACTAGGTGAACCAGGAGGTGCGTCATAATATTGAAGAAGGATGGCGGAACACCAACTCGAAACCGACAAGACATTGGATCACATCGTTCAGTAACGTGGTAGAACTTCGGATTGATTACCTTCGAGAGATTGCATTGAGGAATGCACATAGCTTCACAATGGCTACTCGAACATTTTCGGCAGAGCCCCTCAAAGCAATCGGAAGCAATTGCGTCATAATCACGTGGCGATCGTGAGACTTGAGTTTTGGAACTTTTCTCCGCCATGTTTATTATTCCCTTTATATTGGGCGAGAATCGAGACGGGACCTTCATACTGCTCGGGCATTCAAAAAGATGACCTTCTCTTCTTTGGTCGAGCGTAGCTGGCACGACCTTGAAACCATTCCGGATGCGGTCATCGTGGTCTTTCAAACGTTCTTTGGTCTGCCGTGCTTCCTTTGTATCATTTGTCTTCCCATACACGCCCAAGAAGCTTAGGAGGTTCACGCAAATATTCTTCGTAACGTGCATCACGTCGATTGCAGAGCGGACATCTAGGACTTTCCAATATTCTAGCTTCCGAATATAGATTTCTTCTTCCACATGGCTGCGTGCCGTCGGCTCCTTCGAACTGATTGTCCGCGGACCCTTTCCAAAGATGACTTTCAAATCCTTGACCATATCAAATACCTCGGCACCGGTCGTTCCGCAGCTTCGCCGGTGATCTGCCTTGCCGTTGTAATGCTTGCCTTTCTTTCTTCTTGGATGAATTTTGGAAGAAATCGGCGATGCCCAAGGTACACGTTCTTCTTACAATTTGGCAAATGTACACTTTCGGTCTCATGTAGCGGTGCGTGCATGCATTGTATCCCTTATTTGACAGTCCGAAAGGTTACTAAGAGCAGGCCAATCGTTGATGGTTCGAAAAGCAACGCTCGTGGTCAATTCCTCTTGTTTGTGCTCATCCCACACGGACACCACCCCACAGGCTGTAAAAGTTCATCAACTAATGGCCTTAGGTACACATCGATGTCGTTGCGGGTTGCTTCGGACCTTGGATGAGCATTGGCATCATAATGAACTTCCGCTTCATGCACAACCAAGGAGGAAGGTTGTAGATGCATAGAGTCACGGGCAGTGCTATGGCTGGAGCTCGCCGCGCAAAAGGATTCATGCCATCCGTGCTTAGAGCAAATCTTATGTTCCTTCGTCGGTGCAAAATCTTTGAACCATCTGTCGATCTTTCTCCATTGCGTTCCATCGTGGTGTGTCTCAACTCCCGTCCGACTTACGGTCCTCTTTGTGCCATCGCAACAACTTGGCATGCTCTTTGTTCTGAGCAGACGTTTCAACCGTGGTATTATAGGAGCATACCACATCACCTTGGCGGGAACCCTCTTCACGGTTTCGGCCCTCAACATCGTCACCGGGGTCATCGCCTCGATCTTATAACGCAATGCAAGTGCATACCGGCATTCATTCAAATTCTCGTATTCACATGGTAGAGGATGCGATCGTTGATGCATGCATGTATCTTGAAACCTCTAAACCTAGAGGGCGACAACCTTCTTTGCTTCAGACGCGTCTTGGCGGGCGACTCGTTATCCTTTGAAACATATTCTTCAACATTTTCAGCAAGTTTTCAAATGCCGAGTCAGCTACACCTGCCTCGCCTTCCATTTCAGCAAATCCGATGTGCAGCCCAGCTTTTTCAGACCATCATCGCATCCGGGTACAGCGCCTTTACGTGATCCTCTAACATGCGATCCAAATTCTCCTCTCCTTTTCGGTTTAGCGGCGTCTCCGTGCATCGGCAATGGTCCGACCAAGATCATCAGCGGGATCATCACGTGCCTCTTCTTCACCTTCCCTTCACCTTCACATCCTCCATGAAAGTATCACCAAATGAGCATGATAGCTTTCATCGATGAAATCATCCCTTCTTCATCTTCTTCCATTATAACCCTCTTTCTCCATGCTTGGTCCAACAATTATAGCTTGGCATGAAACCCTTCAAGCAGATGCATGTGAACAACTCTTGAGGAAGAGTAACCCTTCTCATTCTTCAGATAACACATGGACAGATAACAAAACCCCCGCTTGTTCGCATTAGCCACTACGAGGAAATCTTTCAAACCCGTAGTGAACTCACGGAGAGTCGGTTACCGTACATCCATTGCGATTCATCTGCATTATTATAATATAAAATATATAATTAACCATCATGCATTTGTTAAACTAACTAGCTACAAACAATATAAATTAAACAATGAACTACACACATGCATATTGACACATCAAAGGTTCATCAAGTTGCTAACCGCGATCGAAGAGTGTGGCTCCAACACTTCATGTCATGTTTGTTTCATGCTCTTGGGGCATTTCATCAAACACCTTATGTGCATAAGAGGAACCAAAAGCAAACCTACACCCACTTGTGAAGAGAATGGCTCCAAATGGCTAAGTGTTGGCTGCTGGATGGGTATATATAGGGAGGGCTTTAGTTGCGGTTGGCACAGCAAACCGTGACTAAAAGGTGCCGAAAACCTTTAGTCGCGGTTGTCTGGCCAACCGCGACTAAAGCCCCTCACGCACCAGCTGGCCACCGAGCGCCTGGGCCCAGAGCCTTTGGTCGCGTTCACCTCGAACCGCGACTAAAGGTCCCATTAATCGCGGTTCCTACAGCTTCGCGACTTATGGGGCTGGACGGAAGCCTGTTTTTCCACCAGTGCGTAAACGGTATTGCAATGCTAGGAAACAAGGCCTAGGGTTCATACTTTCACTAGTGCAAGTTCTCTCAACAATAATAACATAATTGGATCATATAACAATCCCTCAACATGCAACAAAGAGTCACTCAAAAGTCACTAATAGCGGAGAACAAACGAAGAGATTATTGTAGGGTATGAAACCACCTCAAAGTTATCCTTTCTGATCAATCTATTCAAGAGTCCGTAGTAAAATAACACGAAGCTATTCTTTCCGTTCGATCTATCATAGAGTTCGTACTAGAATAACACCTTAAGACACAAATCAACCAAAACCCTAATGTCACCTAGATACTCCAATGTCACCTCAAGTATCCGTGGGCATGATTATACGATATGCATCACACAATCTCAGATTCATCTACTCAACCAACACAAAGTACTTCAAAGAGTGCCCAAAGTTTCTACCGAAGAGTCAAGACGAAAACGTGTGCCAACCCCTATGCATAAGTTCACAAGGTCACAGAACCCGCAAGTTGACCACCAAAATGTACATCAAGTAGATCACGTGAATATCCCATTGTCACCACATATAAGCACATGCAAGACATACATCAAGTGTTCTCAAATCCTTAAAGACTCAATCCGATAAGATAACTTCGAAGGGAAAACTCAATCCATTACAAGAGAGTAGAGGGGAAGAAACATCATAAGACAATCTAACTATAATACCAAAACTCGCGATACATCAAGATCGTGTCAAATCAAGAACACGAGAGAGAGAGAGAGAGAGAGAGAGAGAGAGATCAAACACATAGCTACTGGTACATACCCTCAGCCCCGAGGGTGAACTACTCCCTCCTCGTCATGGAGAGCGCCGTGATGACGAAGATGGCCACAGGTGAGGGATCCCCCCTCCGGCAGGGTGCCGAAACAGGGTCCTGATTGGTTTTTGGTGGCTACAGAGGCTTGCGGCGATGGAACTCCCGATCTATGGTGCTCCTGGATGATTTCGGGGTATATGGGTATATATAGGAGGAAGAAGTAGGTCGGTGGAGCTGTGGGGGGGGGGGGGGGCAGGCGCGCCTCCCTGCCACGTGGCCTCCTCGCTTCTTTCTTGACGTCCATGATACGTCTCCAACGTATCTATAATTTTTGATTGTTCCATGCTATTATATTACCCGTTTTGGATGTTTATGGGATTTACTTTACACATTTATGTCATTTTTGGGACTAACCTACTAATCGGAGGCCCAGCCTGAATTGTTGTTTTTTTTGCCTATTTTAGTGTTTCGAAGAAAAGGAATATCAAACGAAGTCCAAACGGAATGAAACCTTTGGGAGCGATCTTTTCGGAACAAACGCAATCCAGGAGACTTGGAGTGGACGTCAACCAGCAAACGAGGCGGCCACGAGGGTGCCCGGCGTGCCCTAAGGGGGTGGGCACGCCCCCCACCCTCATGGGCCCCTCGTGGCTCAACCGACCTACTTCTTCCTCCTATATATATCCACGTACCCTGAAAACATCCAAGAGCACCACGAAAAACTATTTCCACTGCCGCAACCTTCTGTATCCGCGAGATCCCATCTTGGAGCCTTTGCCGGTGCTCCGCCGGAGGGGGAATCGACCATGGAGGGCCTCTACATCATCTCCAAGGCCTCTCCGATGAGTTGTGAGTAATTTACCACAGACCTTCGGGTCCATAGTTATTAGCTAGATGGCTTCTTCTCTCTCTTTGAATCTCAATACCAAGTTCTCCTCGATCTTCTTGGAGATCTATTCAATGTAACTCTTTTTGCGGTGTGTTTGTCGAGATCCAATGAATTGTGGGTTTATGATCAAGTTTATCTATAAGAAATATTTGAATCTCCTCTGAATTCTTTTATGTATGATTGGTTATCTTTGCAAGTCTCTTCGAATTATCAGTTTGGTTTGGCCTACTAGATTGATCTTTCTTGCAATGGGAGAAGTGCTTAGCTTTGGGTTCAATCTTGCGGTGTCCTTTCCCAAAGGATGTTAGGGCGGCAAGGCACATATTGTATTGTTGCCATCGAGGATAAAAAGATGGGGTTTATATCATATTGCTTGAGTTTATCCCTCTACATCATGTCATCTTGCTTAATGCGTTACTCTGTTCTTATGGACTTAATACTCTAGATGCAGGCAGGAGTCGGTCGATGTGTGGAGTAATAGTAGTAGATGCAGAATCGTTTAGATCTACTTGTTGCGGACGTGATGCCTATATACATGATCATGCCTAGATAATCTCATAACTATGCACTTTTATATCAATTGCTCGACATTAATTTGTTCACCCACCGTAATACTTATGCTATCGTGAGAGAAGCCACTAGTGAAACCTATGGCCCTCGGGTCTATCTTTTATCATATAAGTTTTCAATCTACTTTTATTTGCATCTTTTACTTTCCAATCTATATCATAAAAATACCAAAAATATTTATCTTATCATTTTATCTCTATCAGATCTCACTTTCTCAAGTGGCTGTGAAGGGATTGACAACCCCTTTATCGCGTTGGTTGTGAGGTTCTTATTTGTTTGTGTAGGTGCGTGGGACTTTTGAGGAGCCTCCTACTGGATTGATACCTTGGTTCTCAAAAACTGAGGGAAATACTTACGCTACTTTGCTGCATCACCCTTTCCTCTTCAAGGGAAAAGCAACGCAGTGCTCAAGAGGTAGCAGTCCACTCCAAGTCCTCTGGATCACGTTTGTTCCAAAAATCACTCTCCCGAAGGTTTCATTCCGTTTGGACTCCGTTTGATATTCCTTTTCTGCGAAACACTGAAATAGGAAAAAAACAACAATTGGACTGGGCCTCCGGTTAATAGGTTATTCCCAAAAATAATATAAAAGCATATAATAAAGCTCATTAAACATCCAAAGCAGATAATATAATAGCATGGAACAATAAAAAATTATAGATACGTTGGAGATGTATCAGATACCACTCTCGAAAAGGTAATAGATGGTGTGGTGATGATGAACTCCTTGCTCTTGTGCTTCAAATATTAGTCTCCCCAGCACTCAACTCTCTTTCACAGATTATGGTGGAAAGATGATTTGAGTGGAAAGCAACTAGGGGAAGGCTAGAGATCAAGATTCTTGTGGTTGGATTGGAATGTCTTGGTCTCAACACATGACTGGGTGGTTCTCTCTCAGAAAATGAGTAGTGGAAGTGTAGGCACATTCTGATGGCTCTCTCTCAAATGGAGAAGGGGGTGGAGGGGTATATATAGCATCCACACAAAATCTAACCGTTACACAAAATTTACCAAACTTGGTGGGACCGAATAGCGAAACTCGGTGAGACCAACTTGGTTCAAAATGTGAACGTTAGGTTTTTCTGTGGGACCGACAGTACCAACTCGGTGAGACCGATGCACTAGGGTTAGGGCAAACCTCATCTCGGTGAGACCGATCACATGAACTCGGTGTGATCGATTTCAGTAATAAGCAAACAGAACTTGGCCAGGCAAACTCGATGGGACCGTGATACGTCCATTTTGCACCATGCTTTTATATTGATATTTATTGCATTATGGGCTATTATTACACATTATGTCACAATACTTATGGCTATTCTCTCTTATTTTACAAGGTTTATCATGAAGAGGGAGAATGCTGGCAGCTGGGATTCTGGACTGGAAAAGGAGCAAATATTGGAAACCTATTCTGCACAGCTCCAAAAGTCCTGAAACTCCATGAAAGTCATTTTTCGGATTAATAAGATTTATTGAGCGAAAGAAGTAACAGAGGGGGCCCACACCTTGGCCACGAGGGTGGGGGCGCGCCCCCTGCCTTGTGGGCCTCTTGGTGGCCCTCCGGTGCCCATCTTCTGCTATATGAAGTCTTTTACCCTGGAAAAAATCACAAGCAAGCTTACGGGATGAAACTCCGCCGCCATGAGGCGGAACCTTAATGGAACCAATCTAGGGCTCCGTTGGAGCTGTTCTGCCGGGGAAACTTCCCTCCGGGAGGGGGAAATCATCGCCATCGTCATCACCAACGATCCTCTCATCAGGAGGGGGTCAATCTCCATCAACATCTTCACCAGCACCATCTCCTCTCAAACCATAGTTCATCTCTTGTATCCAATCTTTGTACCCAAAACTCAGATTGGTACTTGTGGGTTGCTAGTAGTGTTGATTACTCCTTGTAGTTGATGCTAGTTGGTTTATTTGGTGGAAGATCATATGTTCAAATCCTTAATGCATATTAATACTCCTCTGATTATGAACATGAATATGTGTTGTGAGTAGTTACTTTTGTTCCTGAGGACATGGGTGAAGTCTTGCTATTAGTAGTCATGTGAATTTGGTATTCGTTCGATTTTTTTTTGATGAGATGTATGTTGTCTCTCCTCTTGTGGTGTTATGTGAACGTCGACTACATGACACTTCACCATTATTTGGGCCTAGAGGAAGGCATTGGGAAATAATAAGTAGATGATGGGTTGCTAGAGTGACAGAATCTTAAACCCTAGTTTATGTGTTGCTTCGTAAGGGGCTGATTTGGATCCACTAGTTTCATGCTATGGTTAGGTTTACCTTAATACTTCTTTTGTAGTTGTGGATGCTTGCAATAGGGGTTAACCATAAGTGGGATGCTTGTCCAAGAAATGACAGCACCCAAGCACCGTCCACCCACATATCAAATTATCAAAATGTGAACGTGAATCATATGGCGTGATGAAAACTAACTTGACGATAATTCCCATGTGTCCTCGGTGGCGCTTTTCTCATTATAAGAAATTGTCCAGGCTTGTCCTTTGCTACAAAAAGTTGGGCCACCTTGCTGCACTTTATTTACTTCCATTGCTTGTTACCCGTTACAAATTATCTTATCACAAAACTATCTGTTACCTACAATTTCGATTGCTTGCAGAGAATACCTTCTTGAAAACCGCTTGTCATTTCATACGCTCCTCGTTGGGTTGAAACACTTACTTATCGAAAGGACTACGATAGATACCCTATACTTGTGGGTCATCAAGACTCTTTTAAGCGCCGTTGCGGGAGTGAAGCGCCTTTGGTGAGTGGAACTTGGTAAGAAACATTTATATAGTGTGCTGAAATTTCATGTCACTTGTTACTATGGAAACTAATCCTTTGAGGGGCTTGTTAGGGCATCTTCGCCGACCAATGAAACAAAGAGTTGCTCCTAACCTACTGAACCTACTGAAAATGTTTACTTTGAAATTCCTTCGGGTATGATCGAGAAACTGCTAGCTAATCCCTTTGTAGGAGATGGAACATTGCATCCCGATTTACACCTTATCTATGTGGATGAAGTTTGTGGATTATTTAAGCTTGTAGGTATACCCGATGATGTTGTTAAGAGTAAGGTCTTCCCTTTATCTTTGAAGGGAGATGCATTGACATGGTATAGGCTATGTGATGATACGGGATCTTGGGACTATAAACGATTGAAGCTGGAATTTCACCAGAAGTTTTATCCTATGCATCTTGTTAATCGTGATCATAATTATATATATAATTTTTGGCCTCGTGAAGGAGAAAGCATCGCTCAAGCTTGGGTGAGGCTTAAGTCAATGTTATATTCATGCCCCAATCATGAGCTCTCAAGAGAAATAATTATTCAAAAATTTTATGCTCGGTTTCTCTTAATGATCGCACCATGCTCGATACTTCCTGTGCTGGTTCTTATATGCTGAAGACTATTGAATTCAAGTGGGACTTATTGGAAAGAATTAAACGTAACTCTGAAGATTGGGGTTCCGATGATGGTAAGAAGTCAGGTATGACACCTAAGTTTGATTGTGTTAAGTCTTTTATGGATACCGATGCTTTTCGTGGACTTAGCACTAAATATGGACTTGACTCTGAGATAGTAGCTTCTTTTTGTGAATCATTTGCTACTCACGTTGATCTCCCTAAGGAGAAGTGGTTTAAATATAATCCTCCCATTGAAGTAAAAGTAGTTGCACCTGTTACAGTTGAAGAAAAGATTATCACTTATAATGATCCTATTGTTCCTACTACGTATGTTGAGAAACCACCTTTTCCTGTTAGGATAAACACTACTGGAATCAGCTACTTTGCCATCTACCTGATCTTTGCCGTCAGATAGCAGACGGCAAAGAAGCTCTTTGTCATCAGCTACCCGAAAGCAGACGGCAAAGAACTGGCTGATGGCAAAGAAAGCCTTTGCCATCAGCCTGTTCTTTGCCGTCCGCTAGCAGACGTCAAAGAGGGAGGGCGGCCCAATGAGGAGCTGGTTAAAAAATACTTAACGGC
This sequence comes from Aegilops speltoides, assembly GCA_021437245.1. Taxonomy (NCBI): domain Eukaryota; kingdom Viridiplantae; phylum Streptophyta; class Magnoliopsida; order Poales; family Poaceae; genus Aegilops; species Aegilops speltoides. The sequence goes on from CM038143.1 coordinate 578,582,524, forward strand.
CCCCCTCTTTGCCGTCCCCTAGCAGACGGCAAATATGAACAAAAGCGGATGGCAAAGGAGGGCAGACGGCAAAGGCTAACCTAACTAACCTAACTAACGGTCGAGCCCCCTCCCCCGCCCGTTACTCTCTTCTCCCTCGACGTCCTCCCCTACGACCACATCGTCCACCCACCGCGCCGCCCCCGCCCCCGCCGCCCGCCCCCTTCCCGCCCCCCCCGCCGCCCGCCTTCCCTTCCCCCCCCCCCCCCCCCGCCTGCCGGCCCCCGCCCCCGCCGCCCCCCGCCGCCGCCCACCGCCCCGCGTCCCGCCCGCCCCGTCCCCCCATCCACCCGCCCCGGTCTTCGCCCCCCGTCCGCCCATGGCCGCCTGCCCCCTCGCCGCCGCCCGCCCCCATGTGCCATCCTTGCCGAGACTCCGCCCCCCCACCCACCACCCAGTGATGTCGCCCCTACTCCAGTGAGTATTTTTCTATTTTTCTTTTCTTTTTGCTGTTTAATTCTTGTTTAATTGTTAGTGTTAGATTTAGTGTTAGAAAAGAAGAAAATTTAGTGTTAGTGTTAGAAAAAGAATATGTAGAAGAAAAGAAGAAGAAGTGGAAAAAGATGAAAAGAAGAAAAGAAAAGAAGTAGAAAAAGATGAAAAGAAGAAGAAGAAAAGAAGTAGAAGAAGTAGAGGAAGAAGAATAGAAGAAAAGAAAAGAAGTAAAAGAAGTAGAAAAAGATGAAAAAAGAAGAAGAAGAAGAAAGGAAAGAAGAAGAAAGGAAAGAAGAAGAAGAAGAAGAAAGGAAAGAAGAAGAAGGATAGAAGAAGAAGAAGAAAGGAAAGAAGAAGAAAAAAGAAGAAGAAGAGAAGGAAAGAAGAAGAAGGATAGAAGGAAACACCCTACCATCGACCCCGACACCCCGACCCCAACAAAGACACCCCGACACCGACCCCGACACCTGACCCCGACACCCCGACCCCGACACCACACCCGACACACGACCACAACACCACACCCCGACACCCCAACCCCGACCGACACCTGACCCGAAACAGCACCCGACAACGACATGACACCCGACCCCTAAACCTCCGAAAAGGTGCTCTTTGGCCTTCCAGAGGCCGACGGGGTTATATATTTGTGAATTATTAGTTAGGTCATATATTTTTCGATTTTGTTATTAAAAACATCATATATAATTATGTTGATCGGGTAGATTTAAATGTGCAGTTGTTTCATCGCTGCGAGGTTTGGTGTTCGACGACCTCGCCGTGCGTTTGACGAGCTCTGCCCCTTCGTTCGTGGGTGAGCACAAATGACATGTCCTTCTCCCCCATGAATTATCTGCACAAATGACATGAAATTTGGTAGCTAGCTATATATGTGTCTTGAATCATCAGTATGCGTAACCAATATGTGTCTCCCGTTCGAAAGCGTCATAGTTATAAATATGCTTGCATTTGCATATTTATAACCTTGATTCTTTCGAATTGTCCAACGCTATCCATGGACAGCCCGACTATGTGTAGATTGGGTTCATTTTCCCATATGCTTTGCTCCGGATCTGACACATAAATTTCGTCAGTGCCTCCCCTGTTGTTCTCCGGGTACACATCCTCTCTGTTTATTGCAGAGACGTGTATCAAGAGAACAGCGGGGAGGTGCTACCGAAATTTTGCGTCGGATCCGGAGCATAGCTTGGGAAAATGAACCCAATCTACACATACTCGGGTGGGATTAGGACCTATCATTACCTATTAGAGTGTAGGTTGCATGGACGTAATAAAATTGACAAAGTAGATCAACTGATGAATATATACATGGTGAATTATATATATAATTGTTGTGAAGGAAATATGCCCTAGAGGCAATAATAAAGTTATTATTTATTTCTTTATTTCATGATAATTGTTTATTATTCATGCTAGAATTGTATTAATCGGAAACATGATACATGTGTGAATACATAGACAAACAGAGTGTCACTAGTATGCCTCTACTTGACTAGCTCGTTAATAAAAGATGGTTATGTTTCCTAGCCATAGACATGAGTTGTCATTTGATTAACGGGATCACATCATTAGGAGAATGATGTGATTGACATGACCATTCAGTTAGCTTAGCACCCGATCGTTTAGTATGTTGCTATTGCTTTCTTCATGACTTATACAAGTTCCTGCAACTATGAGATTGTGCAACTCCCGTTTATCGGAAGAACACTTTGTGTGCTACCAAACGTCTAGCAACGTGAATCGGGTGATTATAAAGGTGCTCTCTGGTGTTTCGAAGGTACATGTTGGGTTGGCATAAATCGAGATTAGGTTTTGTCACTCCGATTGTCGGAGAGGTATCTCTGGGCCCTCTCGGTAATACTCATCACCTAAGCCTTGCAAGCATTGTAACTAATGAGTTAGTTATGAGATGATGTATTACGGAACGAGTAAAGAGGCTTGCCGGTAACGAGATTGAACTAGGTATTGGATACTGACAATCAAATCTCGGGCAAGTAACATACCGATGACAAAGGGAACAACGTATATTGTTATGCGGTTTGACCGATAAAGATCTTCGTAGAATATGTAGGAACTGAAGGAAATATGCCCTAGAGGCAATAATAAAGTTATTATTTATTTCCTTATATCATGATAAATGTTTATTATTCATGCTAGAATTGTATTAACCGGAAACATAATACATGTGTGAATATATAGACAAACAGAGTGTCACTAGTATGCCTCTACTTGACTAGCTTGTTAATCAAAGATGGTTATGTTTCCTAACCATGGATAAAGAGTTGTTATTTGATTAACGGGATCACATCATTAGTTGAATGATCTGATTGACATGACCCATTCCGTTAGCCTAGCACTTGATCGTTTAGTATACTACTATTGCTTTCTTCATGACTTATACAAAGTTCCTGCAACTATGAGATTATGCAACTCCCGTATATCGGAAGAAGTGCTACCAAACGTCACAATGTAACTGGGTGATTATAAAGGTGCTCTACAGGTGTTTCCGAAGGTACATGTTGGGTTGGCATAATTCGAGATTAGGATTTGTCACTCCGATTGTCGGAGAGGTATCTCTGGGCCCTCTCGGTAATACTCATCACTTAAGCCTTGCAAGCATTATAACTAATGAGTTAGTTATGAGATGACGCATTACAGAATGAGTAAAGAGACTTGCCGGTAACGAGATTGAACTAGGTATTGGATACCGACGATCAAATCTCGGGCAAGTAACATACCAATGACAAAGGAACAACGTATGTTGTTATGCGGTTTGACCGATAAAGATCTTCAGTAGAATATGTAGGAACCAATATGGGCATCGAGGTCCCGCTATTGGTTATTGACCGAGAATGGTTTTAGGTCATGTCTACATAGTTCTCGAACCCGTAGGGTCCCTGCACGCTTAACGTTTCGATGACAGTTTTATTATGAGTTTATAAGTTTTGATGTACGAAGTTTGTTCGAGTCCCGGATGTGATCACGGACATGACGAGGAGTCTCGAATGGTCGAGACATAAAGATTGATATATCTGAAGCCTATGTTTGGACATCGGAATGGTTAGGTGAAATCGGCATTTTAGAGTACCGGAGGTTACGGAACCCCCGGGATTAATGGGCCTACATGGGCCAAGAGGAGAAGAGGAAGGAGCAAGGAGGGGGCGCGTGCCTCCCCTCCTAGTCCGAATAGGACAAGGGAAGGGGACGGCGCCCCCTTCCTTCCTCCTCCTCCTCTTTCCCCTTCTCTCCTACTCCAACTTGGAAAAAGGAGTCCTACTCCCGGTGGGAGTAGGACTCCCCTTAGGCGCCCCCCTTAGGCGGCGGCCTCCTCCCCTGGCTCCTTTATATCTGGGCGGGGGCACCCATAGACACACAAGTTGATCTACGGATCGTTCCTTAGCCGTGTCGGTGCCCCTTCCACCATATTCCACCTCGGTCATATCGTCGCGGAGTTTAGGCGAAGCCTGCGCCGATAGAACATCATCATCGTCCTGCGCCGTCGTCTTGTGGAACTCATCTCCGGGCTCGGCTGGATCGGAGGCCGGAGATCGTCATTGAGCTAAGCGTGTCTGAACTCGGAGGCTCCGTACGTTCGGTGCTTGGATCGGTCGGATCGTGAAGACGTACGACTACATCAACCGCGTTGTGCTAACGCTTCCGCTTATGGTCTACGAGGATACGTGGACGAACACTCTCCCCTCTCGTTGCTATGCCATCACCATGATCTTGCATGTGCGTAGGATTTTTTTTGAAATTACTACGTTCCCCAACAGGAACCAATATGGGCATCCATGTCCCGCTATTGGTTATTGACCGAGAATGGTTCTAGGTCATGTCTACATAGTTCTCGAACCCGTAGGGTCCACACGCTTAACATTACGATGACAGTTTTATTATGAGTTTATAAGTTTTGATGTACCGGAGTTTGTTCGGAGTCCCGGATGTGATCACGGACATGACGAGGAGTCCGAAATGGTCGAGACATAAAGATTCATATATTGGACGACTATATTCGGACACGGAAGTGTTCCGGAGTTTTGAGAAGACCGGAGTGCGGGGGTTCTGGAACCCCGGGAGAGTATTGGGCCTTATGGGCCTTAGGGAAAGGATAGAGGCGGCCAAGCATGGGCAGCCCCCCCCCCGGTCCGAATTGGACTAAGAGGGGGGAGGTGGCGCCCTTCCTTCCCCTCTCCTCCTTCCTTCCCCTCTGGTAGGAGTAGGAAAGGAGGAGTCCTACTCCTACTAGGAGGAGGATTCCTCCTCCTTGGCGCGACCAAGGGGCGGCCGCCTCCCCTTGCTCCTTTATATACGGGCGGGGCCACCCATAGACACACAAGTTGATCTACGGATCGTTCCTTAGCCGTGTCGGTGCCCCTCCACCATATTCCACCTCGGTCATATCGTCAGCAGAGTTTAGGCGAAGCCTGCGCCGTAGAACATCATCATCGTCCTGCGCCCGTCGTCTTGTGGAACTCATCTCTGGGCTCGGCTGGATCGGAGGCGGAGATCGTCATCAAGTTGAACGTGTGCTGAACTCGGAGGCTCCGTACGTTCGGTGCTTGGATCGGTCGGATCGTGAAGACGTACGACTACATCAACCGCGTTGTGATAACGCTTCCGCTTACGGTCTACTAGGGTACGTGGATGAACACTGTCCCCTCTCGTTGCTATGCCATCACCATGATCTTGCATGTGCGTAGGAATTTTTTTGAAATTACTAAGTTCCCCAACAGTGGTATCAGAGCCAGGTTTTATGCGTTGATGTTATATGCACGAGTAGAACACAAGTGAGTTGTGGGCGATACAAGTCATCTTGCTTACCAAAGATGTCATACTTTGGTTGGCGGTATTGTTGGATGAAGCGGCCGGACCGACATTACGCGTCGCTTCGCGAGACTGGTTCTACCGACGTGCTTTGCACACAGTGGCTGGCGGTGTCGGTTTCTCAACTTTTGTTGAACCGAGTGTGGCTACGCCGGTCCTTGCGAAGGTTAAAACAGCACCAACTTGACGAACTATCGTTGTGGTTTTGGATGCGTAGGTAAGAACGGTTCTTGCTCAGCCCGTAGCAGCCACGTAAAAACTTGTAACAACAAAGTAGAGGACGTCTAACTTGTTTTTGCAGGGCATGTTGTGATGTGATATGGTCAAGACGTGATGCTATATTTTATTGTATGAGATGATCATGTTTTGTAACCGAACTTATCGGCAATGGCCAGGAGCCATATGGTTGTCGCTTTATTGTATGAAATGCAAATGCCCTGTAATTGCTTTACTTTATCACTAAGCGATAGCGATAGTCGTAGAAGCAATAGATGGCGTAACGACAACGATGCTACGATGGAGATCAAGGTGTCGCGCCGGTGACGATGGTGATCACGACGGTGCTTCGAAGATGGAGATCACAAGCACAAGATGATGATGGCCATATCATATCACTTATATTGGTTGCATGTGATGTTTATCCTTTATGCATCTTATCTTGCTTTGATTGATGGTAGCATTTTAAGATGATCTCTCACTAATTACCAAGAAGTGTTCTCCCTGAGTATGCACCGTTGCCAAAGTTTGTCGTGCCCAGACACCACGTGATGATCGGGTGTGATAAGCTCTACGTCCATCTACAACGGGTGCAAGCCAGTTTTGCACACGCGAATACTCCAGGTTAAACTTGACGAGCCTAGCATATGCAGATATGGCCTCGGAACACGGAGACCGAAAGGTCGGCGTGAATCATATAGTAGATATGATCAACATAGTGATGTTCACCATTGAAAACTACTCCATCTCACGTGATGATCGGTTATGGTTTAGTTGATTTGGATCACGTGATCACTTAGATGACTAGAGAGATGTCTGCCTAAGTGGGAGTTCTTAAGTAATATGATTAATTGAACTTAAATTTATCATGAACTTAGTCCCGGTAGTATTTTGCAAATTATGTTGTAAGATCAATAGCTTGCGTTGTTGCTTTCATATGATTATTTTGATATGTTCCTAGAAAATTGTGTTGAAAAATGTTAGTAGCAATGATGCGGATTGGATCCGTGATCCGAGGTTTATCCTCATTGCTGCACGTAAGAATTATGTCCTTAATGCACCGCTAGGTAGCGGACCTATTGCGGGAGCGGATGTAGGCGTTATGAGCGTTTGGCTTGCTCAATATGATGACTACTTGATAGTTTTGTGCACCATGCTTTATGGCTTAGAATCGGGACTTCAAAGATGTTTTGAACATCATGGACCATATGAGATGTTCGAGAATTGAAGTTAATATTTCAAGCAAATACCGAGTTGAGAGATATGAAGTCTCCAACAAGTTCTATAGCTAAAAGATGGAGGAGAATCACTCAACTAGTGAGCATGTGCTCAGATTATGCAGGTACTACAATCGCTTGAATCAAGTGGGAGTTAATCTTCCAGATAAGATAGTGATTGACAAAATTCTCTATTCACCATCACCAAGTTAGTAGAACTTCATGATGAACTATAGTATGCAAGGGATGATGAAAATGATTCCCGAGTTTTTCATGATGATGAAATCGATGAAGGTAGAAATCAAGAAAGAACATCAAGTGTTGATGGTTAACAAGACCACTAGTTTCAAGAAAAGGGCAAAGGAATAGAAGGGAACTTCAAGAAGAACGTCAAGCAAGTTGCTGCTCAAGTGAAGAAGCCCAAGTCTGGACCTAAGCCTGAGACTAAGTGCTTCTACTGCAAAGGGATTGGTCACGGAAAGCAGAACTACCCCAAGTATTTGGCGGATAAGAAGGATGGCAAAGTGAACAAAGGTATATTTGATATACATGTTATTGATGTGTACTTTACTAGTGTTTATAGCAACCCCTCGGTATTTGGTACTGGTTCGTTGCTAAGAGTAGTAACTTCGAAGCAGGAGTTGCGAATAAGCGAAACTAGTTAAGGGTGAAGTGACGATGTGTGTTGAAAGTAGTTTCAAGATTGATATGATCATCATCGCACACTCCTATACTTCGGGATTAGTGTTGAACCTAAATAAATGTTATTTGGTGTTTGCGTTGAGCATGAATATGATTTGATCGTGTTTATTGCAATATGGTTATTCATTTAAGTAAGAGAATAAATTGTTGTTCATTTACATGAATAAAACCTTATATGGTTACACATCCAATGAAAATGGTTCATTGGATCTCGATCGTAGTGATACACATATTCATAATATTGAAACCAAAAGATGCAAAGTTAATAATGATAGTGCAACTTATTTGTGGTACTTGCCGTTTAGGTCATATTGGTGTAAAGCGCATGAAGAAACTCCATCTTGATGGAATTTTGGAATCACTTGATTATGAATCACTTGATGCTTGCGAACCATGCCTCATGGGCAAGATGACTAAGACTCCGTTCTCCGGAGCGATGGAGCGAGCAACCGACTTATTGGAAATAATACATCTTGATGTATGCGATCCGATGAGTGTTAAGGCTCGCGGCGGGTATCATTATTTTCTAACCTTCACAGATGATTTGAGCAGATATGGGTATATCTACTTGATGAAACATAAGTCTGAAATAGTTGAAAGGTTCAAAGAATTTCAGAGTGAAGTGGAAAATCATCGTAACAAGAAAATAAAGTTTCTACGATCTGATCGTGGAGATGAATATTTGAGTTACGAGTTTGGTCTTCAATTAAGACAATGTGGAATAGTTAATGTGGAGTAGTTTCACAGCTCACGCCACCTGGAACACCACAACGTTATGGTGTGTCCGAACGTCGTAACCGCACTTTATTGGATATGGTGCGATCTATGATGTCACTTATTGATTTACCATTGTCGTTTTGGGGTTATGCATTAGAGACAGCTGCATTCACGTTAAAAGGGCACCATCTAAATCCGTTGAGACGACACCATATGAACTGTGGTTTAGCAAGAAACCCAAGTTGTCGTTTCTTAAAGTTTGGGGCTGTGATGCTTATGTGAAAAAAGTTTCATCCTGATAAGCTCAAACCCAAATCGGAGAAGTGCGTCTTCATAGAATACCCAAAGGAAACTGTTGGGTACACCTTCTATCACAGATCCGAAGGCAAGATATTCGTTGCTAAAAACGGATCCTTTCTAGAGAAGGAGTTTCTCTCGAAAGAAGTGAGTGGGAGGAAAGTAGAGCTTGATAAGGTAATTTGTACCTTCACCCAAATTGGAAAGTAGTTCATCACAGAAATCAGTTCCAGTGATTCCTACACCAATTAGTGAGTAAGCTAATGATGATGATCATAAAGCTTCAGATCAAGTTACTACCAAACTTTGTAGATCTTCCAGATTAAGATCCGCACCAGAGTGGTATGGTAATCCTATTCTGGAAGTCATGTTACTAGACCATGATGAACCTACGAACTATGAGGAAGCGATGATGAGCCCAAATTCTGCGAAATTGCTTGAGGCCATGAAATCTGAGATGGGATCCATGTATGAGAACAAAGTGTGTACTTTGGTGGAGTTGTCCGATGATCGGCAAGCCATATTGTATAAATGGATCTTCAAGAGGAAGATGGACGTTGATAGTAGTGTTACTATCTACAAAGCTCGACTTATCATAAAAGGTTTTGACAAGTTCAAGGTGTTGACTACAATGAGATTTTCTCAACTGTAGCGAGGCTTAAAGTCTGTCCGAATCAAGTTAGCAATTGCCACATTTTATGAAATCTGGCAAATGGATGTCAAAACTGGATTCCTTAATGGTTTTCTTAAAAGAAGAGTTGTATATGATGCAACCAGCAGGTTTTGTCAATCCTAAAGGTACTAACAAAATACGCAAGCTCCAGCTATCCATCTATGGACTGGTGCAAGCATCTCGGAGTTGGAATATACGCTTTGATAAGTTGATCAAAGCATATAGTTTATACAGACTTGAAGTGAAGCCTGTATTTACTAGAAAGTGAGTGGGAGAACTACATCATTTCTGATAAGTATATGTGAATGACATATTGTAGATCGGAAATAATGTAGAATTATTCTGCAAAGCATAAAGGAGTGTTTGAAAGGAGTTTTTCAAAGAAAGACCTCGGTGAAGCTGCTTACATATTGAGCATCAAGATCTATAGAGATAGATCAAGAAGCTTGATAAGTTTTTTCAATGAGTACATACCTTGACAAGATTTTGAAGTAGTTCAAAATGGAACAGTCGAAGAAAGAGTTCTTGCACGTGTTACAAGGTTTGAAATTGAGTAAGACTCAAAACCGACCACAATGAGAAGATAGAAAGAGAATGAAAGTCATTCCCTATGCCTTGGCCATAGGTTCTATAAAGTATGCCATCTTGTGTACCAGATCTATTTTATACCCTACACCGAGTTTGGCAAGGAGTACAATAGTGATCTAGGGTAGATCACTAGACAACGATCAAAATTATCCTTAGTAGAATAAGGATATGTTTCTCGATTATGGAAGTGACAAAAAGGTTCGTCGTAAAGGGTTACGTCGATGCAAGTTTTGACACCGATCTGGATGACTCTAAGTCTCGATCTAGATACATATTGAAAGTGGGAGCAATTAGCTAAGCGTAGCTCCGTGCGAGCATTGTAGACATAGAAAATTGCAAAATACATAACAGATCTGAATGTGAAAGACCCGTTGACTAAGATTCTCTCACAAGCAAAACATGATCACACCTTAGTACTCTTTGGGTGTTAATCACATAGCGATGTGAACTAGATTACTGAATCTAGTAAACCCTTTGGGTGTTGGTCACATGGCGATGTGAACTATGGGTGTTAATCACATGATGATGTGAACTATCGATGATAATCACATTGTGATGTGATCTAGATTATTGACTCTAGTGCAAGTGGGAGACTGAAGGAAATATGCCCTAGAGACAATAATAAAGTTATTATTTATTTCCTTATTTCATGATAATTGTTTATTATTCATGCTAGAATTGTATTAATCGTAAACATGATACATGTGTGAATACATAGACAAACAGAGTGTCACTAGTATGCCTCTACTTGACTAGCTTGTTAATCAAAGATGGTTATGTTTCCTAGCCATAGACATGAGTTGTCATTTGATTAACGGGATCACATCATTAGGAGAATGATGTGATTGACATGACCCATTCAGTTAGCTTAGCACCCGATCATTTAGTATGTTGCTATTGCTTTCTTCATGACTTATACAAGTTCCTGCAACTATGAGATTGTGCAACTCCCATTTACCGGAAGAACACTTTGTGTGCTACCAAACGTCACAGCGATAGCTGGGTGATTATAAAAGTGCTCTACAGGTGTTTCCGAAGGTACATGTTGGGTTGGCATAAATCGAGATTAGGTTTTGTCACTCCGATTGTCGGAGAGGTATCTCTGGGCCCTCTCGGTAATACTCATCACCTAAGCCTTGCAAGCATTGTAACTAATGAGTTAGTTATGAGATGATGTATTATGGAACGAGTAAAGAGACTTGCCGGTAACGAGATTGAACTAGGTATTGGATACCGACGATCAAATCTCGGGCAAGTAACATACCGATGACAAAGGGAACAACGTATATTGTTATGCGGTTTGACCGATAAAGATCTTCGTAGAATATGTAGGAACCAATATGGGCATCCAGGTCCCGCTATTGGTTATTGACCGAGAATGGTTCTAGGTCATGTCTACATAGTTCTCGAACCCGTAGGGTCCGCACGCTTAACGTTACGATGACAGTTTTATTATGAATTTATAAGTTTTGATGTACCGAAGTTTGTTCGGAGTCCCGGATGTGATCACGGACATGACGAGGAGTCTCGAAATGGTCGAGACATAAAGATTCATATATTGGACGACTATATTCGGACACCGGAAGTGTTCCGGGAGTTTTCGGAGAAAATCGGAGTGTCGGGGGGTTACGGAACCCCGGGAGAGTATTGGGCCTTATGGGCCTTAGGGAAAGGAGAGAGGCGGCCAGCATGGGCGTCGCGCCCCCCCCTCTGGTCGAATGGACTAGGAGGGCCCCCCCTTTCCTTCCCCCCTCTCCTCCTTCCTTCCCCCTCCTAGTAGGAGTAGGAAAGGAGGAGTACTACTCCTACTAGGAGGAGGATTCCTCCTCCCTTGGCGCGACCAAGGAGCCGGCCGGCCTCCCCTTGCTCCTTTATATACGGGCGGGGGCACCCCATAGACACACAAGTTGATCTACGGATCGTTCCTTAGCCGTCTTGCGTGCCCCTCCACCATATACCACCTCGGTCATATCGTCATGGAGTTTAGGCGAAGCCTGCGCGATAGAACATCATCATCGTCACCACGCCGTCGTCTTGATGGAACTCATCTCCGAGCTCGGCTGGATCGGAGGCGAAGATCGTCATCGAGCTGAGCGTGTGCTGAACTCGGAGGCTCCGTGCGTTCGGTGCTTGGATCGGTCGGATCATGAAGACGTCGACTACATCAACCGTGTTGTGCTAACGCTTTAAACTTACGGTCTCACGAGTGCGTGGACGAACACTCTCCCCTCTCGTTGCTATGCCATCACCATGATCTTGCATGTGCGTAGGAATTTTTTTGAAATTACTACGTTCCCCAACATGTTGTGTGTCCAGTAGCTCTGAAAGTCAAGATGAGTGATCGTGCGTGGATGTATACCGGTCACACTGGTCAGAACAAATGGAGCGCTGAATGGTTCAGAAAAACCAAGGGGTTTGTGCAAGCCGCATTTGCAAATGGCCAGAGGAAAACTTGGTGCCCCTATTTCCGATGCGGCAATTGGGAAAAGAGGACAGAGGCTGAAATGGCTAAACACCTATAGAAGAATGGTTTTACGCCCGATTATACGGTGTGGACATTTCATGGTGAGTCTGCCCAACGTGACCGAGCTGAGGTGGATCATCGTTGCACCGACGAGCATGGTACCGGGATGGAAAACATGGTGCAAGACTATGATGATGCTCGGGATTCGGACGAGGAGATGGAGGAATCTGCAAAGGCCTTCAATGAAATGTTGGAGTCTTCAAAACGTCTGCTCCACGAACACACTAAGCTTTGTCAGTTGGATGCCATCTCACAAGTAATGGCTTTGAAGGCTCAGTTCAACTTGGGCAGAGAATGCTATGACGCAATTATGACAGTATTTGGACGCTTTCTACCCAAAGGCCATGTAACGCTTGCAAACCTGTACCAGTCGGACAAAATCCTCCGTGCACTAAAGATGCCCTATGAGAAGATACATGCCTGTGAGAAAGGGTGTGCCTTATTTAGGCTTGACTATGCAGACTTGAACTATTGTCCCATTTGCAAGTGTTCCAGGTATATTGTGGTAGACAACGGTATGGGTGAGAAGACACAGACCAAAATCCCTGTTAGTGTTCTTTGGTATATGTCAATCGTACCAAGACTTCAACGTCTTTTCATGGTCGAAGAGACGGCCAGACAGATGACATGGCACAAAACAGGCAAAAGAACCGAACTAGATGCAGATGGTAATCTGATGATGGTATACACATCGGATGGTGTTGCGTGGAAAAAGTTTGATGAATTACATGCTGACAAAGCGGCAGATCCGAGGCATCCTCGAGTCGGCATCAGCACCGATGGGTTCAGTGTGTTTGGTATGACGGCAGCCCAATACAGCTTGTTGGCCCGTGTTTGTCTTTCCACTCAATCTCCCCGGACAGATTATGCAAAGAAAGAACATTTTCTGGCGTTGATAATTCCAGGGCCCAACTATCCGGGAAAAATATGAATGTGTACATGCAGCCGCTTAAGGACGAATTGCAAGAAGCACGATAATGGGTTCAAGACATCGACGCCTATAGCAAACGAAACTTCATAATTCGTGTATGCGTACATGTACTCGGCGCATGACTTGCGGCGTATCGCTATTCGTTGGCTGGTGTGTGCATGGAAGGTTCCGTGCCCCACATGCAAGGGAGCTCTTGAGTTTCGTTGGCCGGGCGGTCGCAAGTTTTCTTGCTTCGACATGCATAGAAAGTTCTGGATCCTCGCCATAAGTTCAGGAAAGACAAGAAGAACTTCATCGAGGTAGAGTTGTAAAAACTCGCACCACCAAGCGTTGACAGCCAATGCACCTGGATCGATTAAGCGCTCTCGAGCGGATCCAGGCGTCGAGGTACTTCAAGGGTATAATTACGAGCACGCTGGACTCACAAAACATGCTTATGGGATCTGCCTTACTTCAAAGACCTCCTTTGCCCACACAACAACGACGTGATGCACACTGAAAAGAATATCGCCGAGGCACTTTTTGGTACATTATTCGACATAGATGGGAAGTCAAAGGATAATACTAAGGCTAGAGTCGATCTGGAGGCGCTATGTGATAGGCCGTTACAAAACATGAAAGAACCGAAAGGAAAGCAGAACTGGACGAAGCCAAAGGCATGGTTCAATCTTGGAAGGCCAACTATGAGGGAAATTATCTTGCGGGTGAAAATGCAGTTGATGTTCCCCGATGGGTATGCAGCGAATCTAAAGAGGGGAGCGAGTCTTGATAAATTGAAGATATTTGGTCTCAAGAGTCATGATTGGCACATATGGATTGAGCGGGTAATGCGGTGATGTTGCGTGGCTTCATCCACGAGGATGAATGGCTAATCTTGGCGAACTCAGCTATTTCTTCCGTGTTCTTTGTGTGAAAGAACTATCACTGGCGTGCTAGAAGAAATGGAAGAGTTGGCGCGAGTTGATCTGCAAGTTAGAAGATCTTTCCACCGAGCTTCTTTAATCCAATGCAGCATTTGATTTTGCATCTCCGACCGAGGCAAGATTGGGGCGTGCAAAATCGTTAGTGCTACCTAACCGAGAGGATGCGAAGGCGCTTGAGAAAATGTAAAATAAGCGTAGAATTGAAGCGTCTATGGCTGAGGCATTCATCGCTGAGGAGGCGGCAAACTTCGTGACAGCACACTATGAAACCAAAAATCGTCATTTGCATAATCCGAAGCCTCGGTACAATGCTGACGAGCCTAAAAAGGTGGATCAACCTCAGCCTATTCAAAGGAAATCTCGCACCAGCCGGTGTTTCAAATCCGGTATCTTTGGATAACGAAGAATGGCGGACCATTTCGTTGTATATCTTCAACAACTTTGATAGAAGTGCGGCCGTACATCGAGTAAGTTCTCGGTACATTTTTTCGCAACTTCTATTTCCTTTGAACTGCTCTTATTCCCGGATATTTCATACGATCGATACATCGCCCTATTCTCGTATGGGCGGTGATCCAAAAGGATTCCGTCGAAGAGTATGAGCTTCTCGCAAAAGCAAGGAGGCGGCTATCCGGTTTCATCTCTTGGTTCAAACAAGCGGTAAATTCTATTAGACAATTTCATTTCCTTCGCTAATTTGTGCGTAATGCAACAATCCTTTCATATTAAACTTGTAGGCTAATTCGAGTCTATGGACACGAATTGAGACAAATCGCTAATGGTTTTGACTATAAGGTCCGTTCATTTGACAAATCGACATCAACGGGTATCGTTTTCGTACCTATGGCAAAGAGCTATTATGGCCGACCGAAAGTCTACAAATTGTTGTGTATCTGCTATCGGCGAAGGAGGTACTGAGTATTATGGGAGAGTTGAAGCAATTTATGAACTTCTATTCTATGGTGAAAACCCATCGAATGTTGTAGTCTTCAAATGTTATTGGTTTCAGCCGAAGGAGACTAGAAGGACTCATGAACATATAGGGCTAGTTGAAATCAACCAAAGCACCCATTTAGATGTTCCCGATGTCTATATTATGGCTCAACAGCGACCCAAGTATTCTATCTACCACGGGCCTGCCAAACTAATCCAAATCTGAAAGGTTGGGATGTCGTTTATTAAGTGCCGCCACGTGCTAGACTATCTCCCCAAAGGAAGAGGATTATGAACCTCACATTAACCTGCACACATATGAAGGAGAATTCTTCCAAGAGACACGTCTTTCAAAAAGCATTTCAAGAACGGTATACTTCACCCCAAAACATTGAAGTAGACAGCGACAGTGAATCCCACATCACCCGGAGGAGGAACAAGAAGAGCGGAACAAGAAGAGGTTCTTTGCGGACGACCTCTCAATGCTTGACCGATTACGTAAAGGTGGCCTTCCACATGTTGATGCCATCGAACCCTATGAGCCCGTCATTGATTATAGTGATGATGATGATTATGCATTTATTGATGATCTTGATCGAGATTATTAGTAGTGTCGGTATTCAATTTTTTATGTTGTACTTGATGATGATACACTTAAGTGATATACATATTATTATTCATGTCGGTATTTTTTTTATGTTGTACTAATTTCGTTTACTCTTTGTCATGACAGGTGTTGAAAGATGGAAGGGGAGCCGACTGAGGCCAAGGACAAACGTGCCCAAATTGAAGGTGTGCCACACCATCAAGGTAGCTCCAGCTTATATCAGTTCGGGCGGAATTGGGTAATGTGGTTTGCTTCATTATTAATGCAATTCATTCATCATGCTAGCTTGAGCCCTTTAATTACTAATTTACTTTGTTTCTCTCTTTCAGGCATGCTACAATAAGATGGATAAGGTGCGGAGGGTGGACCTGTATGCCATGGCCCACTTGCCTCTTACAAGCAAGTCAAGGGAAGGCGAGGAAAGGGAGGAGTTTAACCGAGCGGATCCCTACAATCGAGGCGGTGATGATATCTAGTGGCGGGAGGTCCCGTGGCTCCATAGCCATTGATCCAGAGATTGCTCCTGAGACCACGGTGAGTTTAATTTGAATGGACGTTACTTGCTAGTCTTAACATTTGAGTGTCATCATGCTAACGAAACATTGGAAATGATCTTTGGTGCAGCGTTACTCCACACAAGCATCACACGATCCTTCTCCAGCTACTGGCATGAGCCAGCCCGCTCCCACACCTCCATGATCAAGGTAAGTTTCTCTAGTTTTTTGCTTAACAAATGCATAAGACCTAGACTTAGCTTTATTTCATCCAATATGCTTACCTTAATGACCTAGAGTTAGCTTCTTTTCTGCAAAATGACTTAATAAACTTCTTGACCTCCAAAACCAGCCATTTTACCTAAGTTAGCCCTAAAACGATCTATACTTAGCTTTGTTTCCTCCAAAATGACCTAAGTTAGTTATAATATGCTTAGTTAACTAGGTTTGCTCAATAATGACATGTACTTACCTTACTTATGTAAAAAACGGGATAATTAGCTTAGTTAGCTCATAAACGATCCATTTTACCTACATTAGCTCTAAAATGATGCATTTTACCTAAGTTAGCTCATAAACGATCCATTTCACCTAAGTTACCTCACAAACGATGGCGTGCTTCTTCTTCTAGTCTTCTTCTTCTAGTCCCCTTTTCCTAACTTTCTTATTTGCCATTTTGCAGATTTCATTCACTTTGCGGAAGCTAGCTTGCTACGATGGAGTGCTTGTTTTTTATTTCATTCTCTTCTAGTATTCTTCTAGCTTGCTACGATGGAACTTGCTATCTTGATGAAGCTTTGCATTGCAATATGTATGTGCAACTTCCTAGTGGTTGCAACTTATGTGTATGTGCAACTTGCTATGTATGAGTGGATGGAACTATATATGTATGTACGATGAAACTTATGTGCTGTTAAATAGCCTTGTGAAATATATCTATATATGTCATATATATTTGATGTGAAAATTGTTGGATTAAAAAAACAGGGAAAAAAGCCATTATGCAGGCTCTTTGTCGTCTACCACCGACTGCAAAGGGCTCTTTGCCATCAGCAGCGGACGGCAAAGAGGCCATGTGGCAGCAATCAAGCTTCTGTGAGGTGACCTATCTGGTCAGTTTGCCAACAGTGGCTGACGGCAAAGAGAAAGGAACTTTGCCTACAACGGCGGACGGCAAAGGCCTTCCGATGTTTGCCGTCAGCGGCCGACGGCAAAGGCTTGACGGAGTAATAGCGCAATTATTGCCGTCGGCAGCTGATGGCAAAGGACCCTTTGCCATCAGCCGCCCGAAGCGGACGGCAATGTAGCTCTTTGCCGTCTCTTACATTGCCGTCCACTTTTGCCGTCCGCGGCGGACGGCAAAGACCTTTGCCGTCCGCCATCCATGCCTTTGCCGTCCACCGTGGCTGATGGCAAAGTAGCTGATTCCTGTAGTGAAAGGATCATGCTAAAGCTTCAACTGTGGTTCGTAAGAGTAATACTAGAACATATACACCTCCTGAGCAAGTTAAGGCTGAACCTAGTATTGCTATGGTTAAAGATCTCTTGGCTGATAATATAGATGGGCATGTTATTTACTTCTGTGAGGAAGCTGCTAATATTGCTAGACCCGATGCTAAGATACATAGACCTGTTGTAGGCATGCCTGTTATTTCCGTTAAAATAGGAGATCATTGTTATCATGGCTTATGTGATATGGGTTCTAGTGCTAGTGCAATACCTATTTCCTTATATACAGAAATTATGCATGATATCGCACCCGCTGAGTTAGAAGATATTGATGTTACTATTTTTGTAGCACTTGTGATAGTAGCAACAAAAGTAGTAACTTAGCAAAGATCAATATGTGAAAAGCTCGTATGCATTAATAATTATGTTGAATGTCATTCATCATTTAACAATTATAACCTAGGCGACACAGAACTAGCTCCAATTCATCAATATAATGTAGGCATGTATTCCGTATATAGTCATACGTGCTTATGGAAAAGAACTTGCATGATATCTTTTGTCCTACCCTCCCGTGGCAGTGGGGTTCATAAGGAAACTAAGGGATATTAAGGCCTCCTTTTAATAA
This sequence comes from Aegilops speltoides, assembly GCA_021437245.1. NCBI lineage: Eukaryota > Viridiplantae > Streptophyta > Magnoliopsida > Poales > Poaceae > Aegilops > Aegilops speltoides. The sequence continues at coordinate 578,600,742 of CM038143.1, forward strand.
AGAACCGGGACAAAGCATTAACACAAAGTGAATACATGAACTCCTCAAATTACGGTATCATGCGGATCATAACACGTAATAGTTGCGTATAACTTGCATGGTAGGATCAAGAACACAAATATATTTGCAAAAATACAAAGGATTCAGATATGAAAGCATGGCAATTGGGCACTAGTGACAGGCATTAAGCATGGCAAAGTCATAGCAACATCAATCTCAGAACATAGTGGACACTAGGGATCAAGCCCTAAGAAAACTAACTCGATTACATGATAAATCACATTCAACCCATCACGTCCAGCAAGGCTACTAAGGAATTACTCACTCCCGGTGGTGAGGTGAGCATCATGAAATTGGTGATGGAGGATGGTTGGTGATGACAAAGACGGAAGACCCCCTCCCCCTCTCTGAAGCCCTAAACGGACTCCAGATCTGGCCTCCCGATGAAGAACAGGAGGTGGCGGCGGCATCGTATCGTGAAACATTATAAAACTTTTCCCCTTATTTTTTCTCGGGAAATAGGAATTTATAGTGCAGAGATTAGGGTCAGCGGAGCCTCGTGGGCCCCACAAGCCACCAGGGTGCGGCCTAGGGAGGTGGGCGCGCCCTGGTGCCTTGTGGGCAGTAGGGCCCCCCTCCAGTGGGTTTTTGCTCCAGTATTTTTCTTTTATTGCAGAAAAAATCACCAATTTTTTTGACCAATTCCGAGAACTTCTATTTCTGCATAAAAACAACACCATGGTAGTTCTGCTAAAAACAACGTCAGTCCGGGTTAGTTTTATTCAAATCATGCAAATTAAAGTCCAAAACAAGAGCAAAGATGTTTGGAAAAGTAGATACGATGGAGACGTATCAAAAATATTTATTATTGGATTCCTTCAGGTATGATAGAGAAACTGCTAACTAATCCTTATGCAGGAGATGGAATGATGCATCCCTATATGCACTTAATCTATGTGGACGAAATTTGAAGATTGTTTAAGCTTGCAGGTTTATCCGTGGCCGTTCGATATGACTTTAATCAAATTGTTAGAAGCAACATATTACCTAGACCAGGTTTTGCAACTAAGTTGTTGTTACAACTTTCTCCACCGCAACAACTGGTGTATTGGAGGATCTGGATCTGGATCACCACGAGAGTAGTGGCCACCTGTGCTCCCCCGAGCTCCCCGTCAAGGCGATGCATCCTCGCGCTGCTTCGACGGCCATCATCGATGCTTGTCGTCGGCAGCACACCGAAGAGGTCGCCGGCGTGGGTGCCGCCGCCGCTGCCTGCATCCACCATGAAGGTCGGCGGTCGCGGTGCGCCCGAACTGAAGCTGCATCCACTGTCCCGGGGAAGCATCGGCGTCCGTGTCCACCGCGAGGAGTTGCGTCCATCGTTGCCCCGCCGTCTCGAGGGAGCATCGCCTTTCTTTCGGCCGAGGTGGTCGCTACTTGCTGCTCGCTATAGCGAATTTCTGGAACAAGCTCTCTGTTGCAAAACAAAAAACTTGTAACAAGACCTCTGTTACAAAACAATAAATTCCAACGAGACCTCTGTTGCTGTTTGTTTTTGCAAAAGACCTCTCTTGTAAATAAAACTGTAACAAGACATCTATTGCAAAAATAATCTGCAACTTGACCTATGTTGCAAAATTTTCTGCAATATAACCTGTGTTGTGGAAATTGTCTGCAACACGACATGTGTTGCAGTCGTAGAAGGTGACCCTCGACCGTTCAATTCGTCAGATCCGATCTGCTGGACGACGCGTAGCAGCACCCTAATTAGAATGGTAGAATGTGGTTTACGTGATAAGACTGAAATTATAAGTATGTGTAGCTATCTGAATGTGAATATGGCGATATCGATTTGAGATGCGAAACAAATACACTAATTCAATAAGCATTGTGGTGTCTGCGTGTAAAAATATATTATGGGGTCACAATCCAGATGTAAGACAGCTTCAAGGAATCTGATTGGAGTTTTTGTGAAATTTTGTTTCATCAACAAGTTTGTTAAGGAGGCTGAGAGGCGGCAATGAGCTTTTGCTCATAGCGCTCTGTCCGTAGATGCATGAAGAAAAAGACTTTGCCAACTCCAAAATAATGTATTTATAAATTTCTACAAAGGCTTTTTTTAATGTTTTGTGCTGTTTAATATACAGAGCTTTTGGCCTTCTTGAAGGAAAATACAAGAGAGTACAACAGTGAATGATTAAAGTTGTCAAATGCACTCAACAAATACCAATTGAATGGCTAAAGAGACACGAGTCAAACCTTAGTTTTTTTTTTCTGTGTGTATGTATGGCTATATTTGGACTACAGGACTAACGTAAATTATTATTTATATGTAAGAGTACTTGGTAGGCCGTACTGTAATTGGATTCAAAGCAGACAGCGGAGGCCTTGTCCGAGATGGAATTGAATTGAATTGTAGCCCAGCTAGGTAGGTATGCAACCCGTAGGCAGCCCTGCACTTAATTTACAGCCAGAAACAAATCCAAGGAATCGATGGCGGCGGAAGAGACGACGACGACGAGGAGGAGGATGGAGATGGTGGCGCTGCGGAGCCAGGAGGGCGTGGATTTCGTGGTTCCCGCGGAGGAGGCGAGGGTGTCCAGCTTCTTACGTCGCAGGATGGAGCTGGACCGCGACAACTACATCGTCCCCGCCGACGGCGACGACACCAAGTACACCCACATCTTGCTCCGCTCCATCCGAGCCGACGTCCTACCCAAGGTTCTGCACTACTGCAAGAGGCACGCCATTGCCACCGACCACGACCGGGCCCTCGGCGATTGGGACGCGGAGTTCGTCGGCAACGTGGACCTCGACACCCTCTGCGATCTCATCCTGGTGATTGATTCATTAATCAATTTGTTTCCACTCCATCTCTTCTCCAATCACACAATTCCAAATTAGTCATGTGCTTGCTTGCTTGCACCATATTTTCTTCAACTTTTGAACTTTGAAGCATATATTAATTTTGTTACCGTGAAATCGCATCCGAGGTCTCCTCGGTCTGGCCTGCCGGGCCCTCGCTAACAAGATCAAGGGGAAGTCGCCCCGCGAGACCTGCCATATCCTCGACATCAAGGGCGTCTTCGACGACGCCAATCATGACCTCAAGTTGGTGGAGAAGGCGTTGGCGGCTCTTAACATAGTCCGTTGCCAAGACTTCACCCAATACGAACCCAAGCTCAACGCTTTCAAGTGTAGTCGATACCACAACTTTGAGAACCTAGCCTTCTTCGACTTCGACAAAGAGTGTGAGTGTTCAATTTTCGGTCACCATCATCAATCTTCTTCTTCTTCTAGGTCTCCACTGCACGACACAACATCAATATATAAGTATGCATGTGTTACATGTTGGTTTTGATTTCTGATCATGGCTTTTATTTATTCATGTGCAGCTAGCTTCCAACGTGGTCCGCCACTCCACAAGTTATCTTCACCCGAGTCAATCCAACGATATTGCCTCAATGTTATTTCTGTCAAGGCGCGTGAATCGGATGTTGGCTATCCGATTAGTGTGTTTGGAACCGTTATAGCGAGGGACTATGTCGATTATAGATGCGTCTATTTGTTTAGGCGTGAAAGGGATGATCCCCAGCTCATCAGCTCTCCGGTATGTACCTTGGTCTTCGTTCCTTGCCTTGTTAATTGCTGCTTATTATATCATTCCACCTGTTTTGTTTGTTGATGTAAGGCGTGTTTGACATGTTTTCTTTCCCTGAACCCTTTTGCAGGATGATATGTTATCTTTGATAGATCCGTGTCGAGCGCTTGTTCCAATAGACAACGTTTATTTTGAGACTGATTTAAAGATCAAGTGTGATGGAGGGGAAGATATAGTTTTCAGTAAAGGCATAACAGAATTCAATTGGGTTTGCATCCCTACATACAAGCAAACCATGACGATCAGCGTGTATAGTTTCCTGAGTGATGTGAAGTTTTTATGTGCACTGGTTTACCAACCCGTGGAAGCCACCATTGCAGTCAATGTTTTGAAGGGGCCATGTAATATCTCAAGAGTAGCCGCTTCGACTCCCGGAAACTTCAAGGATCATATCGTTCTATACGAATCAGCGGGCAGTCCGACGGTAATCAGAGATGGTGACTCCATCCCGTTAACTCGGAGCGTGGTAGCTATCTCGCTAGATCAGAAGTTGGCGCTCTTCCTTGTTGGTGGTGACGCGTGTGATCACCTTGCCCTCACTCTAGGACCTTCTGATCAAGTGCTTATTCGCAAGATGGGTTGTGCGGTGCTGGAGGTAATAGTTGGTTGGACATATGTGCCGGAAAGAGAGAGGCCTAATATGTTTAAGGTTATTGGAGAACATACACGCCTCTTGCTGTGAGAAGGTATGGCGCCGATGGAGGCCATGTATTAGTTGTTTGTATATAGTTGTGGTACTCCTTCAATTAGAAGATGTAAGGCGTTACGTAATTTTGTTTTAGATGTAACATAAGTTTGTATTAGATGTAAGGCGTTATGTGAGATGATTTCACGAAATGTAATTGGAGGTACCGTGAGCTTTTTGTTCATCAAAAAATTATGGTTTGCAAGAGCATGAAATCAACATAGATCAATATGCATATATATACATGCTGTAGAGAAGTGTTGTGGCATTGTGGGTCTTGACTACTATACATATACTCGTGGTGATAGGGTAGCATTAGTTTCTAGCATCGTAGCTAGATTGCACTTTAGAGTGCTCTCAACAACTTGTATTCATATAGATAAAGGTATTGCACAAAATGAAACGAATTGCATATATAGAGAGATTAAAGCCTGCAATAGTTTGCAAAATATAATTAGTATGTTGCAAGAGAAAAGTAGAAGAAACACACGGGCAACTAAATATGAAAGAGAATTCATAGAAAGTGGAAGTCCAGACAAAAGGACATGTTGTTAGATGATACACACACATATCCACACAATCTTAGCTAGCTAGCAGGTTGTATAGTCCAATGTTGAAGTCCACGTGTCACTTTTCATAATAACTTTCATCAAACGCAAACCTGGCGCAAACGATCGGACACACACAAACAATCGTCACTGTGGACAAATGGGTGGGGCAATAGAAGGGGAAGAGGAAGAATGAAACATGAAGAAGGATAGGCAAGACAAGGTCAATGGCAAATGGTACATACAATGCATAATGAGTAGCGTGTGTCGAGTCGGGCATAGAGCCATGTCTGGTCAAGGCGTTGAAGCGCTCCCTCCGGCTTGATGCCCCCGATAGCGACAACAAGCTAATACGACGTGCACAAAGAGAGGGTGGAGGAGGACGAGGGCTCGCGAGAAAGGTAGTTTGCAGATAAAAGGCAAGAGAAAGGTGAGGCTCGTCATTGAATTGAAGAAGAGAAAAGTTATGATGAGGATGAATTGGTTGCAGGATGTGGCTTTTGTTTATGTATTTATTTGAAAAGGAGGAAGCAAAAGCAATATGATGATACTTTTGTACGTATGGTGTTGAATGAATGACAAGGATGCATCACCTCACCTTCATCATCCACTACTCATACTCAATGCCGATCCGATCCGATCCGATCCATTACGAAAAGTCTCCTCCTCGTGTCGACATCCTCTACTATATGTTTTGTCCTTTTTTTATATTAAAAGTGTGCCCAATCATTCATCCTTTCATTCAACTTTTTTTTTTTTTTGAGCAGATACTGGAGTGACAAAATTGGAATGAGCCAAAGACGACAGATGAATCATTGGGCGTGAAAATTTTCTTTTATCACTGTTCGAGCTGAACAAAGTTTGAAAAAAAAAAAACAAAGAACGATTACATTTTTTGGTTCTCCTTGTACTATACTGGAGTGGAGTAGGCTACCGTGGCAGTAGGAGTATTTCTTCAGCTACAAAAACTGAAACGAAAATGTGAATTAACTAGGCGACCATCTGTTCCAGGTCCGACCACCGCGCCGCCAGCATGTCGCTGCCGCCGTCGTTCAGCCACGACGAGTACATGTCCTCCTGGCCCATGCTGTTGCTGCTGCTTCTGACCCCGAAAGACGTGGACTTGCGCAGCTCCGCGCCCTGCACGCCCCAGTCCAGCTTCCCGTCCGGGGACCCCCAGTCCGCCAGCATCGACGACGGCGCCGCCGGGGACGCGAACGACCGCGCCTGAGATGCCGGAGCCGGGGAGGGAGAGCGGTGCACGAAGGTCTGGCTCCGGTTGGTGAAGGCCGCGGCGCGGGCGCTTAGCCCCCCCATCCCCATGGGCGGCTTGGTGCCGCCGCGCGCGCTGCTCTGCTGTTGTTGCTGCTGCTGCTGATGCTGCTGGTGCTGCAGGGAGGAGAGCGCCTGGACGTAGGCGGCGACGAGGTCGGGCGAGTAGTCCGGCGGGGAATTGGCCCTGGCCATCATCATCCTGCGCGCGTACTGGCTGTCGGCGTCGAAGTCGAGCTCCCGCGAGCTGAGCGACGCGGTGAGCGCCGGCCTTGTAGAAGAGGAGCGCGGCGGCGAAGGCGAGGAGGCCGGGGAGGGCGAGGCCATGGATGCGGCGGAGGGGTTGACGGCGCGGAGCTGGCGGGTGCCGTGCGCGAAGAAGCAGATGCGGCGGGGGCATCCGACCTCGTCCTTGCAGAGCCTGGTGCGGTACTGCGCCGGGTGGAGCCATGACTCGAAGACGCCGTGCGCGTACTCGCAGGCGTCGCCCTTGCGGCATGCCTGCGGGTCCCGGCGGAAGTCCGGGCATGGGACGCAGGAGTAGGGCACGCGGCGCGGGTCGCGGCGGCGCGCGTTCTCGCCGGGGTGGGCGAAGGGGCACTCGGTCCAGTCGTGGGTGTAGGCGCGGGAGCACGGGTTCACCTTGAAGCTGTACATGCGGAAGTCGTCGGTGGCGAAGACGCCCGCGTTGATGTCCTCCGTCTGGGCCAAGTCCGAATGGGCGGCGGAGGAGTAGTCCTTCTTGGTGGTTGTCTTCCTGGTGGCGGCATCCGCCGGCGAGGAGGAGGAGTCGGAGTGCTGCTGTTTCTTGGTGGGGCTGGCGGGGAGTCTGGTTTGATGGTGGTGGTCGAGGGCGAGGAGGGAGGAGGATGAGGCGCCGGCGCTGAGGAGGAGGCGCGCGGCGTGGGGCGCGGAGGGTGCGCGGCCAGCGTGGGCGAGGAGGAGCGGGGTGGCGCCGTCGGAGGCGGAGGCGCGGGCGGCCTCGGAGGGGGCGATGGAGAGGACGTAGGAGAGGACGGTGGTGCTGCCGTAGAGCGCGGCGACCATGGCGGGGGTGCGCAGGTGGAGCGCCAGCTGCTGGGTGGTCCTGGTCTTGCCTGTCTTGGGCGAAGGGCCGTACCATGGGGATGCTGCGACGAGGGAGAGGTTGTCCTCCTGGACGGCCCGGCGGAAGGCGGGCAGGTCGTCGGCGGCGGCCAGCTCGAGGAGGTAGGAGGAGGGGTGGTGCGGGTGGTCGTGGGTGGCGCAGGCGGAGGGCGCCATGGCGGCGGCGACGTTGCGGAGGCCCGGGCACATGCTTGCTTGCTTCGCTTGGCTTGGCTTTGGTTTTGGTTTGGTTTGCTTGGTGGTGGAAGGAAGGTGGGGGTGAGATGAGGTGGGATGATGGATGTGTGGACGCTGTTGAGGATGCCGGGAAGCCATGGATGGGGTGGGGATTATATAGACGGCACGGCAGGGCGGGCACACGGACACGGGTGGGGCTGTCGTCGTCGTCGTCGGGAAGGAGGGGGAGGAGGCGAAGCTTCGCTTGACCGCGTGCCCGTGCGTGTGCGTGTGTGGGTGCTCATTTTGCGCGTGCGTGATGCTTCCCTGCACCTGCACCTGCTCGCGGGGGAACACGCTCAGTGCTCGCAGCTGAGGGTCACTCTCACCCACTGGAGGGAGGAGAGGAGAGGGTGAGGTCGCGGCAGCTGCTGCTTTGCTTCCTTTCTTCTTCCTCCTCTTGCTTGCAAGTTGCAAGTTGCAAGTGGCAAAGAGGGTGAGGGTGAGCATTGACTCTTTGACTCTTTGACTTGCTCTTCCATACGACCAGACCTCGTTTCTTCTTTGGGGTATGAGGGAGCTTGAATCGAACTCCATTGACCAGTCAACGGTCAAGCCTACCACTAATACTAATAACTAACAAGAGGCAGCCTCACTCAACTCATTGCCACTAAGTAGATCTTTTCAACCACAAACGGCATCTTACTAATTCCATCTTCTTCTTGTTCAACACACACACCAACAACATTCATTCATTCCATGGATAACTACTAATTATATTCTCAACACATTCAAACTCCATACTCAACCTATTCTGATGATAATACTAGCGCAACCCCTCCTCCCTCCCTCCCGTGGCGCCCGGGGGGAACCCTAGCCGCCACCTCCCCTCACCCCCTCTCTCTGCCCTCCTCCCTCGCAGGCCCACAGGGGTGGCTGTGGGGTCTTCCTTTCCTTTCCAAGCGGGATCTAGGGCTGGCACAGGCCTGCTGCTTGTCTGGATGCGCTGGCCTATGGTGGGAGGAGCGGTGCAACGCCCGGGTGGCGTCATGACAGCGGCAAGGCAGACGGCTGCGGCGAGATGGATCGGGCATCTCCGGCCAGATTTGGTGGTGCACGCCGGAGGGACGACGATGGCGGCTGCTCCAGGTCCGTCCCGGTCAAGGGTGCAGATCGAGGGCGACCAAGGCTGTGGGCAACCGCCCTTACCTCGGCCTATAGGCAACCACCTAGTAGTGGCATGACCTTTTTTTGCCTACGCTACTGCTACTTAGTAGTAGTGCGAGTGTGCCAGCGGCTAGCAATGAAGATTTTTCTTGTATGCTGGCATGACGCCAACATGAATATGTTTGGTATGCAAATATGTAAGTTTGTTGGAAAAAATCCCCCCGATAGACCAAATGGGTCGCCCGGTTGAGCGCATGAGCCAACAAATGCGTGGATAAAGGCAGACACTGCGTCTGCAGCCGACTCAAGCAGATAAAAGGCGGATCAAGTCCACTACCCTTCAGCCAACTAGATCTTACCTTCTACTCCCTTCGTTCCCAAATACTTGTCTTTCTAGGCATTTCAAATGGACTCAACATACGAATGTATGTAGACATATTTTAAAGTGTAGATTCACTCATTTTGCGCCGTATGTATTCACTTGTTGAAATCTCTAGAAAGACAAGTATTTAGAAACGGAGGGAGTATCAAGCAATATTGATGAAGTAGAGTTTGTGGACCGGTTACGAGCGATGAAATAGAGCCCAGCCTGATTTATTTTTTTTTGAGTGTAGCCCAGCCTGAATTGAATTGACCAGTCAACGGTCAAGCCTACCACTAAGGAGCAGGCAGACACACTCACTAGTACTGGATCTCTTCAGCTACCAACGGCATCTTCCTAATTCCATCCTCTTCAACACACCAACAACATTCATTCCATAACTATTTAGAATAGTATCTTCCTATTTCTAGCTCTAGCTCTCTTCAACAACCACAAGACTCTTTATTCATCAATTCACAAACTTGCATCAAACAACTTTGATGCCATAACAACATCTCTAACTCGACTGGGCTCGAAAAGCTCTACACACAGGGCACGAGAGCTACAGGAATTGGAGTTTTTCTAAACTTTTTGCAGGATCAAAAGGATGTTCAAGTGCAGTCGATCACGCAATCTCCCCATCAAACATATGGGGAGGATTTGAGGGCATGTTATAAGAGGCTCACTACACTCCACTTTTCAAAACAGGCTCTCGCTCCTCTTTCTATATAAAGCAACATCACCCAATTTACACGGCTGAATGATACAATGTGATGAGATAGCCCTATGATATAGTGGAACACTAAATAACTAGGCAACATAACCACACACAACTATGTTGCCGAACAACTAGTCACGGGACGACCAGAATGCAGCACCACGACACGATCTAGGACACCTAGCCTCCACGGTAGGAGGCGTCCACGCCTGCATCCCCAGTCAATCCCCGTGCATCAAGAGGGACACAACCTAGTAGCTGCCGACGGTCACCGCACAGCTTGGCACTGGTCCTTGAGCTTGGCCGAGTCAAACTCACACGCTGCCACACTTGTGGCCATCGTTGTCGAAAACGAGTCCCTTGCTCAGCTCTTGAAGTTGACTGTCTCAAACCCATTCTCTCACAACCCTCTACTGGATCTTAACGTACCTAGCAGCATTGATTAATTAGTTAATTGGTTACTTTCTTCTCCGTAGGACAACCACCCCATTACTCACTAACACTTGATGCCAACCTATCCACAAAGCAGCCACTTTTCCTTTTTGTTCCTTTGGGAAAAAGGAGGACACTGCTAATGGTAGTGGAGTACCTTATTTCCAATCAACTGGTCGATGCATCACAAAATCACCAGCTATAAATCATAATACACTAGTACAATTAATCTCAGGGAAAATTTGTTGTATCGTTGGTGCTTAAGCAAAACTTTCTTTAACCAGAGTAACAAGAGCCAAGACAGTAAAAGCTCTTAGCTAGATATATATATAATTAAACACATGTTGTCGTTAAGCTCTCCCTCCTAAAGCAAAAGACCAGGACACAGTACTAGAAAACTAGGACATCACCATCAGTAACAAACAGTAAGCCTGGCCTGCTTTTTAACCGAAGTTGAACTGGAAGCCACCGGGGAATCCCCCGCCGGGGAACCCACCGCCGTGGTGGAACGTGTACTGCTGCCCACCGCCTCCCCCGAACGGGTCAAACCCGCCGCCGCCTCCCCCCATGCCCATCTCCTCCAGGTCCTCTCCCCGGTCGTACCTCACACGCTTGTCCTCGTCACTAAGCACCTGCACACACACGACGCACATACAGTTAAAAGCAAACATCATATCTAAGCCGCGCACCTTGTTCAATCAATCTTGCTGTGTCTATTTACTTTTCTTTTTCCCTTTTGCTGTTCAACAGTCATCACTCGAAATAGTAGTACCTCGTATGCGGAGGCGATTTCTCGGAACATGTTCTCCGCCTCCTCACGGTTCTCCACGTTCTTATCTGGATGCCACTGCAGCGCCAGCCTCTTGTACGCACGCTTGATGTCCGCAGCCGATGCTGTCTTTGAGATGCCCAGGATCTTGTACCAGTCCTTCCTTTTGCTCAGCTTGAGCTGCCTTTCCGCTTTCATGAGCGCCTCTCGGATTGCCATGTCCTGAGTCAGCGTCAACAGAAAACTCATTATCAGACCACACAGTTCATTTGTTCACACGAGCCATAAACCAAGCTTGCAAGTAAAACTATCCACTGGAGATGCGTGATCCTTATTTTGGAATTTCAAAGATAATAAAGGGGACAGGGACAGGAAACAGAGCATGACAGCAGAGTTTCCACTGTGCGTGTAACCTCAGCCAGAGAGTCTCTCCAAACAATTGACATAATCGCTAACTTTTAACCACAAGTTGCACCCCGTATCATACCAAAGTCTAGCTAATGCAGGATCTACTGCTGTGTGCATCATCCACATGATTTGTCCACTCAGAACTATATTTACTTATGAAGGCTACTCATTGAGCATGCATAACAAACCTATTTCGTCAGATGACAATTCTATTCAGCCTAATGGAAATGGGAGTAACAAGATGCACGCCAACAGAAGCACATCATCAGAGAGTAAATCAAATACAGCAAGATGCAAGTTTTAATTAAAATGAAACTCAAATTGGCATGCTCTGACAGGACTGGGAGCTTAGGCTTCTTCAGTTGGAACAGAAGAAAAAAAGATATGCTCACAAATGACCTTAGCTGTGATATATTCAGGACAGCAAAGCAAAATTGCTTAAAATTCACCTGTGGGGATTTCTGGGCAGCCTCTTTTAGGTCCTCAACCGCACCTTCCCAATCTTCTGTTAGAAGTTTGGCTTCACCTCTCTGCAGCAAGTATGAAAGAGTTAGTACGAAAGATGACAGACAAGAAACAGTTCAATCAAGAGGTTTACAAAATCTGGCATACTGAGTAAGTTCATTCTGTTGTATAGTGCATAATTTCAATTTCCTGAAATAACACTAGTAACGAAATATTGATTACCATATCTGTTGTAATTTACTTGTGCACTCTTTAGATATAAGCTAAGCATATGGAAAGTGCAAGACATTGCAATTCTATGTACAGCAAACAATTTCCTTGATGCTACAGTCTAATATGGACAAGTGGCCGCAGAAGGCAAGAGGAGCCAAGATGCATGTATGACGGATATCTGTGCCAGCAGGTAGTTCCTAGCATTGGAAACATTGCATACCAAGATCTGAAACATTCTATATTTGCATTCTAAACATGAATGCATGGTTGTGTGTAAGTCCAGGCAAGCAATGTTACCTGTGACAAAGCTTCAACAAGTTCTTCATCTATGCTGAGTGCTTCCGTACAGGTGTTGATTGCCTCCTTGCCTCTCCCAAGTTTAACCAAAGTCTTACATAGCCCAAGATGAAGTTGTACGTTGTACAAAGTGTGGTCTGGATCCATTGCTAGTGCTGCCTTGTAGTCCTCTACAGCCACGCGAAACTTGCTCTTGGCAGCATTATCTTCTGCCTGCATGCACACCACTTTACTTTCTTATTACGGTGTCCTAAACTTCTAGTTTAATTGATACAGAGAAATTATCAAACAGCACTCACGCTCTTGGTCTTCTTCAGAAGTTTTTTCAGCCCAAAATATGCTTTCTTCAATTCTGAATGTTCAGGGTCTAGACGAAGGCCTTTCTGATAGTGCCTAAACAGAAAGTATTGTTATTGGTGAAGCGAATACTTAATCTTATCGGCGTTATGTGCCTGTACTGGCACCTTTTCAAATGAAAAGCAGAGGCATTCTTTACCTGTTGGCAACATCATGATCAGCAAGGTAATAGTATGCTCGACCACGAAGTAACAGCGCATCCAGGTTATCTTCATCTTCCTTGAGAATAAATCCTGTCTCCGAAATAACATTCGAATAGTCTTTCAGTGCTAGCAATGCTTTAGCCTTGAGAAGCTTTGCCTGAAAAAACAACAGTTGTCGTGTTACTACGGCTTATTGAATATGACAGGACTGCACATAATATTCGTGGTTGCACATGATTACTAGGTGAAGTATACATACTGCTTAAAGTGTACCTTTAAGCAACCTGGAGAAAAGACGAGCACAATTTTATTGACGTACTCGAGGACTTTTGAGAATTCTCCAGCATCAGACTGGGTATAAGCAGATTCTAATGCGTTTTGAGCCTGCAGCAGCTGAGCTAGTTCCTTCTCCACTGAAGCAGTCCCGGGCTTGAGCTCCAGGAATTTGTTATAGTCACTCTCAGCTTCCTTGTGCCTAGAGTTGAGAAGAGCACATTAATTAGGGATGTGAGGAAGAAGGAACAGTGAAAATATGAAATGAACGCCATTAAACTCGGCTACTTGTGGGGGCGGGCAGTACACCCTCCGTTTGTACTCCCTCATGTTTGTTCTACCTTTGTAGCCATCCTCATGTTTGTACTCCCTCCTTTTCTATTTACTCCGCAAATTAGCTTTGACTGAAGTCATCAAACTTCTTTATAAAGAAGTTTGACCAAGTTTGTAGAAAACAATATTAACATTTACAATAACAAATCTGTTGATGTGAAAACATATGCAATGATGAATCCAATGGTATTGATTTGGTGGTGTGTAAGTTAATATTTTTTTTTCTACAAACTTGTTGAAGGTGTACAAAGTTTGACTTTAGACAAACCTAATACGCGGAGTAAATAAAATAAAAACGGAGGGAGTATATATACAACTTACAAGTGCGGACACGGCAGCCGAAATTAGAAATAAGAAGTAAAGCAGGTCTTGATTAGTGGAGAAAAATGATTACCTGCATCTGTGACGGAGCACCGTCGCGCGCTGCCTGTAAGCTTCGGAATGGTTGGGGTCGAGCTCGAGGACGGCGTTTAGCAGACCGAGCGCTCCGTCGTATTTCCTTAGGCTCATCATCTCGGAGGCGCTCTTGAACAATTTGGAGGGATCATTGTCTTGGACTTCTAGAGAATGGGAAGGAAATTAGATTAGTATGATTTAGTGTTTCTTTCTTTATTTATTTCTTTCAAGGAGGAGGTGTAATTGGGTAGAATCTCAAATGACAAGTGCTCCCCCATCCTCTGCTCCTCCCAAGGAGGAGGAGGAGGAGGAGGAGGTGTTGCAGAAGAAGAGGAAGAGCATGGGCATGGCCATGGGGAGGCTTGCATACCAACCCCAAGCAAGCAAGATCCCATCATCATCATCATCATCATTCTAAAATCTAAATTCTAATGGTATTGGGGGCGCTACCGCTAATAGTGAGTGAGGCAAGTCAGTCCCCTCCCCTCCCCTTGCATACTATACTAGGTCTAGGTACATAATCTAACTTAGGTAAGGTATAAGGATCTAGTCACTCCTTCCCTCCACCTGAGTTGAGACTTGAGAGTATGAAAGGGATTTATAGGTTACCTTGGGAGGAGCAAATGAGAGGGGATGGATCCAAGGAGAATTACCTTGGGAGGAGCAGAGGAGGATGGGTGAGTAGAAGAGGAGCAGCGGCAGCGCCAGCCGCCACGCCATCTCTTCTCCGTCTTTTCTTTCGAGCTCGCCGGCGGCCGCCTCTTCCTCCTTCCTTCCTTCGTCCTTCCGTTCCGTAGGCAGGGTAGATCTTAGCCCACCAGTCCCGTCCCGTCCCGTTGGATTCTATTCTATTCGATTCGATTTGATCCCATCCAATTCCAATTCCAATCCAATGGAGGGGAGGGAGGGAGGAAGAAGAAGAAGACGAGACGAAGGAGGGAAGCCGATGACGGGGAACACGTAGCCAGGCCAATGGCTTGCCGCCGCGTGGCCTTTCTCTGCTGCCTGCGTGTGCGTGTTACGCCCTCCCCTCCGTAACGCCCCCGGACACGCAAACCAACGCGATACGCCTCCCGCCCAAGCTTGCGTATGGACATCCACACAACAACAACAACTAGACACGTACTTACTACTTGACTGCAGCTGCTCACAACACTTGATCACAAAAAAATGCCATCAAATGAACTCATCCATCATCCCAATGGCTACTGCAATTTTGAGAATACGGTTAGTTAGCATCAACTCACCAAAATATGTTCCTCTTCATCCCAAACTCTGTTTCCATGATCAATCAATTCAGATATTTTAGTGAGCACGATGTTTCCCCTTCGTGTAACTATACTTCTGCTTAGGCTGCAAGGGACACATGGGCCCTTCCATATGTTAATTTGCTCACCGTCTCCCACGCGCCAAATATAACCCCTCTAAAGAGGTTTGTATTCCTGACCACAAACTTCTCCAAGTAAAGGAACTACCTTTTTCAGTTGGCAGTTCAATAAATCTCCATCCGCGAAATAATTTGCTTTCAAAACCATGGCACACAAAGAATCGGGTTTTGCAAGTAGGCGCCAACATTGCCTAGACAACATGGCCAAATTAAAACAATGCAAGTCCCTAAATCCCATACCACCTTGTTTTTTTGGAACACACCTTTTTCACCAAGGTATCAATCCAGTAGGAGGATCCATCAAACAATGTAAGCAGTACCTTCATACAAATAACAAGAACTTGCAACCCAACGCGTAAGAGGGGTTGTCAATCCCTCCTCGGTATTGAGATACACTACTAGGGAAAAGGCTAGCAGTAGCGCGGGTTTTAGGTGTATCAGTAGCGCGGGGAGAGGCGCTACTAATAAGGCGCTTCTGACTAACACATAGCGATGGCAGCGTGCTCACCGGCGCTCTTCGCTACACAAGTGTAGCAGCAGCCTTGTTAGTGGAAGCTTCGCTCTCGCTAGTAACTCTAGCGCTTTGCTCGGACGCCTCTTCAAGGAAATATGCCCTAGAGGCAATAATAAAGTTATTATTTATTTCCTTATATCATGATAAATGTTTATTATTCATGCTAGAATTGTATTAACCGGTAACATGATACATGTGTGAATACATAGACAAACATAGTGTCACTAGTATGCCTCTACTTGACTAGCTTGTTAATCAAATATGGTTATGTTTCCTAACCATGGACAAAGAGTTGTTATTTGATTAACAGGATCACATCATTAGTTGAATGATCTGCTTGACATGACCCATTCCGTTAGCTTGGCACCCGCTCGTTTAGTATGTTGCTATTGCTTTCTTCATGACTTATACATGTTCCTATGACTATGATATTATGCAACTCCCGTTTACCGGAGGAACACTTTGTGTGCTACCAAACATCACAACGTAACTGGGTGATTATAAATGTGCTCTACAGGTGTCTCCAAAGGTACTTGTTGGGTTGGCGTATTTCGAGATTAGGATTTGTCACTCTAAATGTCGGAGAGGTATCTCTGGGCCCTCTCGGTAATGCACATCACTTAAGCCTTGCAAGCATTGCAACTAATGAGTTAGTTGCGAGATGATGTATTACGGAACGAGTAAAGAGACTTGCCGGTAACGAGATTGAACTAGGTATTGGATACCGACGATCGAATCTCGCAAGTAACATACCGATGACAAAGGAACAACGTATGTTGTTATGCGGTCTGACCGATAAAGATCTTCGTAGAATATGTAGGAACCAATATGGGCATCCAGGTCCCGCTATTGGTTATTGACCGGAGACGTGTCTCGGTCATGTCTACATTGTTCTCGAACCGTAGGGTCCGCACGCTTAAAGTTACGATGACAGTTTCTTTATAAGTTTATGTATTTTGATGTACCGAAGGTTGTTATGAGTTTATGTATTCTTTATGAAGCTTAAAGAATGGGGTTTGCAAGTACGTGCCAGCATTGCCTAGACAACATGGCCAGATTAAAACAATGTAAGTCCCTAAATCCCATACCACCTTGTTTTTTTGGAACACACATTTTCCACCAAGCAAACCAGTGCATATGTTTCTGTTAGTCCTTGTCTCCCCACCAATATTGTGACATAGCAGTTTTTTGAGAATCATTGGGACATAGCAGTGATAACCCTTAACATACCTACTTAGGAAGCTTGAAGACCGACATAGCATAACATGGCATAGCTTGTGCAACTACTTTCAGCAAAGTTTCTTTCTCTCCAAAAGATAACTTCTTTTCTTTCCGACCATTCAGAATACTACACACTCTGTCAACTAGGTACTGAAAAGTGTTTGTTCTATCCAGACCAACAATAGGAGGCAACCCCAAATATTTATCAGTAATTGCTTCAGTCATAATATTTAAGGAATTGCAAATCTCCACTCTAGATTCAACATAGGAACAAGGGCTAAAAAATATACTGGATTTTGCCTCGCTTACCATTTGACCCGACGCCGCAGAATATTCATCCAAAGCCCATCACAGCTTGGCAACATTGTTTTCGTCTACTTTCATAAGAATGAGCGAGTCGTCGGCAAATAGAAAATGTGACATAATAGGATCCCCTCTACAAACTTTCACCCCTGTCAAATTTCTAGTCTCCTCTTCGTGCATCAGGAGACTAGTAAGACCTTCAACACATAATAAGAATAGGTATGTGCTGACTGTTAACTGCGTTGGTTTTTTCCCCAAAGAGGAAGGGTTGATGTAGCACATGTTGGGGAACGCAACAGAAAACAAAAAAATTCCGACCTACGCACCAGCTCAGGACCACTATGGAGACTGCATACATGGTTTGATCTTTTTCGTTACCGACTCGTAGCGCAGCGGGAAGTAGAGTCGATGACGAACGGCGGTGCAGATCCCCGCAGCTAGGATTTACAACCTCCCAACTGCGAGGATGTATACCCTCATCTGCTCCTCAGACAACCCTCCGGAGGCGGTGACGCGCCCCGGACGGTGTCGCAGGCAGCCCTTCGGGAGGACCTTCGAAACTCGCATGGTCACATGGACAGCCCTTCGGGAGGACCTTCGAAACTCGGACGGTCACATGGACAGCCCTTCGGGAGGCACTCACGAACTAAGACCGAAACTACGATCTCTCTACAGAGTTGCACACATACGGTGTCATCTATCCGGCGGGGCTTCGCCGTCCAGAACTAGTTCCTGCCGAAACCCAGACAACCTTACGGCTCTACGAAACTCTTTTCGTGGGAGGGAGAGAAGAAGCCAGATCATTGCATGGCACTTGTATGTGAGAAGGGATGATCCTTTAGGCAGCCCCATCCACCCCTATTTATAGGCCAAGCCCAAGGGTGGCTTCTCCAAGAAGCCAAGGGGATAATACCAAAAGGCCCTCAAGGTGGCTTCTCCAAGAAGCCAAGCAAAAAGCACTTTCACTATTCATGACGACATTTTTCAGCGTCCGTTCGAACTGAAAATATTTATGTGGGCTCAGAACATTTCTAGTACCCACTAAAATAATTTTCAACGCGTTCCGAAACAATTTCGGTTTAGTGATTCTCATCTGCGCAAAGCAAACAAGAATGCGTTTTTACTATTCATGAAGACAATTTTTCGCGTCCATTAAATCCGAAAATATTTCTGTGAGTCTTAGAATAATTCCAGTACCCACTACAATGATTTTGGATTTGTTCTGAAACAATTTCAGATTAGTGAATTTCATCTGCGAAAAACATCTGAAGTGGTTCCGGCAGCTCCAGAGCATATCCGTTTATCATCCCGGAAAGTTCCAGAAAGCTTCCAGAATGATTCTGGCACCCTCCAAGAATTATCAGGCATGTGCCAAAACCAATTTGACTTAACGGTATCCCCTGAAACAACTTTTAAGTTTCACCGAAACTCATCCGATGACCTCTCTCTGCGGAACCCTTTCCGGTGTCCGAAACTTTTCCGGTGTCCTAAACTTTTTTCGGTGATTTTCTCTCAGACTCCCTGTCTAGTATTCAGCAGATAGATGACCCTTAAGCGTGTGACCCTATAGGTTCGGTGAAGTATAGACATGACCCGGAACCCCTTCCGATCAATGAGCAACATCGGAGCCGTGGACACCCATATTGACCCCTATACCCACACGAATGAATATTCGAGTGAACCTCCAGTTGCCGTGTGCTATTCCTGTTGCTTCGTGATATGTTACAAATACCCGAGGTGAGACATGTTGGCATTCTCGTGGATCAACAACTTGTCCACTATGCCAGTTACCTCGTTACCGGTATTGTTCTCTTTTCTCGTTACCGTGTTCCGGCATCCTTGTGATCAAATCACACTGTGTCTGGCCAGACGATGATGGATACCGTAATACCGAGAGGGCCCGAGAATATCTCTCCATCGTCGGAGGAGCAAATCCCAATCTTGAGCTATCAAGTTACTTGACACACTTTTCCATGAACCTGTAAGCCGCCGTAATAGCCACCCATTTACGGAAGACGTTTAACAAACCCCAAAGTTCATGAAGCAAGCATGAAGAAACTCGATACTCTCATGGTCTAAGGAATCATGCAAACGTTAACCATCTATGTGTTATTTACCATTAACTTGTGACGAATGAATCTCATAGCATAACATCAAACCGGGTCAATTCAACACAAATGTTTTCTTAACATTGTGCCCTCAAAGTTGCTGGCATAGACATGCCCATGATCAGGAAAATGGAACCATCATGCAACACTTGAGCTAGTCTTAGAGGCCAAACTAGGAATACTTCTTACCGTTTATTATTCCACACGTGCATATGAGTCTTCCTCCGAGCCTCGTGGATATTGTAGACTCGAGAATCATTGCAGTTATAGCATGGAACGTAAACATAATTATGAACTCGGAGATAAATAATATCATTTATTATTGCCTCTAGGGCATATCTCCTACAGACTCCCACTTGCACTAGAGTCAATAATCTAGTTAATGCTAATGCACTTTACACCTATGGCATGTCGGTGTAAAAAATACTTCGCATGTGTTATAGCCTGATGTCCATTAGATCTGACAACTTCATCTCCGTGTCTATCTCTACATATCCTCGCGTTTTTACGCTTTCACAAAATTCATATTTTGTGCGGACTTGGCTTTGTATAAATGTGAATCACAGGTTGAACCTGGATTCCTCAGACTGAGTTATGGAGAAACTACCTGCAGTAGTGTCCCCATTGACAAAAGTCATC
Source organism: Aegilops speltoides (assembly GCA_021437245.1). Taxonomy (NCBI): domain Eukaryota; kingdom Viridiplantae; phylum Streptophyta; class Magnoliopsida; order Poales; family Poaceae; genus Aegilops; species Aegilops speltoides. The sequence continues at coordinate 578,620,675 of CM038143.1, forward strand.
TTGGAACCATACTAAGTTCATGAATGAACTATATGATTCAACATCTTGTTTGTTGCTTCTAAAGCATCAACATACTTAGTCATTTGTTATAGAATTCGCCACAGTATCATGTTGGGAACAATTTCCAACTACCGTGCCACCATATTGTGCATTACACAAAACCCTTAAATTAAATCGAAAATCGCATGGAGAAAAGATGAAGACCGTATCGATGTAACATTTTACAACGAACTCTTCATGATCTCCGCTTGCGAGAAAACATATCATCAGTACTTACTCTAGTACTCAATGACATCTTTCACTGTTGTCCCATGATCAGTACTTTGATCACTTTAGTATCCATACTCGCAACATCTTGGGAGTATTGGACATATCTGGTTGTTTTACATACCATGGAACATGATTAATCCAAACACAAAAGTGTGTGGAATCTGCATCATGTATTTTGCTCATCAGTGTTTTGGGACACTGATTCTTGCAAAAACACTTTCCATGTGACTCCGGCAAGAATCACTCCTTGTCGTTCTTAGTGCTAAACGGTTTTAGCATCTTGTCAATATGTATTTATTGCTTAGCCCTATTAGGTAAATCTATCTCCATAGATCATCATGCCTAATATCAAGGCTATTTAGCCTAAGCACTTCATCGAAAAACTATTTTCAAATGAAGTCCTAATTCGTGTCAAGAAATTTATTTCCAATTACCAATGTGTCAAGCACACAAGGTTTTTAGAAATATTATTGCGCTCCCACTTACTTTCTTGAATTACAAGCATCTTCGTTACCCATTGATGAAGTCAAAACCCCCTTTGAGAATTTCATCAAATCACGAAGATTCCAACTCCATTTTGCTCTTTTCTGTCCATCGCTGGAACTCTGAAGTTTGCATCCTTACTAGCATCCTCTGGATCGACAAATTACTTTGAACTGTATCACATACAAGTCCTAGGTTTCATTTCCATCAGATGGAAATCCTTTTTTCATCCATGTTTCATATCTCAAGATTGAAATATGTATTAATTGCTAGTTCAACCCGAACCGACTTTAAGCATTGCTACGATGAAACAACCTCATCGTAGTCAACTCCTTGAACTTGTTATTGCAACAAGTCGAGCTTTATGGATAAACATTTTTATCCGTATCAATTTTAAGTTCCATAAATATTCGTTAGACTCTAAGTCTCCCGAAAGGTGTATCAAGGTTTAATCTTGAATCACTTACATGGAAACTAACTCGGTTTGTATTGGCATTTAGCCAATTCTGGAGTCAGGGCCCATCAACGCTGAAGGAAATATGCCCTAGAGGCAATAATAAAGTTATTATTTATTTCCTTATTTCATGATAAATGTTTATTATTCATGCTAGAATTGTATTAACCGGAAACATAATACATGTGTGAATACATAGACAAACAGAGTGTCACTAGTATGCCTCTACTAGACTAGCTTGTTAATCAAAGATGGTTATGTTTCCTAACCATGAACAAGGAGTTGTTATTTGATTAACAAGGTCACATCATTAGTTGAATGATCTGATTGACATGACCCATTCCGTTAGCTTAGCACCCGATCGTTTAGTATGTTGCTATTGCTTTCTTCATGACTTATACATGTTCCTATGACTATGAGATTATGCAACTCCGTTTGCGGAGGAACACTTTGGGTACTACCAAACGTCACAACGAATCGGGTGATTATAAAGGAGTACTACAGTGTCTCCAAAGGCAGATGTTGGGTTGGCGTATTTCGAGATTAGGATTTGTCACTCCGATTGTCGGAGAGGTATCTCTGGGCCCTCTCGGTAATGCACATCACTTAAGCCTTGCAAGCATTACAACTAATGAGTTAGTTGTGAGATGATGTATTACGGAACGAGTAAAGAGACTTGCTGGTAACGAGATTGAACTAGGTATTGGATACCGACGATCGAATCTCGGGCAAGTAACATACCGATGACAAAGGGAACAACGTATGTTGTTATGCGGTCTGACCGATAAAGATCTTCGTAGAATATGTAGGAACCAATATGGGCATCCAGGTCCCGCTATTGGTTATTGACCGTGAATAGTTCTAGGTCATGTCTACATTGTTCTCGAACCGTAGGGTCCGCACGCTTAAGGTTTCGATGGCGGTTATTATGAGTTTATATATTTTGATGTACCGAAGAAGTTGAGTCCGGATGTGATCACGGACATGACGAGGAGTCTCGAAATGGTCGAGACATAAAGATTGATATATTGGAAGCCTATGTTTGGAGTTCGAATGGTTCCGGCGGCAGAATTCTGGGAGTAAGGGAGGTTACTGGAACCCCGGGAGGTTAATGGGCCATAGTGGGCCTTAGTGGAAAGGAGAAGGGCCAGCCCTAGGTGGCGCGCCTCCCCTTCCCTAGTCCTACTAGGACTAGGAAAGGGGCCGCCCCTCTCTCTTTTCCTCCGGAATCCTAGTCCAACTAGGATTGGGGGAATCCTACTCCCGAGGAGTAGGACTCCTGGCGCGCCTCCCTTGGCCGCCGCCCCTCCCCTGCTCCTTTATATACGGGGCAGGGGGCACCCTAGGACACACAAGTTTGATCTACGGATCGTTCCTTAGCCGTGTCGGTGCCCCCTCCACCATATTCCACCTCGGTTATACCGTCAAGAAGCTTAAGCGAAGCCTCGCGCCGTGAAACATCAAGATCGTCACCACGCCGTCGTCTTGTGAAACTCTCCCTCGACACTCGGCTGGATCGGAGTGCGAGGGACGTCATCGAGCTGTCGTGTGTCAAGAACTCGGGGCATCGGAGTAACGGCGCCGGATCGGTCGGATCGCGAGGAGAACGTCGACTACTTCCTCTACGTTGTGATCGCTTCGCTTGGTCTACAAGGGTATGTGGACAACACTCTCCCTCTCGTTGCTATGCATCACCATGATCTTGCGTGTGCGTAGGAATTTTTTTAAAATTACTCGTTCCCCAACGATGGCATCCGAGCCTAGGTTTTTATGGTTTGATGTTTTGCACGAGTAGAACACAAGTGAGTTGTGGGCGATACAAGTCATACTACCTACCAGCATGTCATACTTTGGTTCAGCGGTATTGTGAGATGAAGCGGCCCGACCGACATTACGCGTGACGCTTACGCGAGACTGGTTTCACCGCTCTGAGCACTCGTTGCTTAAAGGTGACCGGTGGGTGTCTGTCTCTCTTACTTTAGTTGAACCGAGTGTGGCTACGCCCGGTCCTTGAGAAGGTTAAAACGAGTCTATTTGACGAAATATCGTTGTGGTTTTGATGCGTGGGTGAGATTGGTTCTTGCTTAAGCCCGTAGCAGCCACGTAAAATTTGCAACAACAAAGTAGAGGACGTCTAACTTGTTTTTGCGGGGCATGTTGTGATGTGATATGGTCAAGACGTGATGCTATATTTTATTGTATGAGATGATCATGTTTTGTAACCGAAGTTATCGGCAATGGCAGGAGCCATATGGTTGTCGCTTTATTGTATGAAATGCAATGCTACTGTAATGCTTTACTTTATCACTAAGTGGTAGCGATAGTCGTAGAAGCATAAGATTGGCGAGACGACAACGATGCTACGATGGAGATCAAGGTGTCGCGCGGTGGCGATGGTGATCATGATGGTGCTGCGGAGATGGAGATCACGAAGCACGTGACGATGATGACCATATCATATCACTTATATTGATTTGCATGTGATGTTTATCTTTTATGCATCTTATCTTGCTTTGATTGACGGTAGCATTATAAGATGATCTCTCACTAAATTATCAAGAAGTGTTCTCCCGAGTATGCACCGTTGCCAAAGTTCGTCGTGCCCGGACACCACGTGATGATCGGGTGTGATAAGCTCTCGTCCATCTACAACGGGTGCAAGCCAGTTTTGCACACGCAGAATACTCAGTTATACTTGACGAGCCTAGCATATGCAGATATGGCCTCGGAACACGGAGACCGAAAGGTCGGCGTGAATCATATAGTAGATATGATCAACATAAGATGTTCACCATTGAAAACTACTCCATCTCACGTGATGATCGGTTATGGTTTAGTTGAATTTGGATCACGTGATCACTTAGAGGATTAGAGGATGTCTATCTAAGTGGGAGTTCTTTAGTAATATGATTAATTGAACTTAAATTTATCATGAACTTAGTCCCGTAGTATTTTGCAAATTATGTTGTAGATCAATAGCTCGCGTTGTTGCTTTCATATGTTTATTTTCATATGTTCCTAGAAAAATTGCGTTAAAAATGTTAGTAGCAATGATGCGGATTGGATCCGTGATCGAGGTTTATCCTCATTGCTGCTGAAGAATTATGTCCTTGATGCACCGCTAGGTGACGACTTATTGCGAGGAGCGGATCTGCGGGCGTTATGAGCGTTTGGCTAGCTCAATATGATGACTACTTGATAGTTTTGTGCACCATGCTTTATGGCTTAGAATCGGGACTTCAAAGATGTTTTGAACATCATGGACCATATGAGATGTTCGAGAATTGAAGTGAATATTTCAAGCAAATACCGAGTTGAGAGATATGAAGTCTTCAACAAGTTCTATAGCTAAAAGATGGAGGAGAATCGCTCAACTAGTGAGCATGTGCTCAGATTGTGCAGGTACTTCAATCGCTTGAATCAAGTGGGAGTTAATCTTCGGATAAGATAGTGATTGATGAAATTCTCTAGTCACCATCACCAAGTTAGTAGAACTTCGTGATGAACTATAGTATGCAAGGGATGATGAAAATGATTCCCGAGTTTTTCATGATGATGAAATCGATGAAGGTAGAAATCAAGAAAGAACATCAAGTGTTGATGGTTAACAAGACCAAGGGAACTTCAAGAAGAACGGCAAGCAAGTTGCTACTCAAGTGAAGAAGCCCAAGTCTGGACCGAAGCCTGAGACTAAGTGCTTCTACCAAAGGGACTGGTCCTTTGGAAGCGAGAACTACCCCAAGTATTTGGCGGATAAGAAGGATGGCAAAGTAAACAAAAGTATATTTGATATACATGTTATTGATGTGTACTTTACTAGTGTTTATAGCAACCCCTCGGTATTTGGTACTGGTTCGGTTGCTAAGAGTAGTAACTCAAGCGGAGTTGCGAATAAAATGAAACTAGTTAAGGGTGAAGTGATGATGTGTGTTGAAAATAGTTTTCAAGATTGATATGATCATCATCGCACACTCCCTATACTTTCGGGATTAGTGTTGAACCTAAATAAATGTTATTTGGTGTTTGCGTTGAGCATGAATATGATTTGATCGTGTTTATTGCAAAAGGTTATTCATTTAAGTAAGAGAATAAACTGTTGTTACATTTTACATGAATAAAACCTTATATGGTTACACGCCCAATGAAAATGGTTCATTGGATCTCGATAGTAGTGATACACATATTCATAATGTTGAAACCAAAAGATGCAGAGTTGATAATGATAGTGCAACTTATTTGTGGCACTTGCCGTTTAGGTCATATCGGTGTAAAGCGCATGAAGAAACTCCATCTTGATGGACTTTTGGAGTCACTTGATTATGAATCACTTGGCACTTATAACCGTGCCTCATGGGCAAGATGACTAAAACCCGTTCTCGGTACTATGGAGAGAGCAACAGATTTGTTGGAAATCATACATACTGATGTATGTGGTCCGATGAATGTTGAGGTTAAGTGGCGGATATCGTTATTTTCTCACCTTCACAGATGACTTAAGCGAGATATGGGTATATCTACTTGATGAAACATAAGTCTGAAATAGTTGAAAGGTTCAAAGAATTTCAGAGTAAAGTGGAAAAATCATCGTAACAAGAAAATAAAGTTTACGTGATCGATCACGGAGACAAATATTTGAGTTCTGAGTTTGGTCTTCAATTAAAACAATGTGGAATAGTTTCACAAATTCATGCCACCGAACACCACATCTTAATGGTGTGTCCGAACGTCATAACCGTACTTTATTGGATATAGTACAATCTATGATGTTTCTTACCGATTTACCAATATCGTTTTGGGATCATGCATTAGAGACAGCTGCATTCACGTTAAATAGGGCACCATCTAAATCCGTTGAGGCGACACTATATGAACTGTGGTTTAGCAAGAAACCAAAGTTGTCGTTTCTTAAAGTTTGGGGCTGCGATGCTTATGTGAAAAAGTTTCATCTGATAAGCTCGAACCCAAATCGAGAAGTCGTCTTCATAGAATACCCAAAGGAAATTGTTGGGTACACCTTCTATCACAGATCCGAAGGCAAGATATTCGTTGCTTAAGATGGATCCTTTCTAGAGAAGGAGTTTCTCTCGAAAGAAGTGAGTGGGAGGAAAGTAGAACTTGATAAGGTAATTGTACCTTCTCCATTACTTGAAAGTAGTTTGTCGCAGAAACCGGTTTACGAGACATCTACACCAAGTAGTGAGGAAGTTGATGATGTTGATCATGAAACTCGGATCAAGTTACTACGAACCTCGTAGATCAACGAGTAAAATCCGCACGAGTGGTGCGGTAATCCTATTCGGAAATCATGCTACTAGATCATGATGAACCTACGAACTATGAAGAAGCGATGATGAGCCCAGATTCCATGAAATGGCTTGAGGCCATGAAATCGAGATGAGATCCATGTATGAGAACAAAGTGTGGACTTTGATGGATTTGCCGATGATCGGCAAACCATAGAAAATAAATGGATCTTCAAGAGGAAGACGGACGTTGATAGTAGTGTTACTATCTACAAAGCTCGACTTGTTGCAAAAAGGTTTTCGACAAAGTTCAAGATGTTGACTACAATGAGATTTTCTCAACTGTAGCGATGCTTAAGTCTGTCCGAATCATGTTAGCAATTGCCACAATTTATGAAATTTGGCAAATGGATGTAAAAACTGCATTCCTGAATGGTTTTCTGGAGGAAGAGTTGTATATGATGCAACCAGAAGTTTTTTTTTCGATCCAAAGGAAGCTAACAAAGTGTGCAAGCTCCAGCGATCCATCTATGGGCTAGTGCAAGCATCTCGGAGTTGGAATACACGCTTTGATAAGTTGATCAAAGCATATAGTTTTATCTGACTTGCGGTGAAGCTTTGTATTTACAAGAAAGTGAGTGGGAGCACTACAAAGATTTCGATAAGTATATGTGAATGACATATTGTTGATCGGAAATAATGTAGAATTATTCCATAAAGCATAAAGGAGTGTTTGAAAGGAGTTTTTCAAAGAAAGACCTCGGTGAAGCTGCTTGCATATTGAGCATTAAGATCTATAGAGATAGATCAAGGCGCTTGATAAGTTTTTTTCAATGAGTGCATACCTTGACAAGATTTTGAAGTAGTTCAAAATGGAGCAGTCAAAGAAAGAGTTCTTGACTGTGTTACAAGGTGTGAAATTGAGTAAGACTCAAAGCCCGACCACGGCGGAAGATAGAAAGAGAATGAAAGTCATTCCTATGCCTTGGCCATAGGTTCTATAAAGTATTCCATCTTGTATACCAGATCTATTGTATACCCTGCACCGATTTTGGCAAGGAGTACAATAGTGATCTAGGAGTAGATCATCGACAGCGGTCAAAATTATCCTTAGTAGAATAAGGATATATTTCTCGATTATGGAAGTGACAAAAGGTTAGGTAAGTAAAGGGTTACGTCGATGCAAGTTTTGACACCGATCCGGATGACTCTAAGTCTCGATCTAGATACATATAGAAAGTGGGAGCAATTAGCTAGAGTAGCTTCGCAAGCGAGCATTGTAGACATAGAAAAATTGCAAAATACATAACGGATCTGAATGTGAAAGACCCGTTGACTAAGACTCTCTCACAAGCAAAACATGATCACACCTTAGTACTCTTTGGGTGTTAATCACATAGCGATGTGAACTAGATTACTGAATCTAGTAAACCCTTTGGGTGTTGGTCACATGGCGATGTGAACTATGGGTGTTAATCACATGATGATGTGAACTATCGATGTTAATCACATGGTGATGTGATCTAGATTATTGACTCTAGTGCAAGTGGGAGATGAAGGAAATATGCCCTAGAGGCAATAATAAAGTTATTATTTATTTCCTTATTTCATGATAAATGTTTATTATTCATGCTAGAATTGTATTAACCGGAAACATAATACATGTGTGAATACATAGACAAACAGAGTGTCACTAGTATGCCTCTACTAGACTAGCTTGTTAATCAAAGATGGTTATGTTTCCTAACCATGAACAAGGAGTTGTTATTTGATTAACAAGGTCACATCATTAGTTGAATGATCTGATTGACATGACCCATTCCGTTAGCTTAGCACCCGATCGTTTAGTATGTTGCTATTGCTTTCTTCATGACTTATACATGTTCCTATGACTATGAGATTATGCAACTCCGTTTGCGGAGGAACACTTTGGGTACTACCAAACGTCACAACGCGTGCTGGGTGATTATAAAGGAGTACTACAGGTGTCTCCAAAGGCGGATGTTGGGTTGGCGTATTTGAGATTAGGATTTGTCACTCCGATTGTCGGAGAGGTATCTCTGGCCCTCTCGGTAATGCACATCACTTAAGCCTTGCAAGCATTACAACTAATGAGTTAGTTGTGAGATGATGTATTACGGACGAGTAAAGAGACTTGCGTAACGAGATTGAACTAGGTATTGGATACCGACGATCGAATCTCGGGCAAGTAACATACCGATGACAAAGGGAACAACGTATGTTGTTATGCGGTCGACCGATAAAGATCTTCGTAGAATATGTAGGAACCAATATGGGCATCCAGGTCCGCTATTGGTTATTGACCGTGAATAGTTCTAGGTCATGTCTACATTGTTCTCGAACCGTAGGGTCCGCACGCTTAAGGTTTCGATGGCGCTTATTATGAGTTTATATATTTTGATGTACCGAAGAAGTTCGAGTCCCGGATGTGATCACGGACATGACGAGGAGTCTCGAAATGGTCGAGACATAAAGATTGATATATTGGAAGCCTATGTTTGGAGTTCGGAATGGTTCCGGTAAAACAGAATTTACCTGAGTCTGGGAGGTTACTGGAACCCCGGAGGTTAATGGGCCATAGTGGGCCTTAGTGGAAAGGAGAAGGGCCAGCCCTAGGTGGCACAGCGCCCCCCTTCCCTAGTCCTACTAGGACTAGGAAGGGGCCGCCCCCTCTCTCTCTTTCCCCTCCGGAATCCTAGTCCAACTAGGATTGGGGGAATCCTACTCCCGAGGGAGTAGGACTCCTACCGCGCCTCCCCTTGGCCGCCCCCTCCCCTGCTCCTTTATATACGACAGGCAGGGGCACCCTAGGACACACAAGTTTGATCTACGGATCGTTCCTTAGCCGTGTCGCGGTGCCCCTCCACCATATTCCACCTCGGTTATACTGTCATGAAGCTTAGGCGAAGCCTGCGCCGTGAAACATCAAGATCGTCACCACGCCGTCGTCTTGTGAAACTCTCCCTCGACACTCGGCTGGATCGGAGTGCGAGGGACGTCATCGAGCTGTCGTGTGTCAAGAACTCGGGGCGTCGAGTATGCTTGGTGCCGGATCGGTCGGATCGCGAGGAGAACGTACGACTACTTCCTCTACGTTGTGATCGCTTCCGCTTCGGGTCTACAAGGGTATGTGGACAACACTCTCCCCTCTCGTTGCTATGCATCACCATGATCTTGCGTGTGCGTAGGAATTTTTTTTTTAAAATTACTACGTTCCCCAACAAACGCTTCATTGTGTATCATAGGTATACTGTTGTTCAACAACAATATCTCGTCTGCGCACCTGAGAGGTTTGCACGAGCCTTTCCTACGTGGTTCAGCTGCAAGTTCAACCGAAGTTCATACATTTTATTGTAGACTTCCGTATCAGTCGCAGTAGGAAACTCTGGAATTACTTCCAAGGTCTCTTTCCTTTGATCTGATGACGGAGATACTGTTTATCTCGTCGAGTTGCACTATTCTCCCACTCACCTTTTTGAAAGAACCATTCTCTTTAAAAGCACACCGTTTTGCGGCAAAACTATTTGCCTCGGTATAGTGAGGGAGGAATACCCAACATTTTGGTATAACCTACAAAGTAGCACTTTTCTGATTTGGAATAGGGTTGTAACCTTTTACACAAGCCCCATATTCCAAATGTTAATAAAAGATATAACATGGTTGGGCGTACCATACCATGGCTTCATATCAACAAACCCGATGTAGCTCTTTTCAGTGTAAAAGCCGCAGTCTCTAAAGCATTACTCTTTAAAAGTGATAATGGCAAATTTATTTATGTCACTTTTGATCTTACCATGTCATAAATGGTTTGATTACATCTTCACAGACATTCCACTCATAGTGGTGTTCCGGAAGATGTACGTTATGAAACTCTTTTCACAACTCATAAGACATTCGCTAAACATGTAACTCAAATATTCCTTTGTGCAATCAAATTGCAGAAACATAATTTTCTTGTTACAATAACTTCTACTTCATTTTTGAAAACCTTTCGAATGATTTCAGAAGATCCAGACTTATGTCTCATCAAGTAAATATCCATATATCTACTTGAGTCATTTATGAAGATAGACAAATCCACTACTAACAACACTTATCGGACTACACACATCAAATGTATGATCACCAATAAGTTTGTTGTTCGTTCCTTATGGCCTGTGAACGGTATTTTAGTCACTTCACTATTCGGAGGAAAGTTGCAAGTGTCAGATGATTCAAAATCAAACGACTTCAAAGTCCATCATAATGGAATTTTCCATGCGGGTTTCTCCAATGTGACCAAATGTAGTGCCACACTTGTGTGGTATTCTTTTAGTCTTCATGACATTTAGCGTCGGTGTTATGGATGTATCATATTACCATCAATATTCATAACATACATCCCATCTTGGATGGAAGCATGGCCCTTCATGTTATTCATAATACTTAACAACAATTGTTGTTTTTATGAACAATTATTTTGCAACAAACATTGTGCAAGGGCTAGAGTGTATGAAACTCTAAAATGAATTATGAAAGTAAACCCAGAGGTATTGTATTATTATCAATATTCATAACATACATCTCATTCATAATGAAAGTATGGCCCTTGTGTTATTCATAACATCGAACATAAAAAGTTCTCTTATGAACAACCTTCTTGCAAGATACCTTATGCAATGGGCTAGAGTTTGAAAAACTCTAAATGAATTATGAAAATAAATACAGACGACAATACACCGGTATAGTAACATTTACTATGTTCCCTGTGTATACCTTAACCTCATTTCTGGCTAGCCTTTTAGGCCATAGTAGCTCTTACATTGATTCGTAACAGAATGCAATCGAGCGGGTATCTTTGTGCTTAACTCACAATAAGAATTAGTGATTAACATGTTTAACCATAATTCCCAAGAACTATATCTTTGACCAGCCTACTATACATCAAAAACTTGTATGACATCCATACATGAGCTGGATATTCCAGACTCCTTTTGTTTTTGCCATTTTACTTCTAACAGTTTAACTTTTAGTATTTCTCCTACTTCCAGAAAAAGCATCCAACTTCATCATATGAAAGGCTTTCTTCTGGATCCCTCTCTTATCAGTCAAATGCCTAGTAAACACTTTTACTAACAGTTTGCAAAACAAACACTGCTTTGGATATCACATATCTGTTAGCCTTTGTTTGTGTCTGAAAATGATTTTCAGATTCCATGAATATCACATAACTATCCAAACTTTCGAAGTTCGGGTCTCATGGAAGCAAACATATTGCACTTGACTGAAAATGGAATTCTAGCTTTTGGATCGAAGGATGAGAGTCACATGATCCATAGCATTAGCGGGAGAATACCGAAAGTATGCGATAGGACAAAGTCCTTCTCGGCACTCTTGAGGACAATCCTCACATTACGTTACCAATCATAAAGTTTTAACCATATATTTAACAGCTATTCAATTTTAACAGGGAAGGTGGAAACGCGAGCCATTATTCTACAACTATTTGCAAATCACACTTGACAGTGTTTAAAATTAATTGCACTGAGAATTAAACAAGTTAATTCTAGAGTGCGCTCCCACTCAAATCAATATCTCTCATAATTGATTGTGAGTGATTCAAGATCCACATTTCAATTCAACGCCACTGATGTGGACATCACTCATGACGAGAATTTCAATTGGTGGGCAAACCTGCCGATCACATCTCTATGTGACTCTTGTTCATCTTTCGATGCTTGTGTTCCGAGCTCAGGACGATCAAGCTAGAACGTCAAGACAACCAAGTGATCACGCTGTGAGGTCTGACCTCACCCGCCTCGCACATCCCTAATCGTTCGTACCCATGTGGACATGGCGCACCCCGAAAAGTTAGGTGCCGTGACGGTGCTACACTTGGGAGAACACTAACTACTTGATATTTTTGTGAGAGATCACCCTAATAAAAAGCGACTACGGTGCAATCAAGAAGGGTGCATCAAAGGGATAAACATCTCAGGCAATTTATAATAGCATGATATGGTATAGCCCTTTCTGACGGAGAAGTCTTTCATTTCTTCGTCTTCGGCATTTGCGTCGGTGTTCACCTTCGCGAAGATTGCCACCACCTTGTCGATGCACCAGATAATATTGCTATCTTAATAGCTAATAAAATAATGCATTACACAAGGTTGACACGCAGGTCATTTGAAGTGCAATCATATGGCTCCAGCCATCATGCCAAATCATGACACGCAGGTCATGTTTAATCAATTTACATCATATAGACATCTCATACATAATCAAATTATTATGAGCACTGCTATACCACATCATATGCACATGCAAACCCTCCTGCAAAACCAAGTTAGACGTCTCTAATTGGTTCATGCAAAAACTGGTTTTTCGTGGCTTCTAAGGTTTTGACTTAAACCGCAGCTACCAACGTTTCATCATCAAGTATGATTATTCAAGTCGCTAGATTAACATCTCGGGATGTATGAAGCACAAGATAATAAAATTTCAAACCCCATACTAAACTTCGTCATACGCATGACCCCCGTGCGGATCATATCTGCAATACCCTTTCATCTGCGAATTTCATCTTTCTTTTGACTACGGCAGAACCCAAAGAACTGATAGCACTTCCATGATCAATCAGGATCACGGATTGCCAGAACTTTGTCAAATTCCACCATGCTGTCTCGAGATTGAGCAAACGCAAATTCTAGGGAAGCAACAAGAACGTCGGGTAACAAATTTCATCTGTCATCCGCATAAATAATTTTCAGCAATAGATCTCATATACTCCAAAATTATATTAGGCAATACCCATACATCTCCATGTATTCTAGATCGCAACCTGCATCTACGCATAGCACGGCTCATGATGCCACTGTTGGGGAACACAGCAGAAAACCAAAAAATTCCGACCTATGCACAAGCTCAGGACCACTATGGAGACTGCATACATGGTTTGATCTTTTTCGTTACCGACTCGTAGCGCAGCGGGAAGTAGAGTCGATGACGAACGGCGGTGCAGATCCCCGCAGCTAGGATTTACAACCTCCCAACTGCGAGGATGTATACCCTCATCTGCTCCTCAGACAACCCTCCGGGAGGCGGTCGAATGGCCCCCCCCGGACGGTGTCGCGGACAGCCCTTCGGGAGGACCTTCGAAACTCGGACGGTCACATGGACAGCCCTTCGGGAGGACCTTCGAAACTCGGACGGTCACATGGACAGCCCTTCGGGAGGCACTCACGAACTAAGACCAAAACTACGATCTCTCTACAGAGTTGCACACATACGATGTCATCTATCCGGCAGGGCTTCGCCGTCCAGAACTAGTTCCTGCCAGAACCCAGACAGCCTTACGGCTCTACGAAACTCTTTTCGTGGGAGGGAGAGAAGAAGCCAGATCATTGCATGGCACTTGTATGTGAGAAGGGATGATCCTTTAGGCAGCCCCCTCCACCCCTATTTATAGGCCAAGCCCAAGGGTGGCTTCTCCAAGAAGCCAAGGGGATAATACCAAAAGGCCCTCAAGGTGGCTTCTCCAAGAAGCCAAGCAAAAAGCACTTTCACTATTCATGACGACATTTTTCAGCGTCCGTTCGAACTGAAAATATTTATGTGGGCTCAGAACATTTCTAGTACCCACTAAAATAATTTTCAACGCGTTCCGAAACAATTTCGGTTTAGTGATTTTCATCTGCGCAAAGCAAACAAGAATGCGTTTTTACTATTCATGAAGACAATTTTTCGCGTCCATTAAATTCGAAAATATTTTTTGAGTCTTAGAATAACTCCAGTACCCACTAAAATGATTTTGGATTTGTTCTGAAACAATTTCAGATTAGTGAATTTCATCTGCGAAAAACATCTCAAGTGGTTCCGGCAGCTCCGGAGCATATCCGGTTATTATCCCGGAAAGTTCCAGAAAGCTTCCAGAATGATTCTGGCACCCTCCAAGAATTATCAGGCATGTGCCGAAGCCAATTTGACTTAACGATATCCCCTGAAACAACTTTTCAGTTTCACCGAAACTCATCCGATGACCTCTCTCTGCGGAACCTTTTCCGGTGTCCGAAACTTTTTTCGGTGATTTTCTCTCAGACTCCCTGTCTAGTATTCAGCAGATAGATGACCCTTAAGCGTGTGACCCTATAGGTTCGGTGAAGTATAGACATGACCCGGAACCCCTTCCGATCAATGATCAACATCGAAGCCGTGGACACCCATATTGACCCCTATACCCACCACGAATGAATATTCGAGTGAACCTCCAGTTGCCGTTTGCTATTCCTGTTGCTTCGTGATATGTTACAAATACCCGAGGTGAGACATGTTGGCATTCTCGTGGATCAACAACTTGTCCACTATGCTAGTTACCTCGTTACCGGTATTGTTCTCTTTTCTCGTTACCGTGTTCCGGCATCCCTGTGATCAAATCACACTATGTCTGGCCAGACGATGATGGATACCGTAATACCAAGAGGGCCCGAGAATATCTCTCCATCGTCGGAGGAGCAAATCCCAATCTTGAGCTATCAAGTTACTTGACACACTTTTCCATGAACCCGTAAGCCGCCGTAATAGCCACCCATTTACGGATGACGTTTAACAAACCCCAAAGTTCATGAAGCAAGCATGAAGAAACTCGATACTCTCATGGTCTAAGGAATCATGCAAATGTTAACCATCTCTGTGTTATTTACCATTAACTTGTGACGAATGAATCTCATAGCATAACATCATACCGGGTCAATTCAACACAAATGTTTTCTTAACATTGTGCCCTCAAAGTTGCTGGCATAGACATGCCCATGATCAGGAAAACGGAACCATCATGCAACACTTGAGCTAGTCTTAGAGGCCAAACTAGGAATACTTCTTACCGTTTATTATTCCACACGTGCATATGAGTCTTCCTCCGAGCCTCGTGGATATTGTAGACTCGAGAATCATTGCAGTTATAGCATGGAACATAAACATAATTATGAACTCAGAGATAAATAATATCATTTATTATTGCCTCTAGGGCATATCTCCTACAGCACATCACGGTAAGTATTTCCCTCGGTTATGAAACCAGGGTATCAATCCAGTAGGAGGATTGATACGTCTCCAACGTATCTATTATTTTTTATTGTTCCATGCTATTATATTACCCGTTTTGAATGTTTATGGGCTTTACTATACACTTTTATATCATTTTTTGGACTAACCTATTGACCAGAGGCCCAGCCCAAATTGCTGGTTTTTGCCTATTTCGGTGTTTCGAAGAAAAAAGGAATATCAAACGGAGTCCAAACGGAATGAAATCTTCGGGAGAGATCTTTTTGGAACAAACGCAATCCAAGAGACTTGGAGTGGGCGTTAAGAAGCAGCCGAGGCGGCCACGAGGGACTAGAAACAGTAAGACATGATAATTATTGGCAAAGCAGTGGCTTGCAAGCTTAACATGATAATCTGAGCCGGAATTTTGCAAAGCACAATAGCTAGGAAACTCAATCATACATTAATGTTATCATCGCTACAAGGAACACATGACAACCATATATAAACTCAATGAAGATATAGAGTCACATTATACTCGATGATATCTCCCTTGGACGGGTTCACGGAGTTGATGCAGTTAATGCATACGGTCCTGAGCAAGCCGTACCCTTTGGCCATTCGGAACGCACCACGACCTCCAATAACGGGGAGCTCTCTGCTTGGATTACTGAATTGATTTCTTGAGAACATCACAAACGAGCTACCTTTGAACGGACCATCTGTCATCTCACAATCAATAGTTTCCAATATCGTGTACCCATCTTTTCCCGTTTCAACGTACATACCCTGTGCATTCCCAACCACCTTAGATGTACTCGCGGGCCCCTCGGTGAGCACGTCGTCAAACACGTAGACGGAGCTAAAGGGCACTAAGCCATGAGCATGAGCTGTGGCATTCTTGTTTTCAGCGACAAGGACCGAGGATGGGTCATTCGCGCTATGGGTGTTGTGAAGGTAGAAGCGGATGTTTGTCACCTTCTCGCTTCCACTAACCAGAGAAGCATTGCATTGGAGAGAGATAAGGAGGAAGGTGAGGAGTAAGAATCGAATTCTCATCTTGTGTTCTTGTGGTTTTTGGATTGTGAATTGAACATGATCTGTGAGAAGGTTTGGTCTGTGTATTTATAGTTGGGGAGAGCATATCTTTTGGTATTCGTTATATGGAAAAAATTAATGAATATAAATAAGAGGATATCTTTTGGGTATAAGATATGTACAGGTAATTAATGATTATATTTAAGTACTGCCTATCTTTGGAAAGAAATTAATGTGATCCATCTATAGAATATTTGGTGAAATATAGCCTACTTGAAGCCAGGACATTGCAAGCCGGTGGGCATCACCTTGGTTGGCCGTATGTGGCTCGATCACGGGACAGAGTTGGGCCCAAGCAGGACGTGGCATCCAGGTGGCACATCTGGTGGCGGGGGCTTAGGACATCCAGGTGCCACCTCAACATGCTAAGATGCATGGAAAAAAGATCCACCAAACCATTCAACCATGAATGTCAAAACCATTACATTACTTGTATTCCATAAATATCTTACACTACTTGAAGTTCAGGAAACATTTCATGTTTCAACTTTATCAAAATATATAACAAACAATTTCCACGAACGACGTGCAGAGTATCATCCAGTTCGCTTTGTGTTGTCGTTTGTTGTCTTCTCGTTGGTCCTTAAATACAGCTCAACCCGCTTAATTTTGAGGCGTGCCTTAAACTTAACTTTCCAAAACGCCGTGACTTCTTCAGCTACACTGACCCTCGAGGTTATCGATGAAATGGCCAAAATGTTTTTTTGTTTCCCTTTTCTTTATAGTAACGTGGAAATGTATTTGAAATGAATTTTGTAAATTAACTCCCTATTGGCTTTGAAATGAGATTCTATTAGTTGCAAAGGAAAAAGAAGGAGTGATGTGTTGGTACACACTGAAGAAGAGAAAAGGAGGAAGAACGAGAAGCACACAATTGAGTAAAACGGCCGCTTTACTCAAGCCACAAACTCGAGCAACTGGCTACAACACGCGGGGTCGGGCGTTTGCTCCCGACGCAGCCCCACTGCCCCACGCCCCGCGCTCCACAGCTTCCACGCCGGCCGCGCATGTACGCATGTACGCGAACTTGGCCGCGGCGGCGTTGTCCTTGACGACCGCCCTCCGGTCCTCCTCTTCGCCGATTCCGCGTCCAACTTGGCGATCTTCTCCGGCGTGCACTCCGACCGCGGCTTCCTTGGCGCCTTGGCCTTCTTTTTCTCGGCCATTCCGGGCGTGCTGGGCGTTCGTTTTCACCCCAAAATCGGCGCAAACTTGGACCGGGATGGATCAAAAGCGGACACAAAACGGGCAAAAGTCCGTTTGCTCCCACGCGCTAGGGCGTCTGGTTCATCCGTTTTACCACCGACGGACGCGCGCAGACATGATGAGGTTGCACGGTGAAGTTGACCTTACACACACCTATAGCCCTAACACGGACCGGACCATGCCCGGCGAGTCTGGCACACGCACGCACGCCCGACGCGCCCTGGCCGTAGCCGCGGCTTATTCGTCTAACATTCGGCACACTAGGGGACAAAAGAAGCTAAAAACAAAGAGCAAGGTTTGCTCTGCTCATCATCACTTGTCCACTTTTATTTATTATATAAACAAAAAAGTAAAGCTTGTCCCTTTCCCTGCTCTGCTCTGCTCTGCTTTGCTCCGTCCGTCTAGATCCATCAAACTCAAACTGGACCGCCTCCTCTTGATCCAGCAGAGCAGAGCAGGGCAGGGGATCCATGGAGCAGCTGCCGGACGAGTGTGGGCTGGAGGAGCTGGAGCTGCCCACTGTAGACCTCGAGGCGGAGGAGCCTAGCCTGACGGGGCAGCTGGCGGCGGCGTGCCGGGACCCGGGCGTGTTTCGGCTGGTCAACCATGGCGTCCCCGGCAACCTCACCGCCCGCCTGTTCGGGCTGGCGCGCGGGCTGCTGGAGCTGGACGCGGCCAACAAGTCCCGGCTGCCCGGCTACTTCTGCGGCACGCCGGCGCTGGCGGCGCTCCCCGTGAAGGAGCTCAACTGGCTCGAGGGGCTGCACGTTGAGGCGACCGCCGCCCACAGCGACCGCTCTCATTCTTCTCCTGACGCTGCTGACGGTGAAGCAGACGGCGGTGCCTTGGCGGAGTTCATGGATGCGGTGAGCGGGGAGTACGTGGCGCACATGGCGCGCATCGCCCGCAAGCTGTTCGACGCCCTGGCCTACGGCGAGCTGGGCCTGGATGAGGAGCAGCGCGCGTCGTACCTGACGGAGCGCGGCTGCATCTTCCGGGCGTACAGGTACCCGGCCACTGCGTCAGGGCGGCAGCAGCTGGGGATGGAGGCGCACACGGACAGCTCGGTGCTGTCCATCCTGAACCAGGACATGGTGGGCGGCCTGCAGGTGCTCTACCGAGGTCGTTGGTGCCCCGTCCCTCCAGTGGAGGGTGCACTGGTGGTGAACGTGGGCGACATGCTGCAGGCGATGAGCGGCGACGCGTACCGGAGCCCGGAGCACCGGGTGGTGTCCCCGGCGGTGGTGGACAGGATGTCGCTGTGCTACTTCGCGTTCCCGGAGGTGGACGCCGTGATCGTCGGCCCGGCGTCAGCTTGTCGTCCGGAGGAGGTGTACAGGGCGTTCAGCTACGGTGAGTTCCGGGAGCAGGTGCAGGCGGACGTGAAGGCCACCGGCTCCAAGGTCGGCCTCGCCCGATTCCGCCTGGCCGCCGTCACCCAATCATAGTCATATTCATTGGACGGACGGCGCCTTGGAAGAAGCCTCATCGTGATCGATCCATGGATGGATGCGGACGGAGCAGAGTAGAGCGTCTCATGTTTTTTTTTTCTTCTCATTTTGTACTACTCGTATATGTTTGTAGCGGGCCGAGAAAGCTTTTACTACTAATTAGTGGGCTGGGCTCTTTGTTTGGATCCAGATCAGAGTCCTTTTATGCCGTACGTACGAGTCGGTCGAGTTGGCGCACGCACGGCACGATCGGATCCACAGCGAGCGGAGCGGAGCGGAACGATGGCCGGCGGCGGCGGGCTTGTGAATATGGAGCCAGTGCCAGACGACGGCTGCGGCTGCGGCCGGTGCAGTCGGATTGTGGCGGCTGGTTTGATGACCCTGCCCATGGCGGCCGTGTCCATGTGGGTGCCGGGCCCTGACGCACCGCCACGACCCATGTTGCTCTTGTTCGCCAGGATCCTCTGCGTCCTCTCCCCATGCGCCATCTTCATCGTCCTCCTCACAGTCATCTTCATGGAACATGGCCGGCGACCATCTTCCCCTCCACGAGCGGACGAACGGGCCAAAGCCGACCACCCCAACGGACGGCCCAAAGTCGTCGTCGTCGTGGTAGTGGATCCAGAGCCACAGCCAGAGCCAGAGCCAAAGCGAGCCATGGCCGGCGGCAAAATCGACTGCGGCCAGTGGTTGGCCATCTTCCTCCTGGGTCTGGTGACGCTGGCGATGGTGGCCTTGACCATCCGCCTGCCGGGCCCTGAGGATCCAGTGTTGGCATCGCCGCCGCCTGCAGCTTCTTCATGCTCATGCTCGCGCTAGTCCTCACGGAGCGACCACCTTCCCCTCCAAGTCTTTAGCAGGCTTCTTCTTCTTCTTCTTCTTCTTCTTCTTCTTCTTCTTCTTCTTTAATTTATTTTCTTTTATTTATTTATTTATAGATTGATTTTCCGGCCCCTCCATACGTGTATGCACATGATGACATCATCCAACGTTTTAGTCTATATATGTTGAGGGAGTTTTATGTGCTAACTTTACAAAGCACACCAAGTCATCAATAACTAGAAAACTCAATCATCCATTACTACTCTATTATTATCATCATCGCGCTACTACAAACGAAGCACAAGTCAATAACTGGAAAACTCAATCATCCATTACTATATTATTATCATCATCGCGCCGAAATACATACATAAACTCAATTAATGGTGCCAAAGCGTCACGTTGTACTCTATCACATCTCCACTCGGAGGGTTCACGGAGTTGAGACAGTGAACACACACCGTCCGGAGCATGCCGTACCCTTCGGCCATCCGGAATGCACCACGGCCTCCAACGACGGGGAGCTCCCTCGTTGATCTCAGCGGGTTCCTTGAGAACAGTATGAACGAGCTGCCGTTGAATGGCCCAGTTGTGATCTCGACGTCGATGGCCATCAAAATTGTGTACCCGTCTTTCGCTGTTCCGATGTACATGCCTTGTGCATTCCCAAGCACCTTAGATGTAAGCGCGGGCCCTTCGGTGATCACGTCGTCAAACACGTAGACAGAGCTAAAGGCCACGATACCACGGGCATGGGCGGTGGCATTGGCGTTTTGTGCGACAAGGACCGAGGATGAATCCTTCTCGGCATGGATGTTGTGGAGGTAAAAGAGGATGTTGGTCTCCTTATCTCTTACAAACGGGGAGGCACCGGAAGCATTGCACCGGAGAAAGAGAACGAGGATGGTGAGGATCAAGAATGGAACTCTCATCTTGAGTTTATCAAAATTTGTTTGCGATTGAATGTGATTGGTGAGAAAGTTTGGTGCGTGTATTTGTAGCTGATGAAGGGGAAGATATTGTTTGTTATTCTATCAAGGGAAATAAATAACAGCGTGCATTTATAGCTGGAGATGAGGATATATTTTAGTATTCTGTATATATACGGAAATAAATAATGGCGTGTATTTATAACTGGAGAGGAGGATATCTTTTGGTAGTATTCAATATACGGAAATAAATGACGACATGTATTTATGGCTGCAGAGGAGGATATCTTTGGATATGGAAATTACTTTTTTCTAAGCAAAAAATAATGGAAATTAGTTTCTTTAGGCTAGGATACGGAAATTAGTACAAGCACGCCGGGTTAGTCGTCGGATGTGGCTCGACCACGGGCCGAATCCCTTTCTTATCTATCAGGTTTGGCATGAGCCTGACAGGCCATACGTACTGACTGCAGGCCAGTCCAGCCCAGTTGACAAACGCGTCGATGATGGAGAGTCACCGGCCGGTCGATCATGGCCTTTTGTTTTGCACGGTAATACGTGTCTCATTCATATCATAATGAACAAAGTACAAGTCATGTAAGAACCAACATGACATAACTGAAAAGACAACAGAACATTTCTGAGCTTGACATCAACGTCTGTCACTTGCTTCCAGCACCACCACAACAACCATCAAAGAAAAGAATGACGGATCACCTCCTCACCCGAGCTCAATGCGACTCCATCGCTGATATGCAGCTTTGTGGACCTCCAAGGTGGCTCACCAAAAGTAAAGCCACTGTCGTTGAACTAATCAGACCGGGCAACACCCCGGACACGCCATTGAGCTCCAGATCTGGCACCCCACCATGACTAAGATGCCGAAGGAGGGAACTATACCTGCCATCCACGACCCACGAACCGAGCACACGTTCCGTCTTCCGGATGTCATCGATGCAGACCACAATCTGCATCCGCTCCTGGACTACCTCCCAAGCTCCACGTCGACGCCGGAACAAATGTCGCCGCAACGGCGGAGCCCGAGGACACATGTCCACCACGAGGATGCCGCGCCGCCACACCATCCTTGCTGAACAGACTGGTTTCCAAATCTATTCCCAACCATAGAACCAATGGCCTCGTCAGGAAGGATCCGAAGAATCTTTATTCAGCGTCGTCATCGCCGTCACCGAGGCCAAGACGATGAACAATGTAAAAGCCTAGACTACAAGGGAGTAAAAACGATCCATGCGCGTGGATCCGGCGAGCCCCCTCACCGCCGACGACCGAGGTCGCCGACGGAGGGGAGCCGTCGGAGGAAAACGCTGAATGATGGCCTCTCCTGACGGCGGCTAGGGTTCCAGCTGCCAGGGAGGAGGAGAGAAAAACGATCTACAGGTCGATCATGGCCTTGTGCATCGTCTTCCTGATGGTGATGGGTACGGTATGAAGCACCGATACGGTGACATCGATACGGATACGGGATAAGGCAATTTCTAAAAACAGCAATACGTTGCATACTAGCGGCGGCGAGCAAAAGTTCGGGGAGTGGTCCTAGGCGACGAGAACACCTGGTTTTTCCATGCATACGCATCCCAGCGCATGCGGAAGAACCACGTCCCGTCGCTTCTCGTCGACGGGATTCCCATCTCGGGGCATGCGGCAAAGGAGCAGGCACTCCACTCTTTCTTCTCCGCCTTGCTCGGCTCGACAGCCGCGCCATCTTGGGGGTTCGAGCTGGAGGATTTGTACATCGGCGCGCACAGGGTGGACGCGGCGCGGCTCGACGCTCCCTTCTCAGGCGCGTAGGACTGGGAAGCCTTCCAGGGGATGCGTGCGGGCAGCAGCCCCGACCCGGATGGGCTTGGACCTTCTTTCTATCGTGCCTTCAAGAGCATGGTCATGCCCCAGCTACTTGCAGTTGCAGATGAGCTGCATGCCGGCACGGCGGACCTCGAGCGCATAAATCGCGCTCATATCGTCCTGCTCCCCAAGAAGGATGGGGTGCTGGCGCCCGCGTCTTTCAGGCCCATCTCGCTTCAAAATGCGAGCGTCAAGGGATTCTCTAAGGGGCTCACAACAAGGCTGCAACCTGAGGTCGAGGCGTTGCTCGACCTTGACCAGACTGGCTTCATCAAGGGGAGAAATATATCTGAAAATTTCTTCTATGCTTCAGAGATCACCCAGCTATGTGACAAGCGCAAAACTCCTACCTTGGTTTGAAGCTCGATTTCACAAAAGCCTTTGACTCTGTCATTTGGAGCAGCCTGTTTGACATCCTTGCTGCTCGAGGTTTCTCTTCCCAGTGGATTGCTTGGGTGGAAAAAACACTGCTGTCCTCCTCAACGGGATCCCAGGGAGGTGGATGTCGTGCCGCTGCGGCCTTAGGCAGGGGGACCCCATGTCTCCCTACCTATTCATCATCGTCGCGGACGTCCTGCAACGCCTCATTCAGAAGATGTGTCGGGATGGCGAGCTTCAACACCCTCTCCGCGACGACATGCCATGCCCGGTCATCCAATATGCCGACGACACTTTGATCCTTATCCGAGGGACACCGGGTGCGGCTGCGCGGCTCATGCATGCGTTGGATCTCTTCTCCAACGCCACTGGGCTCACTATCAACTTTTCAAAAAGTACCCTGGTTGCCATGCACATGGAGGGAGACGACGGCGAGCGTGCAGCCGTGGCCCTCGGCTGCCCGCTCTCTTCCTTCCCCCAAAGCTACCTTGGACTTCCGCTCTCCACTCACAAGCTGGGGAAGGCGGATTTCCGGCCTCTCATCGCCAAGGTAGACAAATACCTCGCAGGGTGGAAGGCACTGCTGCTCTCCACTGCAGGCCGCCTCGTCCTCGTCAACGCTGTGATCTCAAGCCTCCCTGCCTATGCGATGTCGGCGCTCCTTCTCCTGGCTGGAGTCAGGGAGGAGATCGACAAGCTTCGTCGAGCTTTCTTCTGGGCTGGAGACTCGTCCTGCTCTGGCGGCAGGTGTCTTGTCGCATGGAAGGATGTTTGCCGCCCCCTATGTGACGGCGGCCTTGGGGTGCACAGCTTGGACGCCCAAAACAAAAGCCTGCTCGTCAAGCTCCTTCACCGACTGCACCAGCCCAGGCAATCCGCTTGGGCCACCTGGTTTTGGAGGGAATTTGCCGGAGCTGACGACAAGAATAGCGCGGTCTGGAAACCCTTCGCCCAGCTGCTCCCGCTCTACCGCGACCTGACCAAGGTGCGGCTTGGTGATGGCCGAAAGACTGCCTTCTGGCTCGACGATTGGGGGCTGGGCGGCGCCCTCGCGACGCGTCTGCCCGCCCTGTTCTCTCATTCCATCCGGTCGCTTGCCACCGTCCAGGAGGTCGTTGACGGTGGACTGCGGTCTAACCTCGCTCCAAGGCTATCCTCCGTGGCCTCGAGTGAGATGGAGCTCCTGCTTGCCGAAATCCCGTCACTCCAACAGGACGAGGATACCCGGGTTTTGCGAGACTGCGTCGACAAGAAGGCTCTCACTTCCTCCATTTACAAGCTGCTGACCTTTGCTGGGACTCGGTGTCCTGTCCAAGCCCAAATCTGGAGTGCCAAGGCGCCACACAAGGTGCGCTTATTTGGCTGGCTAGTTGCCCAGGATCGAGTGCACTCCAAAGCAAATCTCCTCAAAAAACATATGCGGTCCGAGGATGTCTGCGAGCTGTGCCACAAAGAGTCAGAAACCACAAACCATCTTCTCTTCGACTGTTGCAGGGTCGCTGCACTCTGGCCAGCTCTCGGCATCCCCCAACCGCTGTGTTGCAGATCGATCTGGGATGCAAAACCTGCCTCCCCCACCGCCGACGGCTGCTGGTCGACAGTGCGCCTTCTGCTCCTTTGGAGGATCTGGAACCACCGGCACCAAGTGGTCTTCCAAGGCATGCGCCCCTCCATCACCCGCCTCGTCAAGGCTGCGGCTGCAGACCTCTCCGACTGGGCGTTTCGCCTCAAGCCAATCGAAGAAGCTCTCTCCTGGACTGGAGGCCAATACTCCTAACTATCTCTGTATAGTTCTTCTGGAGGCTGTAGTTCTCAACTCTCCATTTTGGGTGTGAGGACCCGTTTTAAACCCTTCCTGTACTCGCTTCCCCCGTGTACTGGTGCAGCTTGCTGCTTGAGAAATGATAATTCAGGTGGGGCGCAGGGTGGAGCATGGTTGGAGTCGAATAATTTCGGCTGGGTTGGACTGGACTGTCTGACGGATCGACGGGGATGTCGGTCAAAGCAGAAGACGGTGGTGATTTCAGCGACGACGACATAGGAGCGTGATGCTGATGGTGGCCGACTTCTGGGGCGTGGAAACACGTGGTGCAGGCCTGAGGGCTTGTGCGGCTTCGACAAGACTATGGCGCAGGGTTGATTCAAGGCAGTGCACACATGAGAGTTTGAAATTGACGGAGCGCGGGGGTAGCATTGCGCAGCTACGTGGAGTCATGTTGAAGGTGGAGCTGGAGTCTGATGGATGACTATGCTCTGTGCTGATGGAGGGGCTACGGTGTAAGATATCAGAGAATCGGAGCCTATTTCAGCGGGATAGCGAGACACACGTGGATCGGACTGGGTACCAGTGGTCTGATGGAGACGCGATACTCGGCATCGGTCGGTGATGATCGATGGTTCTCTGCAGTGGGGGTTGAGGCAGTGGGGGCTAGCTACCCGGGAGACTCGACCAGGACAGCAGAGGCTCGACGCGGTGATAGCGGCGAGGCGTGTGGTAAGCACGGGACACAGCGACAGACCAAGGCACTGGTGGTCACACATGTGGTCAGACAAAGTGTGCAAGGATGCTGAAGCAGTGTTGACGAGTACCAGATTCAAGTTGGTGACTGGGTCTATCGGTGCTAGTTGATGGACAGGAGTTGACCGTGGAGAATCTGAGAAAGTGGCAGAAAGTCTGAAATTGTCAAAGCTGAGAGAGTACATGGCCGTATATTCTGTGGTGTTCAGTGCACATGGCAAAGTGCCGATGACAAGTACAGGAGGAGGCGGAGTGCTATAGCTGTGGGACATGTCAGAGACTATCCGGGAAAAAAGGATGAGACAACTGTGAATTTGACTTAGGGTGATACAGGGCGACGGTGAAATTACTTCAAGTTTCAGACAGACGGTCAAGAAAGAGCGGTGATGTTGAGTTCAGGTAACTCTTGTATGTGGCGTCCAATACGTAGTTGTTCACTTTCACGCAGACAATGGTCGGTGTGTGATGGCGTTGAACGGATTCTCCGAAAGTTGGGAGCACGGACTAGAGTAACAAGGAACTTAATTTTACTCAGGTATTGACTGTGAAGAAGACGAGAAGGGACATCACTTGCAGGTGGAGTCACATGGAGTCGGGGAGTAGCAGTGGTGCTCATGGTGTATCTCAAGTCCTATGTACATGGAGGTTCGACGCATGGATGAATCCGAGGTGGTGGAGAATATTCGCCAAGGTGGAGTTTGTTAGAATTGTGTCGAACATTATTGTACAAGTTAGGTTACAGTTGGACTTGGTTTTGGACTGTGTGTAGACAGGGTAGGAGTTGTGTCCTAATAGGACACCTGTATCCTAGACCTCTCATATATAGCGGGGGTAGACACACGATGTAACCTATGCCAACATAATAGCACAGGCACGCGGGGGTGCCGGCAGCCGGCGTGTGACGGTGCCCGGGCGGCCGGGGTGCGGTATTGTGACGGTGTCATGGGAAGAAAACCCCGTAGTCATGCCCCGGGGATGTAGCCATATCGGTGAACCTTGTTAACAAATCTCGGTGTCGTGTCTCGTGTGATTGCTTGGTCCTCGATAGATCGACGGAGTGCCTCGGATTATTCTAACAGATACATCCATTTTTGGGACAAGTAATTCTGAACGGAGGGAGTATAATAATAGATACTAGATTATATAGGAGAGAGAGAAAAAATATATGAAGTTTAGCAAGAGAAGAGACGAGTAGCAGGAAAACAAAACAAGGTGCAGCTGCCTTGCACTTGAAGTTTTGATTTTTCTTATTCAAGTAGAAACGTACATGGAGATACACTAGTCAGTCAGATGGAGGTGTTGAGGAAGCAAGCAAGCAAGCGGGCGAGGAAGAAAGACTCAAGTATGAAGATGGAATGAGTAGAGTAGTACAAACTTTATGCAGGGGAGGGAAATCAATCAATCAGTCATCTCAAGGAAGGAAGGAAGGAAGAAAGAAAGAAGGAAGGTGGGTTTTACTAGTTAGTTGAATTTTCTAGATGGTCCAACTCTCTGAAGGGACGAATGGACCTTTCATTTTCTTTGATTTGATTTTGTCTGACCTTTTGCATTGCACTGACGAAGACAACTTAGTATACTTTTCTTTCTTTCTTTCTTGTTCCTTGTCTCTCATCTTCTGGTTGTCTTCTCCCCTCCCCTCCCCTCCCCTGCATAATTATAATATTAGAACGAATTAATTTACTGCCAATACTATTCTAGTAGTAGAATACAAGAGAAGAGAAGAAGGCCCAGTCTTACTCTTGGGATGTGCCTTCCTGGTGGCGGCGAGAGGAGAGGAGAGGCCAAATCAACCAACGAAATCTCCGCCGACCCAACCGTTGTTTCTTCTTCTTGTTGTTGTCGTTGTTGTTGTTGTTGTTGTTGTTGTTGTTGTTGTTGTTGTTGTTTCATTCATCCTCATCGGTTGGTTGTACTGAGCTGCTTTTCTTCCTTCCCCTGCACCATCTTAACCTTTTATTGTTTCTCCTCAATCAAACCAAATCTCTCCATCTCTTAATCCTATGTAGCAAGCATTCAACTCCAACCATCCTCCTCCTCACTTCTCATCTCAAAGAGGATCTCTGTCAATCAAAAGGGGAGGCGAGAGGAGAAGGCAATCCAACCATCTGGCCTGACTCTCTGACTTAGCCGCCGCCGCCGCACGCACGCCCGCAGGATTAATAGGCCTCCTGGGCTAGCTAACAAGGTATGAACTCTCGTCTAAATTATTGAGTTGATTCATATCTGCTGCCTTTCTTCTAGCTTCATTTGGAAACTTGCTACACTAGTAGTATGTACTGATTGATTTCATTGATTGATGCGTGCGCCAGTGGTCTAAGAGTATATATATGAATCATTCCCCCCACTACTTAGTATCGATCATATGCATGCAATTAATTCATAGTATGTGATCCTTTTTTTTTAAGAATAGTATATATAAGCTACAACCGGGCTATCTGCAACAAACTAATAAAAACTCAAGTAGCTAGCTTGCAAAACAAAACTTAATAGTGTGCAGGCAGCCAATTTTGCTTCAGACTCAACTTTTTCTCAGATTATCATCTTTTTGGCTCAGTTTTGCTTCATAATCTTTCTTTTTGTGTGTGCAGCAAATTCTAACCAAATGGGAAGATCAATCACCCTACCTACAAGTGGATTATCATCTTTTTGGCTCCGTCCAGTCCTCATGTGAAGTGCTCGCTCTTCGAAAAAGAAGCAACATTATACTTACTAGTTCAATCAAAGGGGGAAAAAAGTTATCTTCAGTTGAGATACTGCAAACAGAGCATCATACGGCATCTGCCATTTCATATATATCCTCCAAGCCTGTCCGTCCGACCGTTGAAACACATGGTTGCGGGTGGTGGCACTCACAAGAGGCCTGCTGATGGTGCTGCTGACATGATGATGCACCAAGAGGAGCCTGCAAACACAGATGCAAAAAATGACCATCACATTGCCATCTATTTCATCGACTCACCTCAACAAACAGAAAGACAAGTCCTGGGTGACAAGACCAATGGCCAGGAGGATTACTCCTTTCAGCACCACCTGCAAACACCAAGCTCACCACCCTGCTACTCCACGGACCACATGCTCGGCCCTGACCAAAGACACTACAACACCAACAATGGTTCCCCCTCTTCTTCTTCTTCTTCTTCTTCGCAGCAGCAGCATGAACACTCTTCTCGTCCACGAAGAAGGCAGTCCACAAGGCGACGCTTGGCGGCAGCGGTGCCCTTCGTGAGGAAGATCAAGTGGGGACCACTGTGGGACAAGTCCAAGCAGTGGATCAAGAACCCCATGAACATGGCCCTCTTCGTGTGGATCGTCGCCGTCGGCATCTCCGGCGCCATCCTCTTCATGGTCATGACCGGGATGCTCAACGCCGTGCTGCGCAGCAAGTCGCAGAAGGACACGTGGTTCGAGGTCAACAACCAGATCCTCAACGCACTGTTTACATTGATGTGCCTGTACAACCACCCCAGGAGGTTCTACCACCTGGCGCTGCTGTGCCGTTGGCGGGCCGGCGACATGGCCGCGCTCCGGGAGGTCTACTGCAAGGGCGGCACCGTCAAGCCCAACGAGAGGAGGCACATGATGGTTGTGATCCTGCTGCTCCACCTCAACTGCTTGGCGCAGTACGCACTCTGCGGCCTCAACCTCGGGCTCTCCAGGAGCCGCCGGCCTCCGGTGGGCGTCGGCCTCACCGTGTCAGTCGCCATCTGCGCGCCCGCCGTCGCCAGCATGTACAACAACCTCAGCCCCCTGGGGAAAGACTACGAGGTCCAGGCCGCCGACGACGAGGAGCAGGAGTCTTCTTCTTCGGGCTCGCGGCAGCGGCTCCAGCACAAGACCGTCGAGAGGAGGTACTCCTTCTCCCCCTCTCCGCCGCAGCGACAAGGAGAAATGGCCGCTGTTGCCGTCGCCGTCGCCGCCGAAGAAGAAGGCACTGCAGCGCCGGAGTGGTCGGGCGGGCTGGTGTCGGACCTGTGGGAGGACATCTCGCTGGCGTACCTGTCGTTGTTCTGCAGCTGCTGCGTGTTCGGGTGGAACGCCGGGCGTCTGGGGTTCGGCAACGCGTACGTGCACGCGGCGACCTTCATCCTGCTGTGCCTGGCGCCCTTCTTCATCTTCACCCTGGCGGCCATCAACATCGACGACGAGGCGGCCAGGCTGGCGCTCAGCCTCGGCGGCACCCTGCTTTGCGTCCTGGGGCTTCTCTACGGCGGGTTCTGGAGGATCCAGATGCGCCGGAGGTTCGGGCTTCCTGGTAACAGCTTCTGTTGTGGCAAGCCGGACGTGACGGACTGCTTCCAGTGGCTCTTCTGCTGCCCCTGCTCGCTTGCTCAGGAGGTCAGGACCGCCGACGCCTACGACATTGTGCACCACAGGATGGTGTCTCGCCGCGACAGCCGCCGACCCGGAGACGGCGACGACCAAGAAGAAGAAGATGCCAGCAGCAGCTCCCGGGTGCAGATGCAGCAGCCACTGAGGTTTGCAGGTGTGTTTGCTTCAGATGGTGGGATGACCAACACCAACAGCAATTCAGATACCAGTAACACGAGTACAACACCCCCTGCAGTGCCTGTTGGCATACAGAGACAGTAAGTAAGAATAAGATGTATGCATGGTTAGATGAGTAGGCACATCTTTTTCACAGCAAGCAATCCATTGTACGTACATAGCAGAGGACACAAGCAACTGTGCTATTAATAGAGTATTCTGTTGTAGTTAATTATGATCCATTTTTCCCTGCTGAGTTTTGGGAAATGATGAAAATTTACTTGTTCTCATTTGCATTGTTGTCAGCACACATGGAAATGGAGTTTGTTAGCAGAGCATCAGAAAAGGCCATTTTGCTAGGCAAACCTGAAGATACCAAGGCAGACAGAGTTTTGTTAGCAGGCACAGTAAAAGAAAAAGAAAAAGAAAAAGAAAAAGAAAAATTACCTAGGTAAGGTAAGGTAAGATTAAAAAAAAAAAGCGCCCACCGTGGGGCTCGAACCCACGACCACAAGGTTAAGAGCCTTGCGCTCTACCAACTGAGCTAGACGGGCCTGCTGAGTGACCACTTCCACAGCTCATAGACAATCCGGCTCCATTCACATGCACAAACAAGAGATCACCTGCAGGAAATGAAGGGAAAAAAAGAAGAGAGATTATGATGGATCAGCACAGTACTTGAAAGAAATACACCGGCATATACGTACTAGTCATACACCATGCAGCATCTGCAATACACCGGCATGGTTCACAGTTTCAGTTTGTATCATCAATCATAATAATAACGATGTAATGGACCAAACATATACTCTACTAGTATAAAGTAGCACTGGCTAGGCATAAACGAGATGAGCTCTCAAAAACAAATTGTCAAATAATACACAGAGAATGAGGTTAGGATGAGCGAGGGCGTTGTAGGCGCGCGCGTCCGGGTCGGGGATTCGGTCGAACAGGTGGCGGGCGTGCGTGCGGGCGTGAAAAAAGGTTGCCCCGCGCGCGCGATGAGGTGCTCAAGCTGCTGCTGCTGCTGCTGCTGCACATGGAGATGGAGATGGAGATGGAGATGGAGATGGAGGTGGTGTGCGTCGGAGGAAGGCGCGGCGGTGGAGAGGAGAGGAGAGGAGCAGTGCGGCGGTGGCGGGAAATCATCGCGGCCGCATCGCGCATGGTGTGCTTGATGTTTCTTTCCAACTCAGCCAGACAGCCAAGAATCTAGCTCTAGTGTGGGCTAGGACAGAAAGGGCCCATCATTCTCCATTTGGGCCTCTTAAGTAAGTTAGGGCCTGTTCCTCAGCCCTCCAACTCCTTCCTGGCTGCGTTTGCTAAATAGCAGTGGCGCCTGTGCCCGCCACTAATTTCAGTTTCTACTAGAGTTGGTAAAATGTACTCCCATCCGTTCCTAAATATTTGTCTTTTTGAGATTTCAAATGGACTACCACATACGGATGTATGTAGACATATTTTAGAGTGTAGATTCACTCATTTTACTCCATATGTAGTCACTTGTCGAAATATCTAGAAAGACAATTATTTTAGAGTGTAGATTCACTCATTTTATTGCTTTATCAAATGATAGTTTACCTTGGATCATGCATATAAATTATTTGGTCACACTCTAGCCCTCACATAATGCCCAGAGTGACCTAGCTAGGTTGCTATTTCTCCGAATGACTACTCATAAAAATCCCAAGAGTTGAGTGCAAAGTTGGTGTCACTTTGATTGGTTTAGATTATTATTTTGTCCCACCAGAGCCATACATAATAAAAACTGAACCACCGTTTGTGCAATCTAAATATTTGGTGAGCTTTGTTAACATTGTATCCATCTAGTCAGAAGCTCTAGAAAAGCCAGTCATTCTCTTTCTTTCCTTCAATTGCTACCCTCTTCGACACTTTTCACTGCAATCTTGCATACTTGGTTGGTGTAACAACCAAGGACCCTTCTCCATATGATATTCGTCTGCTCCGCTTCGTTGAATGAATCGCATCTTATGTCAGAACAGAGGAAGCAACACAACCAAGTTTCCAGAATTCTGAGGCTCATATTGATGAGAATTCCTGTTCCACCACTAGTCAACAGCAGGCTAAACCTAGGGATCTTGTGTCAGAGATCCGTCAAAGTATTTGTAATCGAAGGGAGGATTTTAGTATTCACGCACTGTTATTGTTTTCCCCTCATGATAAAACGAATGGCTGACCAAGCAACACCAAGTGCAGCAGAGGGAGAATTTCGACTCTCGTCAATAATGATTTAGGGGGTGATTGTTTCAGTTAAACTCAGGTTCAGTTTGGCTGTCAGGCAAGAATTTTCGGCTGCCATGACATCGTTTTTAGGCCCAATAAAATCATGCCATGGCAGAGGTCCATACTCCCATTCCTTGTTCCATTCACATGCACAAACGGCACAATGCACGAAAAAAAAGAGATTATGATGGATCAACAGCACAAATGCTTAAATGAAATGAAAGCCATGATGGCATCAACAAAAGATTCCATGATTAATAAACATGTACTACTATGAAAGTTGAAAGCTTTGAAAAAACTCTTAACTGTCTCATAAAGTGAAGCATGCTGTCCAGAGAACCCTGACAGTATTCGCATCTCTCTTTCTAATATGTGTAGTTGAAATACTTTGTAATATAAATAAAGTAAAAAGGAGAAAAAAACAGAAAGGAAAAAGAACAAACAAAATAGAACACGGGAGGCCGGCTAAGTAGGGAGTTCCTTCCTTGAAAATATGACGAATTTTTGAAGATTTAGAACTTTTTTTGAATCTTGCAAATTAAACTAAAAAGAAACCAAAACTACGAAAAAGAAAAACCTTAGATAAAACAGTAAAATAGAAAGAAAAAAATACTGGTACTGAAGGATAAAACAGTAAAATAAAAAAGATACTGGTTCTGGAAGGTTCCAAGAACGGCCAGGAGCCTTCCTAAAACCATGTCGTAACGTCCCGCTCACTTGCTTTCCTAATGGGCTTACCTATTTTCCTACGCGAGTGAGCGATCAGAGGCTTAACATTCACAATGAGCGACACATAGCACTCAACGCGTGCATCATCAAACTTCTATTCGTGTGTCTTTCAATGATTTTTTTTGCGGGCTTTTGTTTCGACGAAGTTGATATCTTTCTTGTGGACCGGATAGGTTCCACTGTTGCATGCATTTATGTTTCATGATATCCTTGTTTTTATTTTATTCCCTCGCAAGCGCCATCACGCACATCACCATGATTTCTACCCTTCTCTAGTCTTCTTTTCATAATAAAAACACAGTAGTCAGACGAATCGATCAATATCCAAAAAGAAAAATAATCTTTGTTGAGTTTGTGTACTTCCTCCGTCCGACAATACTTGTCACCAAAATGAATAAGAAGAGATGTATGTAGAACTAAAATACGTGTAGATACATCCCCTTTTATCCATTTTGATGACCAAGTATTTCCGGACGGAGGGAGTACTAATTTCTCTGTAAAAAGTCAATACGTTTTAGGCCAGTAGGGAGTATTTCCCGTTTCATGGCTATTCTCATTTCACTGCACAAAGCGTGGGCCTTATCTACATACTAACTGATCAGCTGATGACAATTCTAGAAAGTTCTTGTTTTGAGGGAGAAAATGCTAGATTGTTAGGGCGTGGATGTGTGGCCGGACAGAAGAAGAATTTTTTGAGGAAAGAAGATTTTAACTTCAATGATAGATCTACCAAGTTGGAGTCTGAATGTGGAACCTGTTGCAAATATAGAATATGTGCATGAATTGCCTGTCGTGAAGCCTTTGGATCCCCGTCCATGTCCACCGGTTGGGACGGATCACACATGGCCTGCACGCGTATCACTGCATAATATATAAAGGTGTGGTATCTCAACATATATATGCAGTCTGTCTTTTTTATGTTTTTTGCGCTTATATATATGCAGTCTGTCAGAGTGGCATATTAACTAATCCGTCACCAGACACAACATGTACTCCCTCCGTTCAGAAATACTTGTCATCAAAATAAATAAAAGGGGATGTATCTAGATGTATTTTAGTTCTAGATACACCCTTTTTTGTCCATTTTGATGACAAATTTTTTCGGACGGAGGGAGTACTAGGATACAACTCACGATGTACTATGTGGTACACTAATTTTCACAGGCTACGACAAAGGCTCAGCCCACAACTGACTGCGCCGCGGGCACGCCGACCAGAGCGCGCTGCAAGAGCGAGAGGGCTGCACATGGGGCGTGCGCACTTGATCCTCTCTCTCTCTCTCTCTCTCTTTTTCACCCACTATGTCTGAATGTCTCTCCTCTCCCAATCTTTTTCGTTCCTTAGTTAATTAGCTCATGTATGCTGCCATTGGGTTTGTGTTATGTTATCACTAGCTGGCCATACCATGTACTCCCTCGGTTCGGAATTACTTGTCACAAAAATGGATGTATCTACAACTAAAATACATCTAGATACATTCATTTTTTGGACGAGTAATTCCAAACGGAGGGAGAAGGTCAAAACGCTCTTATGTTTCTTTACATAGAGAGTATGTACTGGTATGCTAGTATGCTGCCATCATGCATATACCTACATGAACTTGTTTTTTTTTTTCATGCAATTGGGTTTGTACAGGCTTAAGTTTTTTGCATTTATCATATATAGATGCATACTATTTGTTGGGTTATACAACTTTAAAATCGACGTGGTCAAGAAATGAAAAGGTACCTGTGCCCTGCCCATTAATATTTTAGATTGTGTGCTTGTTCATTTTACACCACTGTTAACTAATAGTAAAAGCTTTTTTTGCAACAAACTAATAGTAAAAACTAACCAACACAGAACAGTAAGGAAAAATAATCATTCAGCTGGACAGAGGGCATCGTGTGTGCTCGTCGAGCTGTCATTCTGTATTCTGGAATCATCTGCATCAACTTCATATAGTACATCTCGTCCACTTGTCCATTTTGTATCCTGAAATCATCTGCAACTTCATATAGTAGTACATCTCAACTTGTATCTCTCGGAGATGTAACCCATCAATTGCTACTATTATCATTAGACAATGGATGGTTCAGTGTATACAGACATTATCCTGTTCAGTTTTCCTTTTCAATAAACTTCGATATTGCTCTCGCCATCCAAGGTGAGGGAGGCCGACAGATTTAGCCGTTGGAGACCTTTACTCTGAAGTAGCCTTGAGAGACCCCCTACCAGCGGCTAGGGTTAGGAAAAACAAGGAGTTGTCATAAAGATGAGGAGCATATCGACTCTACATTAACCAATCACTACCAAGTCAACAACACACGTTGAAGTATGATTTGAGAAGATGTTCGTGCCATTTTAGCTACCCTTCTGGTTGGGTTTATAAGTCAGGCATGAGTTTTAGATCTTCGATTTGACTAATAAAACAAGTAAATATTACACAAAAAATATATGGTTAGAAACTTCATTTACGATGAATCCAGACACATATTTTTTTTTGTAAAACATAATACATGTTTCGCTAGTCAAACAGAAGACCAAAAGACCCATGCCTGACATATAAACCCAACCAAATGGTGTACCAACTATACTTGCAGATGCCACTTTGCATGCAGTAACAAATTGTATTATATTATATTAGTTCTAAACCGTCAGTATTGCATATCTGGTAACACACAACCTTTTTTCATAGGCATCACAAACAAGTTGATTCTGTTGGGACTATTGGGTAGAGGTGTATTGATAACTACATACTTTATATGTGGTAAGAAATTGTGTTACACCATATTATAGTTTATCATATGTCATTTTAATTAGTTTTTTTTACATGTATCTTGGTTAGAGTTAAAAAAATGATGACATTAAACCAGAGGAACCAATTCAGCTTAGTACTTATAGTTCATGTAACCAACGAAGCAAATGAAAGGGTAAACATCACAACATGAAATATATGCCATTTGATGCTTTTTTGGAGCCCTAGATATGAGATACTCCCTCCATTTTGTATACAAGGCCACTTTGTTTTGATGTCAAACTTTGACTTATAATTTTGGTCAACACAATATGGGTTGTATGTGATCAAAAATATATCACTGGAAAGTTCATTCAAACGTGCATCCAACATTTTGTGACATATAACTCAATTTTTGTTGGTAAAATTAATTGTCAAAGTTAGACGACTCAGATGGCCATGTTGTTATAAAATGTAGCCAATTGCAGAGTAAGACGACTCAGATCAAGCCAAAGGGATGGCATGCACGACGTATCACTGATTTACTGCACAAAACAAATGTACGATAAAGCTAGGATATCTAGACATATGTAGTCTGTCAGAGTGGCATATAACTAATCTATCATCAGACACAACATGTAGTAGGATACATCTCATGATGTACCAATGTTCACAAACTACGAGAAAGACCACCACTGCTCGTCGTTCCTACTTGGTCCTCTCCTCGCTGACAGCACCCATGGGAAAGGGCGTGCATGATCCCCAATGTTTGAATGTCTATCCTCTCCCAATATTTTTCGTTTTCTTAATTAATTAGCTCATGTATGCTGCCATTGAGTTTGTGCTATGTCATCACTAGCAAGCCCTACCATGTAGTATGCTGCCATGGTGCATATGCCGCCTTTATCGTGTTTTGTTTGCAGGCAATTGACTTTATACAAGCTTCTTTTATTTGCATTTATCATAGATGCATATCATCACATGCATGCGTCATAAGATTGACGTGGTCATGAAACTAAAATGTCTCCATGCCCTGCTGGCTTGCTCATTAATAATTTTTCTGCAAACTCCATTATTACTCCCGGCATCCAAGGCGAAGGAGACCCATGGATTTAGCCGTTGGAGACCTTTACTCCCAAGTCGCCTTGAGAGACCCTCTATCGGCGGCCAGGGTTAGGGAAAACAAGGCATTATCTTAAAGGCAAGGAGCATATGGACTCTACATTTATCAGTCGCTAGTAAGTGAAAACACATGTTGAATTATCATTTGAGAAGATGTTGGTGCCATTTTAGCTACCCCTCTAGTTGGGTTTGTAAGTCGGGCATGTGTTTTAGATCTTCGATTTTGAATAATACCATACCAGCTCCCTGTGTCACCTTCCAACAGAGGACCCTGCCGGCACCGTCCCACACCTACCGCTGTTGCTGCCGCCGCAGCCGCCTCAAAGAATTGCTATGCTTGACAAAAATGATGAAACTAATTTCTCCAGTGTTTTGCAGCAGCCAAAGCTTTCTGCAGGTGATCGTAGTCTGTTGCTGAAAATAGTGACAACCAATGTGCGTACAAAATCACAGTCTTAGTAGTGTATGCTACTCGTCATTCTAGGCTAAGTATCTACTAGTGAATTACAATGCCTGTCCTTTTATTGTACGGGATTACCCGAAAATGCTAAACCAACGGACTCAACACGGAAACACGGGGTCTTTCCTTTAATTACCTCCACACCCCCACCCCCCAATTTTCATGTGGGTGGGGCCCCTCCACCACCCTTAAACCAATTACAACATGCCAACTCACAACCACTCCGTACCCCCCCCCCCCCATATCCTGTGAATGTAGCATTGCTTCCGGATTACTAGTAGAGTACATGACTACTGGACTACAGTGGCACGACGACGACAACTGCTCCGAAGGCACTGCCCCAAAGGCACTGTCAGGCCTAGCTATGGTCATACGTAAGTACTTCCTCTGTCCGGAAATACTTGTTGCTCAAACATATGTAATTAGGCGTATTTTATAGCTAGATACATCCGTTTGAGCAATAAGTAATTCTGGACAGAGGGAGTACTTGTTAGAGTATATCCTCTCTACTAATCTGTTCAGTTGGACAGCTTGCAACTCGTCGTTATCCAATATTCAGTTGACAAAATGCACCGTCAGTGTCACATGCATGCGCGTGCACAATACTGATCGGTAGGTAGTGTGGTAGTTTAACATAGCGTCGCCAACACGCTTGGTTAAGCTGTCATCAGATTCAGATATAATTAATCAGCAACTAGCGCCACAAAACGACGACTTCATGGCAGTTATGTAGAAATGATTCGATTTACAAGTTGTCTTAATTATATAGACCCTGGGCAAAACTAATTTCTGGTCTAGCCCCCGGAGGAACTATTCTTGGCTACACTGTAAATGGCGCCCAAGTTGTGCAGGTCACAATTGCCATTGGCGCCGAACCCTGGAGCAATCCCGTGCCAAGTTTCGTTGGGGCCGTCCCAGCCAGATTCTGATATATTTTTGCCCAGGGGTCGGATAAAAAATGAGTTTCACCCCTAGGGGTCAGATTTGTCAAAAGCACACAAAAACTGGTGTGCAGCGTTTTACACGACACCCCGATCGAGATCCAGAGAAACTGTTAGGTCTTCCAAAGGTGAAACTCAGAGGGCAGGTATACATACAGTCCATATCTTCCTAGCAGCCCTGGTGTATATACCACAGGACACGAATCACGATACCGCTTCATCTGCTCACTTCAGAATACAGTCGACATCTTCTTCTTCAGCCTGTGCAGCCCGGTCCACTGCTACCAGGTATGTGCAAGTCGACGATCCTGACTCGTTTTGGTTTTTGTTTTCCTAGCTCCTGAACTGTTGTACTACTTCTCCAAGATTCACTCGTCTGCAAAAATTTGTTGGTTTGATTTGCCCAAGTTGAGATCTAAATTGCAAGCAGCGAATTTAGCCTGTAGAAAGTAGCAATAACAGCACTGAATTCAAATGGATGGGGTCCGTTCGGGAGTCTAAGAGAGAGAGACATTGGGGAAGAGATGGATTTGACATGTGGGTCCGTATCATCAGTGAGACTACAACAAACAGGTCAATGGTTTGGGGTTCAGAGTTCAAGGTTCAGATTACATCTCAGCATCTCCTTGTATTAATATGTAGGGTTGTTTGATCCCTAGTTGTTTGGTACGCAACTCCTTGTTTGGAACTCCATATGCTTAGTCTCTCATGGTTCATGATGAATTGCATTACGTTTACTATATATGAGTATGTCGAATTAAGCAAACTCTGTACTCTACTTAGGATGGACGAGGCAATCATGGAACGCGGCGTATTGGAGCGTATATTGGACGGAAGCATCAAACCAACAGATCTTAAGTTATCAGCTCTACAGAGCATCACCGGAAATTTCTCAGAAGAGCAAATAGTTGGTACGGGCGGATTTGGAAAAGTTTACAAGGTAAACTTTACTTTTTAGGGATTTATTTTGTGTATACAACCCAAATATCTCGCGTGCTTGATCAAACTTTTTATTTGTTTCGATATAAGCACAAAATAAAACTACTACTACTGGAAAAAAAGTTCCATTGGTAGATGCAGAATTTTATCAATATTACCGCTACGCCTATGTGCTATACTTCCAAGCAAAATACTTTGGGGTAGTATGTTGCCAACACAAATTATTGCATTGCATGTTCAGATAATTTCTAATGTCATCCAAGTTTAAACAGGGTCTCCTTCGAAATGGACAAGTTGCTGTGAAGAGGATAAAGAACAATCATACGATAGATGAGAATGTATTTCGACGGGAGGTTAACAACTTATTGCATGTCAGCCATAAAAATATAGTTCGGTTTCTTGGCTTCTGTTCTCACACAGAACATAAAGTATTCGAAAATGAAGGATCAAGAGATTACATTTACGCCGAGAATAGAGAAAGAATACTCTGTTTTGAGTACGTCACCAACGGAAGTCTTGAAAAATATATTACAGGTACACCCTGGATGTGAAACTTTTCTCTCTCTTTGCGATATTATTATATTCTCTTTGTCGAAAATTTCTACTCTTCAATAACAGGGCCACAGATTATAAGGGACTGACTAATAATTATACTATCATTTTTTATGTCCAACAGCACACAAATAAATGTCGAAAGACCTCACGCTCTTCTTCCTTTTTGTTCTGCAGATGAATTAAGAGGGCTTCAATGGGACACTCGCTATTTCATAATAAAGGGAATATGCGACGGTCTGCAGTATCTTCATGTGGAAAAACAAATTATTCATATGGATCTGAAGCCAGCAAACATATTAATAGATTATAACATGGTAGCCAAAATAACTGATTTTGGCTTATCAAGAATGGAGGAAAATGCACAAACCAAAAGTACAACCCGTGTTTCATCACCGTAAGCATTTTCCAAAACAACAAACCTTCTTTTACCTTCGTTACAATTCATTTTCTAAGTTCTATAATTAATATATTCTCATGCAGAGGATACACCGCTCCAGAATACATAGACAAAGGCAAAATGTCAGTCAAGTATGATGTGTATAGTTTGGGAATCATAATAATCGAACTGGTGACAGGACATAGGAGTATTCCTGATACTAACAATGTAAGAGTTTTTCATATTGTAGGTGTCCTGTTTTTACAGATTTAGCAAAAATATTTCTGTTGCATACAGTTAGAAGGTTTGGTATGTCTATGGCTCGATGCAAAGATAAAAACATACTCTTTCAATTAAGAAGGGTAATACAGTCGCATGTTTATGCATATTTAGCTTCATGGCAATCCACAAAATTCCGCACGTGACACAACAAGCACCTGTTTTGTGCCACTCATTTTTCTTCCTCATGCTTCCTGTAAAGTGGGTATTCGCAGAGTCTAGACAAGTTACCCCCGGTCCGAAACCTTGTAACTTTATTCATCTTGTGACATGTCTAATATGTGCCCAATTACAGATCTAATGTCGACTAACTTGGTCAACAACCGAATATACTCTTTCAAGTGTTTAAAATCCATTAATTTAATCGAAGGGGAATGAGCTAAGTAGTGATTAAGCACCCCATAAGGCCTCATTTGGTTCCAAGGGGAGATAATTCCATGGAAATGGTGCCCTGGGTAGAATGTTCTTGACCAATTAATAACCCCGTGGAAACTTCACATCACCATTTGGCAGAGATGGGGATAATACGCCCTTCTTCTTACCAATGCAATTGTTCCATTGCGCTGCTGCGGCTACCATCGCTGGAGAGATGGATGAGCTCCCACAGCTGCAGCTCTACAAGAAAATGACTATCAACCGCATCAAATCAGGAAACGGCTCCACCGAATTTGGTCTCGACAGCGCCATGCCGGAGAAAACAAGATCCGAAGAGGAGTTCAGCGATTTCACCTGAGATCAAAGGAGCGACACACATGCTGTTCTCCTTGACCTGCAGGGCTGGCGAAAAGTCACCGGGCAGGTCAGATCATGCCCGCAGCTCGACGAGGGATGCCAACGTAGAGCAGGTGGAGGAGGGACTCACCGTCGGCATGGGGATGGAGGATGGACTCGCTGGCGGGCCGTCGATCCTGGGAACCGGAGGGAGAGTGTCAGGGGCGTTGCTTCGGTCGACGACGGAGTGGGTCAGACGCATAGGTTCGTCGGCGGAGGAGCTCGGAGGCGGGCGCTGGATCTGGGTCTGACGGCGCCGTCGCGCTCGTCTCGCTCGAGCCGTGGCTTCTCTCCCCGACCTATGGGGTCGTGGCTTTTCTCCCCGTGGAAACGACGTGGTTCGGGCAGGGATCCCTCCCCCTCGTGTGTGACCAAATGGTATCGTGGGCTTACCCGGGTCAGTTCGACCGGTGGTTTTCCTGCACGGGGAAAAGGCAGGGATCCCCCCGGGATCCCATGCAACCAAACGAGGCCTAAGTGTTTTAGTGGAATAGGAATTTGCATCTATAATGCACTTCTGCTTAATTTGCATTACAAGCATTGGATGGCATATTGAATATTTCATGGTGCCACAGTTGAAAAGAGATCTAAAAACATTATGTGTACATACCTGCTGGCATAATGACGTCTTGATTCCAGAACCATGCCGACATGGTTTGTCTACCCTATGCTTATACAAATCATGGGAATTGAATATTTTGTCACTATATCAGCTTTGTTAAATGGCAGGTACGTAGAAGATGGAGGCACAGATTGCATAAATCAGGGAAAGAAACTCTATTCAGATGCCAACAGATAGAGAAACTCATCGAGATCGGGCTACTCTGCCAACAAGATGATCCGTATAAGAGGCCTTTTATATCAGATATAATACGTGTTATCAATGAACTAGAAAGCACAGATAGTAAAATCAGCAATACAAACGAAAAAAGTAGAATCAACAATTCGAACCAATCTACGATAGGGCAGGTAAGTTCATGTGCTCCTCATAACTTCAATAGAAGTAACACTCCAGTTGTTCCTACATTGTTCTTTAGATATCATTGTCTTGTTTCGAAGAGAGAACATGGAAGCAAAGTCTACGTGACATGGTCCTTAGGGAAGCCCTATGTACATGTAAATGCACACGAGAAACAAACCAAGAAAGTGGATCCTACATTGTGGGAGAGGACTCTTAGATATATGCATGGATGCATTCTTTCTTCTAAGCACTCCTATATGAAAAAAATTGAAGTGATATTATACAGGCAAGAGAGTATGCCTATTACCATGATCTGGTGTTTAATTTCCATCAATGCTAATCCAAACATTTTATTAAAATTAAAAAATCCATTACCTTTTGCCTACTATTCTAATTGTAGAAGTTTCTACCTTAATGAAGACAAAACTTATGAGATTTTAGGAAAAGTACATCTCACTGTCGCAAGGCATCTTGGTTTTTTCTTACAGATAAGCCCCTACTTGGAGGATGACATGCTTGGGATTGAGCCGCTCGAGTTATGCTTTCCTTTTGAGCTCAACTGTCAGATATCATGCTCTCTTAAGCTAAGCAACGAGACAAATGGTTTTATTGCATTCAACGTCGAAACGACAAGCCCCCTGCCATACTGTATACAACCAAATAAAGGCTTTGTGGCTCCACGGTCGAAGTTTGGTGTCAACATAACATTGCAACCACTAGACAAGGCACCACAAGATAAGTGCACTGGTGATTTCATTGTGCGGAGCACCAAAGTGAATGAGAATCTTGAGGACATAACTGAAGATATATTCAAAAGAGAGGAGGGTAAATTGGTGGATGAGGTGAATCTGACGATTACATATAACGCCAAGGAACCCCAAGTGGATGTGCCACTTGGGTCGCCTATAATTTCAGACACAGGAATTTTGCATGGTCCGCACGTATCCGCAGTGCTTTCAACCGAGGCAGAATCCAAGGTGAGCATAGTGACTTCATTAAACTTGTGAAGAGTTTAATCACCTTCATTAGCAGAACATACAATTGTTTAAGAATTTGATCTACTCGGCTTGGGTATAACTACACATGCACATTAACCTAATTGCGCCCCAATATGTGCCATATTGGTTTTCTGGTGACAACAAAAGTTTAATCCTCATAGCGATTTACTTTAGTTGACTATGTCATTTGTGATTTTTATGCATTTCAAAACTGTTAGAAGGGAGAGAGAGGTTTGGTGGAATAGTTGTTGTATTGCTCGAGCCTCGTGGGCATATATATAGGAGTACATGATCAACTTGGAGTACAAGACAAGCCAGAATAATTCCTAGTCTATCTTATGTTTCCTAACTAATCACGATACTCAACATCCCCCGCAGATCCACAACGGTAGCGACGTGACGGTGAGATCGAGAAGAATCGAAGGCAAGCCGACGGACACCCCCCACGACGTAACGGTCGACGATCGCGAGTCGTGGTGGAGTGAAACCAACGAGGTTGCTCAAGCGGTAGCCCTTGTGCCGCTTTGTCGATGTAGCCGAGCGTGGGTGGTGGAGCCGTGGTCGAGGTAGCCGTCACGAAGAATGCCGTGGTCGATGTCTAGTCGGGTAGCCGGTCTCGAGGAAGTCGCCGTGGAGCCGCGCGCGCAAAGCGCCGAGTTAGCATGGGCGCAGCGGTGTCAAGTAGTGGTGCGCCGAAAGGAGATGTTGTTGACGACGCGTCGCGGCGGGTTTGCCAAGCCCGGGACACATCAGACGAAGGCACGCACCGGTGTTGCCAGCACCGGGCATGCGTGAACGGACGAAGACGAAGTTAATGACGCCGCACCGGGCTTGCGTGCCCGGGACACGTCGTGGATGAAGGCACGCATCGGTGTTGCCGGCACCGGGCATGCATAGACGAGGACATGCACGAGCTGTCGCCATGTCGGAGAAGTCGGAGAGGCCAGCAGAGAAGGACTCGACGACGGTTCTGGGCGCCAATCGGCGCGGGGCCAATGTCGCCCGCGGTTGTCGGAGTAGATGAAGCGGTCGGGGTAGATGACGGAGACGC
This sequence comes from Aegilops speltoides, assembly GCA_021437245.1. NCBI lineage: Eukaryota > Viridiplantae > Streptophyta > Magnoliopsida > Poales > Poaceae > Aegilops > Aegilops speltoides. The sequence continues at coordinate 578,665,056 of CM038143.1, forward strand.
TGGCGACGAGCTGGTGTTGGACGAAGACGAAGGGGGTGGACGGGCGGCGTCGGCGGCTACAAAGGTAGCGGCGGCGGCGGCCAAAGAAGAGCGGCAGCAGCGGCCTGACGGCGGCGGCGGCGGCTAGGTTAGGAGTGCGGCGGCGGTGCTCGAAGTAGGCGAAGAACCCTGACAGCGTGACGAAGACCGGCGCGGACGGTGGCGTTCCCGCGCCAAGGAAGACGGCGCGGCGCATACCACGTGAGGTCGACGCGGGGTGACGGCGGAGCGGACGGCTGGCTGCGGCGCTACGCTCTGACCGGAAAAGCGACGCAGCGGCGACAAAGGGTCGGGCGACGGCGGGGACATGGGCCGCGACGCTGCGGCCCGAAGAAGCGATGAACGGCGGTTTGCGGTCGGTGCAACCGCGGGGGCGGCCTCGGGGCGGCGGCGTGGACGCGTGCCACGCTTCGCTACGGCCGGACGGGGCGGCGTAGTGGCGGCGTGGTCGGTGCAGCCACGGGATGGCTCGAGCGGGCGTCCCCGGGCGGCGGTGGATCGCGGGCCGCGCAGCACTACGGCTGAAGGGGACGACGCAGCGGTGACGCGGGTCGGTGCAGCCGGGAGAAGAACCACGGGGCGGCGGCGCTACGGGCCGACGGGGCGACGCAGCGGCAGCCCGATGCTCGATCGGTGGAGAGGTGCGCTGAACTCGGGGACGATCTTCACGGGACCTGCGGAGGCGCGCGTAACCGACGGGCCAGGTCGGTCGCACGGCGTAGATGAGGCGGATCGCGGCGGCGAGCGGGTGATCAAGCCGATCGCGCGCGAGGTCGGGGACACCGCTCGGTGGAGGTGTGGTGGCGGCGGAGTCCGAGATGAAGCCGGCGGCGACGGGCGGCAAGGCGGCTATGATTGGCCGCCGCGTGGCGCGAGGCCGCCGGGTCGGGGTGATGCAGGAGTCCCGGTTGGAGCAGGGCGATCACGGCGGCGTAGATCGACGGGCGGGCCGTCCGCGAACGGCGGCGGTGAAGAACCGCCGCATGACGCGAGGTCGCCGGGTCGGGCGACCGGCGGCCGACGCAGCGGACGGCGCGCGAGGCCGCCGAGTCGGGCGACCAATGGCGAGACGCAGACGGACGACGCAGAGGCCGCGGGTCGGTGAAGAAGCCGGCCAATCGTGTCGGTGTTGGAGTAGAGGCGCACGGGGTCGACGGCGGCGGTGGGCGATGCAAACCGGATCACATAGACAGGAAAACCAAAAAGTAGACGCCGATCAAGGCGACCGGCGAGAGAGAGAAAACCGGATCAAAGGATCGGGAAAAAGACTCTCTAGGGCAGCCGGCCAACACGGCCGGCGGACGAACCCTAGGTACGGGCGGCGCGGCCCCCGGCGGCGGTCATGGAGGCCGACCGTCCGAAGCGGCAGCAGCGTCTTGAAGCGGCGGCTAGGGTTTATGATCGACTTGCGATAGATACCATGTTAGAAGGGAGAGAGAAGGATTGTTGCGGAATATGATGGATTGCTTGAGCCTCGTGGGCATATATATAGGAGTACATGATCAACTTGGAGTACAAGACAAGCCAGAATAATTCCTAGTCTATCTTATGTTTTCTAACTAATCACGATACTCAACAAAAACGTAGATAAATTAAAAATATCATTGGGGAGACTAAATATGTGTCACTTTAGTTTATTGGCTAAGAACATAATCTTGAATCTTATTTATTTGGTTTGATTATATCATCTATCAGTTTTATACATGTTTAGATTGCCTTTTTAAGTAGACGAGCTGACTAGCTGCTAATCTCCGTTGAAAACAAGATCCATATGTCCGGCAGCAGTGTGCCTAGTTCATTATGACACCTACTTTCCCTGTTAATTAATTCCACAGCATCACTATTTTGTTAAGAATAAAATAACAGATGTACCCTAAACCTGAAGCTTCAAATGGTTGGCATCATCAGTGTCCTGATGATTAGTGTTCCAGGAATAAATAAAAGATGTCCTGTTGTGTTCACGGTCCCAGTTTTGTCCCTGGTTTTTACTCTAATTTGAAAGGAACCACCGATGTGCTAACTCACTTCCTCAAATTTGAAAGCAGGTGATGTTTTCACAAATTGCACTTACCAAAAAGAGATAGAATGATCCCTATTTGACAGGATACTTTTTACTTCTGGATAATGAAGCCGTTGAAAGGAAAACAAACTGGAAAATTATCTCAAAAAAGTGAAATGGGCTATAGTTGAAACAAAACTTGAAAGCTAGAATTGCCAATTTAAATATAGATACTAATTTAGCCTGCAAGTTAATGTTCTATAATTGAGTGTTTCTAATAGGCCCATTTATCCATGGATGTGGTCTTCTTTTGCAGATAAGTAGTGCATCTACCTCAGATGAGGTGATCCAGTTTGATCCCCCCGAGCTCTGCTTTCCCTTAATGCCAGATAAAAAGGTGTTATCCTCAGTTAAAATAATCAACATTACAGATCTGTATGTCAGTATATCCTTGTCTTTAGTGCCAGAAGAAAACTACAAAATGTACGTCGTAACCAGTCCCAGATCGATCATGCCACCACGGTCCACACAATGGCTCACAGTAACAAGAGAAGAAAAGGAAGATGCAGTAAAAGACATGCAGTACAATGACCAAGTCTTTGTGTGGTACACGATGGTGGCCGAAGATATTAAAGACTCCGACCTTGATTCGAAGGATTACAAGGAATATAAGAAGTTGCCTGTCGTTCTAACAAAGGTAAGTACACTATTTTTCTTTTGAGAAAGTTCACTAATTAGATTGAATGGCACATTTTTACTCTAAAATTCTTATAGTCTAGTTATTTTCGAAAAGAAAGATAACCCCGGCCTTCTACATCAGTACGATGCATGTAGCCATATATTATTAAGAATGCAAAATCGAACAATATCGACCCGGAAATAAAGTGAAAAAAAAATATAAGGTCATATGCCTTGCCACGGTAACTCCATCAGATAGCCACTAACCCTATGTTACAATACAACATCAAAACGAAAAATATACAACTCCCAGGCTATGCCTTCAACAAGGAATTACCGCACATGCGCCGATGATGGCGAGTCGAACACAAGGTTGAACTCCGGATTCGCATCCCCAAAGCCAAGTTCCAATCCACCATATTCAGCATGATCATGACGCAGGCATGCCGAAACGTAGCCTGAGCAGAGATCTTGTTGCCTCCGGAGTGCATAAACTCGTCGTTAAAGCCGTCTGTACCATCAGTCCTTATCCAGCAACCGACACCTCAATAACTATATACCTCTGAAGAAGACACCGGAAGACAAGGACGTCCCATACTGCATGCCTCCCGCCACTGTCGCACCACCTTCGACCCAGCAGCAACAGGATAAACATGGCACCTCCACCAGAGCCGCCATGCATCACTTGCCGGTTGTAGGCATGACTTGACGCCTCCGCATGAGATGTCGTGCATAGCATCCGCGTCGATCAGCGTATCTGTCAGGGGCTTCACCGGCCGGCTACACGCATTGCTCGACGTCTCCAGAAGAGACGCATGTGTCACCTGTCAAGCCGCATTGAACCCGGTCTTTTGATGGAGGGGATGTCCAATACTGCCGTCAGCCTCAGAAAGGTCGTCACCTCCTCGAGATATGGTCTCCCGTGTAGCCCACACGACCACGGATTCTGTCGCCGTCAAAGAAGATGGGTCGCCGCCTCGTTTGGGGTGCTACAGGAGCACCCACCGCCACGCCAGCCGCTGTCGTCGCCCATACAACGGCAACCACCGTCGCCACCGTTAAATGGGTACTAGTGCCTGAATCCCACACGTGTTGTCCCTTGGTCAACCATGCTCGGTGTATCCTCGCATTGTCGAGTAGGCCGCTACCAAATCGGCATCCGGGTCAACAGCCGCCGGCCGATCCCCTCCCTCCAAGCCGAAGCCAGGAAACACTGGCGCCATGAGCCACAGCTCCGCGGTTGCCGCACTCCCTACCTCGCCATGCTACCATCATGCCTGATCTGGGGCCGATCTGCGTGCCACGCACCAAGGTGTACGCCCGCGACCAGTCGGAGAAGGGCCCCGCCACCGCTCTCCTCGGAGCCATCCGGACATTGCTGGAGGGCGCCTCAGCGGTGGCGAGGGGAGAAAGGTGCGGCGTTGGAGGAAGGTACAGCGGGGGAAGGGGTGGCGGCGGCGGAGGGATCCGACGACATTGTTGGTTGGCGGCAATGCTTGTACGCGAGACGCCTGGTCGCGGTAGCTAGGTCTAGTTACCCCTTCAATTTGTGTTTTTTCTAGAATATTTCTTTTTCCAATCAAGAGCAGGGAGTTCCCGCATTACATTATGAGAAGAGTTGTCCAATTCATTTCGGAAAACCATGCGAAAACCCAAACAAGAACAACAGGCAGGCATAGTTACCAGGCCTCGAGCAGCGCATGTCTACCAAGCCGAGGCAAGAAACATAACATATACTCAAAATACACTAAAGAAGGTTGCAAGATGTCCAACACCGTGTCATCGTCATCACTCACTGCGCATGACCTCTTATTCGGTGATTCGCGCGCCGGAAACCAGTCGCGCACGCACCCCTCTCCGCTTCGCGGCCTTCTGGGCCGGCCCATGTGTCGGTAGGACACCACCTGTTTTTTTTCCTTTAGTTTTTTCCTCATTTTTTCAATAATTCGTTGTATTAAAAAGTACTACTTTTTTTTTTAAAAAATGAAAATTTTATTATTAAAATGCTCATGATTTTAAAAAAATGTTCCGGAATTCATTTTTTTACTGAATAGAAAAATTCTTCACGATTCCAAAAAATGTTCATGATTCCAAAATATATTTGCAAATTCAAAAAAAAATCATGATTTAAGAGAATGTTCACAAATTTAAAAATGTTCATGATTTCTAAAAATTGTTCATGAATTCAAAAAAATGTTCATGATTTAACAGAATGTTCACGAATTTGTACAAATGTTCATGATTCCGAAAAATTATTAGTAACTTTAAAAGAATGTTCGCAAATTTGTGATTTTTTTATGATTTCCAAAATATGTTCGTGAATTTATTTATTTATCATAATTTCAGAAAACATTCATGAATTTGATCCGCAAAATGAAAAAACAAGAATAAAAATGGAAAAAGAAAAACATAAAAGAAAACAAAAAAGGAAACGTAAAAGAAAACGAAACCGAAAGAAACCCAAAAACAGGTTGGGTTTTTTTGTGTGTGTGTGTGTGGGGGGGTGGTACTGGCGACCCGTGCGACAAATAGGATTCCCCCCAGCGCGCCTGGAGACTGGCGACTCTGACTCCGCTATAGCTTCCCAAAGCGTAGACCGCAGAACACGATGGTCGCCACGGCAGCTCACCACCCATCAAAACTACTCAACGTCACAAGAAGCCAACCATGGAACCATGCACGATGAGCCTATGGTCACCCAACCAAGTCAGGGACAGAGCTGCTACATAAATAAAATGTCAGCTGACACTACTACTCCCTCCGTTTCAAATTACTTGTCGTGGTTTTAGTTAGAATTTGAACTAAAATCACGATAAGTAATTTAGAACGGAGGGAGTAATACTTAGTAAAACCTTCACTAAATCAGTGTTCATTTGTATAAGCAGACCCCATCGAATTTTTGTTCTAGCTTCGTCTGACTTAGGAACACCTTCGTTTGCACGTGTCACGTGCAGACGAAGGTGAGGTGCTGAGACATGGCCGCCACTTTTGAGACGACCCGGCACGCCATTGCGCCGGATGGGAAGTGCGAAGGCCAACGCACGGTCTTGACTCGGCGGTAATCACCACCGGCAGTGAAGGGGAGGTGGCAGAGGAGGGCACACATTAAAGCATCTCCAGCCGTTTGGCCTCTCAAGGCATCGAAAAAGAGCGGTCTGGGGGCGACCTAGCTCCCAGCCACGCCCTCAGGCGCCGCCCCCCAAGTCACGGCAAATTCAGACTTGGTCATTCCCGCTCACAAAAAACGCCACAAGTCCGGCGATCAGCGGCCACAGTTCGGCTATCGGATGAAAAGTTCGGCGTACAAAAAAAAAGGACGCATGCGCAACGCATCACACGGCGAGGTCGGCCTCCGGCGTCGGCGGAGTCGGCGTGCACGAGCTTGGCGGTGTCGGAGCTGTTTCTGTGTTGGGCAGCGTCGGCGGCTTCTGTGCTGCTGGGCGTCGTGGAGGCATCATCGCTCGGGCTTGGCGGCGTCGTCGGCGTGGGCGTGGGAGTTGGCGGCGCCGTCGACGGCACCTGGTTCAGGATGAGGCCGCGCTCCGCCAAGTACCACGCCTTGACCTGCTCGTCGTTGCTCTGGAGCATGTCCGCCCCGCCCAGCAGGAAAGCCAGGTCGGTGCTCCTCTTCTTCGCGGCGACGTTGGTCCGGAGTAGGTCGAGCTTGACGGCGATGTTCATCATCAACACCGACCACCGCGCCTCGGTCTTCTCTTCACGCAGGGCGGAACAGGCCTGTGCTTTGGCGAGGCAATGCTCGATGGACTCCTGCACTCGCGCGGTAGCCGAGTCGGTGTGTTTCCCCTTCTTGGCCCCTTTGTTGCCTTCGAGGCGCCCGTCGCCCGCGCCCGGCATCGGCGCGTCCGGCTTGTAGGTCTCCTTGGCCTTGGCGAGGGTGCGCCGGACATCCGCCCACTTCTCGCACTTCTCGATCCGCTTGAAGACGTGGAGGTACTTGAATTCTTGGTCGCTGTTGTCCTGGCGATACATGGCGAACATGCACAGCAGCTGCGCCGAGGAACAAACAGTTGGTGGGCACGCACGGCGAAAAGAAGTGGGAGAATGGCATGCCAGACCTGATCCTCAATGTTGGCGCCCTTCTCCGGATGAGCCGCGATCTCCACAACGATCCCATGCCATTTGTTGCACGCCGACTGGATGAGCCCCCAATGGTTCGCCATTGCCTTCAACCCGTGCTGCATGTAGACGCCTTTGAAGTAGGGGTCGAAGAGCTTGCGCTCGTCGAACTCGGCCTTGATGCGCTCCTAATACGTCTCGATGCTCTGGTTCGTGCCGGTGATCGGGTCGAGGCAGATGACTTTCCATGCTTCGGCGAGACATTCCTGCTCCTTAGACGCCCACTTGATGCGCGGCTCGCCGGTCCTGGCCGCCCCTTCTTCTTCTTGTATCTCCTCGCCGGAACAGGCGTCGGCTCCTCCTCCTCCTCCTCCTCCTCCTCCTCTTCCTGCTCGTCCGGCTCCTCCTCGCCGTCCATGTCGCCGTTGAGGTCCATCATGTCGTCCTGGGTAGTGAACTCGGGGGACGCGGCGGCGGCGGCCGAGCCTGCCGTGATGATGTCGTCCATGTCGGCTTCGGTCGCATCGGTGTCGCCGAGGTGCAACGTGGAAGCTTGTGAGAAGAGAATCACGCCACGGCGGAGTGGGGTGTCGGGGAGGACGCGTAGGCCGGCGGTGAGTAGTTGTATGGAGGGTACTGCATGCCGGCGAAGGCAGGCGAGGGCGTGCGCAAGGCCAGGTGACCATGGGGGAAGGTGACGTTGGGGTTGAACCCACCGTGAGCGTCCCCGTCTCGGCGTAGCCCGGCGACGCGTGCATCCCCATGGTTGCGGTGACGACGAGAAGCCGGCCGGAGAACCGACGGTTTGCTGGCTCCAGGGCGCGTACTGGGCGTGGCCGCCGGGTGGATTCATCATCGCCACGCGAGCCGCCTCGGCTTATTCGGCCGAGCGCTCCGCTTGATCCGCCGCAGCCGCAGCCGCGAGCGCCACGCTGTCCCGGGCCTTCTTGGCGTTGGCCCTGTTCTGCCGGTCGGTGGTGACAGCCTCCTGACGCTGAACTTCCGCCCTCCGGTCGGCGTTGGACATGCCCGGTGGCTTGGACGGCGGTGCCCTCGGCTTCCTCTGCTTCGGCTGGCGACGGCAGCTGTCGCGGCGCGGGGGAGCACGTACTTTTTCGGCGGCATGGCGGCCGGCTGGGAGGGGAGGAGGGAGATTGGCGGGAGGAATGGAGAGAATGAGAGGGAAGCCGGGGGGAAAGCGGGAAGAAACTTCGGGAAAAGGCTCTCAACTCGCCGACAGAGCGGCCCCACGCCCCTTTTCGCTTATGCCGGCGCCCCCAGCGCGCCGGGTTGGGCTCGGGTGCGCCGGCTGTTATTTCGGCCCAACCCGGCGAAAAACAGACTCATGCGGGCGTGACTGGGCCAATTTTCGCCAGCCGTCCCTAAAAAAAGCATATTCGTGTAGCACGTTGGTGGCACACATTCACATACATACAAATGTCATCTCTTCCCTTCCTTGATTACCTAACAGCACGTGACATTTCCCTCATTGGGACTGCCCATGCATGTTCTCTGATCAATTCACCCGGGAGATGAACAAATAATGTAGGTTGTCTGTTTGTTTTATTCTCTGATGAGTCGGACTAATCCACCTAATCAGGATTAATTGCCTTCATTTTTGTAGATAAAAGACTCGTGTACTACGTCCACTGAACTGATCCAGTTTGATCCACCGGAGCTAGGCTTCCCTGCTTGCCTGAACAAGACTTCACTCTCCTCCTTTAATATAGTCAACATTACAGATTGCTACGTTGGTTTCAACATTTGGAGCTTCAGTAGTTGGGAGATAGAGCCACGTCGAGGGATTCTGGCACCACGGTCCACTCAAAGAATGGTTGTACAATGGGTACCCAAGGAAAATGAAGCACAAGAGGTCGACATGCAGTGCAAAAAAAGCATATTCGTGTGGAACATGATTGTGGCTCAAGGTGTCGAATCCAGCTGCTTGAAGGATCAACTCAGTGATGAAGACAGTAAGGAGCTGCCCGTCATTTTTAACAACAAAGTGAGTTAATCCCCTAATGAAGCAATGCATTAGTTGTACTCTTTTTCTTTTTCTTTTTCTTTTTCTTTTTACTCGAGTAGAACTTTTGCCTCTCCGATAAAGGAGCTTAGTAACTGGAATCATGAGGTGGATTTGGGTTATGCGGCATCTGGTTTGATATGACATGCATGGCATCGTAATTGGTCAGTCATCTGATTAGATTAGATTAGATTAGATTAGCTGGTTGAGCTTAATTTGCATCCGACTGCGCGAGAGGCATCGTCAGGCATGCATGGCAACGGCCTGATACAAACACGCACACTTGTGTCCATTTTGTTTTTTTGCAGATAAGCACAACCTCAACCTCAACCTCAGGGCGTAACAAGACAGGCTTGTCCTCAGTTAACATGATCAACGTTACCGATTACTATGTTGGTCTTCGTCTATTTATTAAGCCCGGAGACGAGCTGCCGATCCGACTTCACCATCCTGCACGGCTCGTCTTTCCGCGAAACCACACAGGCTTGTCCTCAATTAAGATTCTCAACATCACCGATTACTATGTTGGTTTTCGTATATTATGGTGGCCGGATTCAGCCGTGTCCTACCATACACTTACTAAATTCGGAATTTTGGCACCACGGTCTGCTCAAAGACTCGTCCTAGCAAGGCTAATAATAAATGACAAGCAACCAGAAGAAAAGGAGCTCTTTATCTGGAATGCCATTGTCAGTGACGGCATCAAAGTCAGCGACCTCAATTGTTCCATATCTCGCAACATACAACAGAGTATCGAGTTGCCCTTAATTTTTGATAAGGTAATTAAGTTCCCTAGTAGCTACAGAAATGCATTACTCTTACTCTTTTTTTTTTTTCCTTCTTCTACCATATATTTTTTGGAGTTGGCGTGGCAATGCCCTGAATCCGGAGACCGGAGATGTACTTTACTCTGATCGCCTGTTTCAGAGCTGCTTTGTGACTCTTCTCCTTTCCTGATCTGCAGGTAACTTCACCTACATCACTTGAGCTGATCAAGTTTGAACCCCCTCAAGTCTGCTTCCCCTTCCTGCCCAGCAAACGTTTGTTCTCTTCAGTTAAGATAGTCAACATCACAGATTATCACATTGGTTTCAATACACAAGTGGAGGAAACAAATGTGGCCTTGTACATCATGGAGCCGCCGTGTGGAATCCTGCCACCGGGGTCGACACAAGAACTGGTGGTAACAAGGGTCGCCAAGGAAGAGGCACCTCAACTGGAAGACATGCACTGCAAACATAAATACTTTATGTGGAGCTGCTTTGTGACTCAAGATATCAACGTCAGCGACCTCATAGGGTATATGCCCGAAAATGAGAGAAAGGAGTTGCCCATACTTTTTACGGAGGTAATTAAGCTTCATACTTTCATAATGCATGCATGGGTTTTAAATGAATTTGGTTTACTCTTTTACTCTTTTGGGTTTTAAATGAATTTAGAAGATCTAAAGCAATGAAATCATGTATTGACGACTCCTGAAAATAAGATATAAAGCATGCCAAAAATTATCTACAGCATGCCACCTGAAGAAAAAAAAGGTGTTATTCAGTGCTGTAGCTTTTGCGACTCAATGAAAGCTCATATTAAAATATTCGTTAATGGCTACTCTTGCAGCGTTGGTTTCAAGCTACTACCATTTCTTCTAAATTTCCAAGGAACGAGACTTTTTACAAGTGTAAATATTTTATGTTTCTTAAAGAGTAAATTGCACCAGATTTTCCCCATACTTTTCCTGAATTCCATATTTTGAACATATATAATGGCTTAAATTTAACCAGCACATCCCTCAAACACCTAAGGGCATCTCCAGCCGTTGGCCCCCAGGAGGGCAAAAATCGCCCCTTAGGCGCACCGCGCTAAACCACAAGACTTTGGGCGTGATGCCCCCCATTCGCGGCGCCCACGGTTCGAGCAAAAAAGGCAAACACGGCGCAAAACGACTCAAATTTAACGCAAATACGGCGAGTTTGTTCAAACTTAAACATATTTTACAAAAAAAAACTACAGCGGGCTACCCCCGCCGTCTCCCTCGCCGCCCGCCTCGCCGCGTGTTGTCGCCGCCGCCTTCGTCGTCGTCGTCGTCGTCGCCGCCGCCCCCGCCTAAACCTCCGCCGTCCTCGCTGCACCTCCCCGGTTGGCGCGGCGGGTTGAAGGTCCGGGGCGTCGTCGTCGTCATTGTCGAGATCACGACGCCGTGCTCGTCCTCGCGCCCACGCTTGGGCGGCGATCTCCTCGAGGCCGGCACCGCCGACCGTCTGTCGCGAGGTAGTCGCCCGCGCCATCGCATGGCGTCCTCGTCGGGCTTGCGCGGGCTATCTCCTCGTACTCCGCGGGGAGGCCGGGCTCCGGCTTGGGCTCGACGAGGACGAAACGCCGGTGGGTGGCTACGCGTTGGCGCCGATACGGACGCCGGAGCTGCGGGTGCGCGCGGCGACCGGCTTGTCCTGGGGCTCCGGCTTGACGGGGCGGAGGCAGGGCGATCCGCCGGACGAGGAGGAGGACCCCCCGGTCTCCATGCGCCTCGGGGTCCAGGAGCTTCCCCGGCGGCGTGAGAAGGAAGGGGGAGCGGGGTAGTCGAGGCGCGGCGTGTTGCCGCCCTCGATGTACTCGAGGACGGCCTCCAACGTGCGCCCTGGCACGCCCCACCACCGATGCCGGCCGGCGGAGTTGAGCCTGCCGGAGGGCACGACGCCGTTGGTGGCCTCGAGCTGCTGGGCGTGACGGCGGCGGAAGTACGGTTCCCAGAGCGGGCTGTCGGGGACGTACCGTGGCCCCTCCCTCGCCGCACGCGGCAGGTTCGAGCGGATGCGTGCGATCTCCGCACGCCGCGCCGCACCGGTGGGTATCGGGGGCACCGGCACGCCGCCCGCGCTAATCCTCCACGCCCCGGGCACCCGCATGTCCGGCGGGACCGGGTACTCGGCCTTGTAAAGGAGGCGAACCTCGTCTTCATGAAGATGGCGGCGGCCGAAGCCGTTCGCCGCCGCGCCGTCGCCTGGGAAGCGCTCGGCCATTGGTTTTGAACTAGAGACGGCGAAAGGGAGGAGAGGAGAGGGAGGAACGACGACGGGCGAGGAAGTGTGAGACGCCGAGTGCGCCGGGGCAGCATATATAGGCCGAGGCGCCGCCCACACACGTGGCACCTTGCGTACGCGTGGCGGGCGAGGCGAGGGCGAGGGACGCGCGTTGTCCGGCCTTCACTGCGCCGCCCGTGAGGCATCAATGGCGCAGGCTGACCGGCGCGGCAGCTTTGGCATTGATTCGCCGCGGGAAACGAGGCGATGAGGACGACGAAGGGCCGAGAAGAAAGCCGTGTCGCTGACGCGTCGGGCCCGCGGTTTCTTCGCGCCAAAAAAGTTCGCCCGGCGCCCCCGAGCGCCCCCCAGCGCGCCGGGTTTGGGCTGTGTCCGCCGGCGCTGTTTTCGGCCCAAGCCGGCGAAAATCGGGCTCCTGGGAGCGCGACTGGACCGTTTTTTCGGCGCCGGCGCGAAAAAAACGCCTGGGGAGGCCTTCTTGGGGGCGCGGCTCGAGATGCCCTAAACTAGACACTCTCAACTGTTAAAACTAGACAAGATATGCACCCGTCGAGACCACTCCAAAACGTTTTGAGCGCTGAGATGCGAGTGTTGGATGAACCAAATACTAAACGTTCTCTGTCTTCATGTTTCTCAGGAGCGCTGCACCAACTAATCCACAGCTATATATGTTCCATTTTGCAGACAAGCTCAAACGAGTTGGTTCAGTTTGATCCTCCCGACCTCAGCTTTCCCCTCTTGCCAAACCAGAGAGTGTTGTCCTCAACTAAGATAGTCAATATTACAGATCAGTACATCGGTTTCAGAGTATGCACCAAGAAAAGCAATTCAGCAAGGTACAATGCAAATCCATGGGAAGGAATTTTGCCCCCACTGTCCACGCAAGTAATCCTGGTAACAAGGATAGCAGAGGAAAAGGAACTAGAAGACACTCTGTGCAACGGCAAGTTTTTGGTGTGGAACGGCATTGTGACTGAATATGCGAAAGCTAGCGATGTTATTGATAACATGTCCGAGACAAAGTGTACCGAGTTGCCCATTGTTCTTACACAGGTGAGTTCTCTATATGTAATGAATACGTCTTAATTTTTTTTACCTTTGTGTTTTTCTTCTCGACCACATTAAAAGAGCTAAATATCCCCATCAATATCCTCAGGTCCTGACCTTTGGAGCTCCCATACATTTAACTTGTGGCTCAACTAGAACACTTTTGAGCATACTTATTTCGATAGTATGTGCTGCCAATGACTACGACTACTTGCTCACTACAACTATTATCATATGTTTTGAAAAGGGGAAAAATGCTGTCCATTGCACCAATTGATGCACACGGCCATTTTATTGCATTTTCCCCTCATGGTCAAAGTCACGTTGTGTTCTCTAATTGCATATTTTACCCTGCCTAACTTATACATGCTATGTTGTTTTCAGCAGACAAATTCATCTATCTCAGAGGAGTTGATCCACCTTGATCCACCAGAACTTCACTTTCCCATTTTACCAAACAAGAAGGTGTTGTCCTCAATTAAGATAGTGAACCTTACAGATTACAATGTTGGTTTCAATACATATAACAGGCCAACAAGTGTGGCATGGTACCACACAGAGCCACCGAGAGGAATCCTACCACCACGATCCACACAAAAACTTATGGTAACAAGAGAAGAAAAGGAAGATGCATTAAAATATAAGCAGTTAAATGAAAAGTACTCTGTGTGGACAGGCATTGTATCTGAATGTGTCAAAGACAGCGAGCTTAGTGATTGCATGGGTGAACAAGAGAGCAAAGAGTTGCCCATTGTTCTTGACAAGGTTAGTTAACTATTTTTCTTGAGGAAAAATTCATGATAATTTACTTCGTTTATTATAAAAACCGAGAGAGTCAACCCTTGCTTTTCCCATGGTTTTTTATTTTGAAATGAATAATATTTGGTACCCACTAAAATTTGGTAAATTATCCATCATTCGTCAAAAAAATCGATGAAACATGATTAAATTTAGTTCAAATGAAAACTAAGAGCAAACAAACGAGAAACAATATGGAAACAACTCTACATATCCATCCCTAATACGGCAACCACTCCCACCCCTAAGAGGATGCTACTCTTGCAATCAATGCTTCGCAACCAGCTCCCAAAGATATTTGCAACACAACAAAGGTGGATAAAGTCACATCGTTGACTGCCCATATAGAACACGCAAACTTTTACTAGAAAAACTAAGTGGTCAATATTCTTGTCATGACGACAAAACCACACGGCAAAGGTCACACAAAGTCATGAAGATCAAAGCCAAGCAATCAGCCACACGTGACGGAGGCAATGCAGCTCCGATTATGAGAAGAGCTATGGATGGAGATATGCCAGGTTGGTGCCGCGGAAGATCACTGAACAGACCACCTGTCGCTTGTCACCACAAACAAAAAACAAACAACCCGAGACAATCTGGCTGACATGCTGATAGAGCCAACTACTATGGTCCTGTTGCGGCCAAGGCATCGCCCTAATCCCTAGTCTTCACTCAGATCTGAGTCACTGATCCTCAAGCCCACACATCGGTCAAACCACTTGCAACTTGCTTCAGATCCGGCCAGATCAAGCCACCGGTCCTGTCTACCATCCAACCCCCTCACCAGATCTAAGATAGAAATTTACCGCTGTCAATTTGGTTCAGTAGTGAAACCCAACACCAACCCCAAGGGTCCAAGCTAACCCCCACAACACGTCATAAGTCAAAATCCATACCCTTAACTATTCAAACTAGACTATGTTTCCAATGAATATTTAGTAACCTGGCCTATATTTGGCAGACCGTAAGGCCACACATAATGCGAGTAGTAATATCTTTGCAATGAATGGTATTTAAACATGGTGACACACTTGTGATTTCTGATTTAACTTTAATTTCATACCACTACGTCTCTCTCTCTCTCTTAATTTTGGGGGGGGGGGGGAGGTCTAAGTAGTAAATGATCACGGATTCCATCTCTATGTGATGATTGATGCGCCACAAACCCACTTGTGCAACTTTATTTATTCCAGCAGCAGGAAACGAATTGACGAAGATGCATGTTTTCTCATTGCATTGAAGTCTTGTTTGTTTTGCAGATAAGCTCATTAAACTCCTCAGATGAGCTGATCCAGTTGGATCCCGCCGAGCTCCGCATGCCCCACTGGCCAAACAAGGAAATTCAGTTCATAGTAAATGTAGTCAACACTACAGATTTCTACGTTGCTTTTAATGTATATACCATCAGCAGGAATGCAGCGCGGTACAAAGAACCTGCAGGTAGAGCAACAAAAGGAATCCTGCAACCACGATCCAGTAAAAGACAAATACTAGATTGGATAATAGATGAGACGGAGGAGCCCGTAGAAGATTACTTTGTGTGGAGCCGTGTTGTGACTGAAGGCGTGGAAAGCAAGAACATCAGTGGTTACATGGTTGAGGAAGAGAGTAAGAAACTGCCCTTTATTGTTAATAATAAGGTGAGTTCCTAATTACGCAATGTATTTTCTTGTACAGTCAATGATGATCCATTTAAATCAGTAATATATAGTGAAACTGATGATGATTTTCTTTGGGCAGGCAAGCTCAAAGGAGCTGATCCAGTTTGACCCGCCTGAGCTCAGCCTCCCCTTGATGATAATGCCAAACAAGCCCTTGGCGTTTTCAGTTAATATAGTCAACACTACAGACTACTATGTTGGTTTTGATAGACAAAACCCACAAACAAATGTGGCCTGGTACGCCATAAAACCTGCGGGTGGAGTTATGCCACCACGGTCCACTCAAAGACTGGTTGTAAAAAGGGTACCAAAGAAAAAGGAGGAGCTGCTTAGTGAGTGCCAAGACGATAAGTTCCTCCTATGGAGCTGCTTAGTGAGCGATGGTGCCAAAGCCAGCGACCTTGATGATTGTGCTCAATACACAGTGGGTAGGGAGTTGCCAATTGTTTATACCAACAAGGTAATCAAGTTCCTACCTTCAAAGCTCAAGGAGCGCTTGTTGGTTAACTATTTTTATTTGTTAGCGTTGCAACATTTTTTGTCCTACTACCATCAGAGGCAGAGCAGCATGGTAAATTGCTTGCATGAGCCCAGAAAAGGATGGGGAGGAAGGAACAACTGCTTGCACTATTTTTATTTTTTTGTTAACTATTTTGAAATATAAAAAACAATTGTGCTCCTACTCGCACACAATTGGACTTGTCTTAATTTTTTTTCTTCATTCAAATCCTCGGCCTTGTTGAATTGAAACAGCTGCATTCCTTTTTTGCAGACAAGCAGCTTATGCACTTCAGACGAGTTGATCCAGTTTGATCCTCCACAGCTCCCCTTCACCTCCATTCCCAACACGAGGGTGTCCATGTTGCGCTTGCTTAAAATAGTCAATGTTACAGATCACATCGTCGGTTTCAGTGCATGGTCTCATGAAGACAATTCTGCGTCCTACACAATCGAACCGGATGCAGGGATCCTGCAACCACACTCCATGCAAGCAATCAAGGTAAGAAGGACACCAAAGAAAAATGAAACGGAAGGCATGCAGTGCAAAGACAAGATTTTTGTGTGGAATGGGATTGTGACTCAAGGTGTCCAAGTTAGCGATGTCGGTACGTGCTGGAAGAATGAAGATAAAGAGTTGCCCATTGTTCTAACAAAGGTTAGTTTCCTAATTAATTTGTCAGTCTTAAGTGTCCATTTACCCCTGTCAGTTCCAGTAACTCGTCCCATTGGGAATCGCCAATGGGTTCAAATTTTGACACAGCTACTCCCTCCGTCCCATAACGTAAGACGTTTTTTGACACTACACTAGTGTCAAAAAAACGTCTTACATTATGGGACGGAGGGAGTAATAACTATGTATAATTGTTGAGATTGCCTGTCTTGGTCGTAAACTTAGGTACAAATACAACTACTATTACGCTAATTGATACAGCTAATAACTATGGGCTTCCTATATACTATGTTGACAGCCTGGAGAAAGCAGTTCAAGGTAGGATCTGCAGCATGGTCGAATATCTTGGACGTAAAGGCTTGACAAGGTAATTGATGCATGCTTATTTCTCACTACTACTACTTTTTTACTCGGGTATAATAAGAACATTCCTTGTGGCTTTAGTCTGAGCATTTTGTTAAAACTCTTGAACTGTGTTGCTAGTCTCCATTCCATGCTGTATGGTTTTGGTTTGGTTTCCTTTTTGTAGCTCGCTCGAGAGCGATCTGCAAAAAGGAATTGCATATATAATCTCTGTTAGATAATAACGAGAATAAACGAGACACAAGAGACACGGATTTTTACGTGGAAACCCTTGCGGGAGAAAACCACGGACGCACGAAGGCGCAATCACTATGATGGAGGAGTATTACAAGCACGAGACGACAGGCCGTCTGAGGTGCGACTACATGGGGTATATAAGAGGGCAATACATAAGAGTCCTTGGAGGACAAGTAAACGAGTTGTACTCGTACGCGTCGACGTCAACACAACGCCCACACCGGTTGTACTACGTCTAGTCAACCCGGTACTAGAATTTAGATCACAATTTAACAATCTCCACCTTGAGCCAAATTCCCTCCAGTAGTCGAAGAAAGTGAATAACTCCATCCAAATCAGCATAAACACCTTGTGCGTCAAAGTCCATAGGACTAGTGAGAGATACCAACTAAGCCTGAGCAAAGCTCAAACTTATTGGTAGGAACTGGCTTTGTCATCATATCAGCAGGATTATCATGAGTACTTATCTTGCATACCTTCAAATTGCCTTCAGCAACAACATCTCGAATATAATGAAATCTAACATCAATGTGCTTTGTCCTCTAATGACACATTGGATTCTTTGTAAGATATATGGCACTTTGACTGTCAGAAAATATGGTAGGGCAAGATGAATCTCCACAAAGCTCAGTGTACAAACCTCTCAACCAGATAGCTTCTTTGCATGCCTCAGAAATAGCCATATACTGCATCGTAGTGGAACAAGCCACAATAGACTGCAAAGTTGCTCTCCAACTCACAGCACAACCACCAATGGTGAAAACATAACCTATGAGTGATCTTCTCTTATCCAAATCACCAGCAAGATCAGAATCAACAAAACCAACAAGTCCATCTCCAGTTTTCCCAAACTGTAAATAAGCATTAGAAGTACCACGCAGGTATCTGAAAATCCACTGAACTGCTCTCTAATGCTCTTTTCCAGGATTAGCCATGTATCTACTGACAACACTCAACGCATATGATAAATCCGGACGAGAACAAACCATGGCATACATAAGTGAACCAACTGCACTCGAATAGGGAACTTTAGACATGTACTCAATATCTGCATCTGACTTTGGACATAAAGCTGATGATAATTTGAAGTGTGCAGCTAACGGAGTACTTACTGGCTTGGCATTATGCATATTAAAACGACGAAGAACTTTATCAATATATCCCTTCTGACTTAGATATACTTTTCCAGACGGTCTATCTCTGGATATTTCCATGCCAAGAATTTTCTTTGCTGCACCCAAATCCTTCATCTCAAATTCATTACTCAATTGCTTCTTTAGTTCATTAATCTCTGACATACTCTTTGCAGCAATAAGCATATCATCAACATAAAGGAGCAAATAAATAGTTGAACCTTTGACAGTTTTCAAATAAACACAACTATCATAATTAGACCTTTTGAAACCTTGAGAGAGCATAAAGGTGTCAAATCTCTTGTACCACTGTCTAGGGGATTGCTTCAATCCATAAAGAGATTTCTTTAACTTACAGACAAGCTTTTCTTTTCCAGGAATAACAAAACCTTCAGGTTGTTCCATATAAATATCCTCTTCTAATTCTCCATGTAAGAATGCAGTTTTAACATCCAATTGTTCAAGCTCAAAATCATGCATGACAACAATACTAAGTAAAGTGCGAATAGAACTATACTTCACAACAGGAGAAAAGACTTCGTTATAGTCAATACCTGGAATCTGGCTATAACCTTTAGCAACCAACCTTGCTTTATATCTTGTCTCATCATTACGAGAAACACCTTCTTTCCTCTTGAAAACCCACTTGCAACGAATAGGTTTCTTCTCTCTAGGTAATCTTACCAAATCCCAAGTGCCATTCTCTTCAAGTGATTCCATCTCATCATGCATAGCGGTCATCCACTTATTACTATCACTAGAAATAATAGCCTCGGAATATGAAGAAGGCTCAGCATTACCTTCAATTTCTTCGCAATGATAAAGCAAAAGAAACAATATTGCACTCTTCAATTAACTTGTCGTTTTATTAATACCCGCCTAACTCATCACGTGCAAGATTCCAACTGGGTGGAACAATAGGCTGATTTGGAGTGGGAGTGACATGATCATCATTAACGACGGGTTCATCATGTGCATCAACAATTTCATTACCGGATGTATCACCGAATCAATAACATGCTCCACCTGAATAGTAGGCTCTGAACAATAGGCTGGTGTTCACTCTCAACAGAACATTAGTAGATGAAACATCATGTAACATAGCGATTCATTAAAGATAACATTTCGCTAATAACAACCTTCGGGTTTCAGATTCCACAATTTAAAACCTTTAACACCGGACTTATAACCAAGAAAGATGCACTTAACAGCCCTAGGCTCCAACTTTCCATTATCAACATGAGCATAAGCGGTGCAACCAAAAACTCTCAACTGTGAATAATCAGCAGTGAACCAGACCATACCTCAATTGGAGTTTTCTTATTAAGAGCAATAGATGGTGAACGGTTAATGAGATAACAAGCGAGGAAGCGGCCTCATTAAAAAACGCCTATGCAAACCTGCATTGGACAACATGCAACGGCTCTGAAATAATGGTCCTGTTCATACGCTCAGCAACACCGTTTTGTTGAGGAGTATAAGAAACGGTGTAGTGTCTGACAATGCCTTCAGACTTGCAATAATTCTTAAATTGCTTAGAACAGAATTCCATACCATTATCAGTGCGAAGTATTTATAACTTCTTTTCAGTTTGTCTCTCAATCATAATCTTCCACTCCTTAAATGCTGATAATGCTTCATATTTATGCTTCAAGAAATAAGGCCAAACTTTTCTCGAATAATCATCAATAATAGTCAGCATGTAACTTGCACCACCTAGTGACTTCTGGCGAGATGGTCCCCATAAATCAGAATGCACATAATCAAGAATACCTTCAGTTGTATGAGTGGAAGTATTGAACTTCACCCTCTTATGCTTGCCGAAGATACAATGCTCACAAAAATTCAATTCACCAGGTTCATATCCATCAAGAAGACCTCTCTTATTTAACTCTGCTAAACCAAGTTCACTCATATGTCCAAGACACATATGCCAAAGGTTAGCAGCATCACAATCAGAATTCTTTGAAACAACTGGAGTAGCGTTACCTGAAACGGTAGAACCTCGAAGGTAATAAAGACCATTGGTCGAACTTAAGTCACCTTTCATCACAACAAGGGAGCCTTTGGTGACCTTCAAAACACTATCTCCACCTGAATACTTGTACCCCTTTGCATCAAGGGCACTAACAGAGATAAGATTTCTCTTCATCTTCGGAATATACCGAACATCTGTCAAAGTTCGGATTGTACCATCAAACATCTTGATTCGAACAGAACCTATGCCTTCAATCTTGCATGGTGAATTATCAAAACCCAAAACGGAACCAGCAGAAGTAGTGGAATCAAAAGTATTAAACCAATCTCTATGTGGACACATATGAAAAGTGCATGCAATGTCAAATACCCACTCATCATTGGTCTCAACATCCAAAGAATAACGACAAGAGCATCATCGGAACTATCATCACGAGCAACGTTAGCAGAATTGTCACCTTGTTTGTTACCTTTCCTCTTTTCTTTATTCTGCAACTTGAAACACTCTGAGATGTCATGACCGTCTCTCTTGCAATATCTGCAATACTTCTTGTCTCTGGATTGCGACCGGCCCCTGTAGCCGTTTTTACTTTTGCCTCTGTTTCTATTATTGGAGTTCTTCTCCTTTGTCCTGCCACGGACAGATAATCCCTTGGCTTGGGATGAACTCGAACCATCATGAGGCACCATTAATTTCATCTTCTCCTTGGAGTTCAAACCTTCATAAACTTCATTAAGCGTGAGAGTATCATGACTGTATAATATGGTGTCTCTAAAATTGGTATAAGAACTTGGCAGTGAACAAAGTAACATTAAAGCAGCATCTTCCTCTTCATACTTAACCTCCATTGCAGCTAGATCACATATGATCTCTTTAAATTCTGAAATATGATTCAAAACATTACCTCCCTCGGGTAACCTGTACATGAATAATTTTTGCTTCAGATGCATCTTGCTGGTGAGATCCTTAGTCATGCAAATCCCTTCCAGCTTTAACCATAGAGCGGCGGCAGTTTTCTCGCTCAAAACTTCCTGCAAAATATTATTATGCAAATGGAGTTGAATTTTTGACAAAGCCTTACGATCAATTCTTTTCTCCTCGTCAGTCCAGTCTTGAATTCTATTCTTCCCAAAACTATTCAGTGCTTCATCATAGTCGGACTGTGCCAACAACGCCCGCATCTTGACTTGCCATAGGGTAAACCTTGTGTCATGATCCAGCAGCGGAAGATCGTACTTCATGGATGCCATGAGTAGATTTAATCTGTGCACAAAGTAGTACAAGCCGGTAGCAAGCCGGTAGAAAAATTCTTAATAGAATTTAATATGCGGAGCAAAAAATTAGAAACAATAGCACCTGGTAGTAGTACTGGACAATGGACGAAGTAGAAAAAACCAAACTGTAGCAATTAAGGACCAAAGTGTGCTGTAGCTTCACGTGATGGAGTACTAGTTGAAGTGCAAGAACACTAGTACAGCCAGCCCTTGGTCTTCACGTGAGGATGGCGGCTGGTCAGATCGCTTTTGCCTTGGTTAATGACGTGGAGCAGCAGCAATGCAGCCTGATGCGTCTCGGTACTTGCAGCCTGTAGGTAGATCAGCGGCCTCGGGTGCAAGCGACGACCGGGCAAATCAACTTCGTGTCAATCTCGGTTACGGCGGCGCGCACAAGGAAAATCCTATCGGTCTCGGTCCTGTAGAAATCGATCCGATCGGATCGACGATCGTCAGAGACACGTGCGGCGGCCGCAGAACGCCGAACCCTAATCCCTCGATCTCAAATCGAGTATCTTCAGCTTGGTTCTATATACCACTTGTTAGATAATAACGAGGATAAACGAGACACAAGAGACACGGATTTTTACGTGGAAACCCTTGCGGGAGAAAACCACGGACGCACGAAGGCGCAATCACTATGATGGAGGAGTATTACAAGCACGAGACGACAGGCCGTCTGAGGTGCGACTACATGGGGTATATAAGAGGGCAATACATAAGAGTCTTTGAAGGACAAGTAAACGAGTTGTACTCGTATGCGTCGACGTCAACGCAACGCCCACACCGGTTGTACTACGTCTAGTCAACCCGGTACTAGAATTTGGATCACAATTTAACAATCTCCAGGCTCTGTGTGGTGTAAGTCGGCAGACATTGTTTTTGTGGGGTAATGGAAAATGGCGGAAAAAAATAATACTATGTAAGACAATTGCTTGTCCGCAACTATTATATGTTAGACGCACAAATAAAAGGACATTGGAATGGTACTATCAATTTTAAGAATAAGTCTGTGCCAAAAAAGAATCAAAAATAGTTATCCATCAAAAAATGTACCCGGCCATGGCTCAGTATCAGGCACCTGAACATATTATGCACACTTAGCGGCACCGGAGTCAATTTTCCATTGTTTTCTCGATTGATCTTTCCTCCAATAGATGCGGGGGAGTCAATTTACTGGTTTTCTTCTGCTTGTTGTAGCACAGCCACAGCCACACCTGAACCATTTTCTGCAACTGCTCGCTGCCAACCATGCATGTTATTGCTTTTCCGTAAAAGGCATATTTGGGAAAATATGAATCCCACATAGTTTGTATCTGGAAAAATGTCTAAGCAGGGCCTAAATTAACATATGTTTTTTACAAGTGTAGAAATATTAAACGGTCTTTAATAAATTATTATAGGGAAGGGCTGGCAAAACAATTGTGATTGACCTGTTTGTTGGCTTTTAGTTCAATTATCCTTTTATATATTTTCATTTTTTGCTTTTAAATTCATAACTTGGAGCATGTTTATCTATGTAGGTCCATCATGGGTTTGTAACAGTAAAAAAAAAATCCTGGATATGGACATGGCAAAAATCCTGTAAAAAAAGTAAAAGGCGGGAATGAGCTTGAGGACGAGGGAAGCCTGCCTTGCTCGTCATGGATGGAATCATTTAATTATTATAAATTGATATTTGATACAATAACCTCAGATTTGTACGTACCGACATAAGTTGTAGCTTGTGTGGCAGCATGTTCACCCACGCCCTGACGTCATTTGTACAATTCATTCAGGTGGATTCAACACTATGATGCGATTTGCTGAACTATTTATCAACTTAACTAGTAAATCCTAGTAAATATTTAGGAGAATGAAGAAGTATTGAGACGACAGACCACCGTGCATGTCTAGCTGACTCAACCATCGATGAGCTCCTCAACCTGCTGATGTCCAAGCCTGTCCGTCCGTCTGTCCAAATATGGTTGCTGGTGGTGCCATTTACAAGAGACCTGCTGATGCTGCTGCTGACATAATAATACACCAAGAAGGGCATGCAAACACAGATTTTTGTCGACAAAGGAAATATATTAATATCGTGGAAATACCAATTACACCCGGCCTCTGTAACAACGTAACATCATAAAGAGATTACGGATGCACACAGCCAAAAAAATAAGAAGAAGAAGAAGAAAAAATAATCATGCAATAGTGATCAATTCCTCTAGTTGCAGCACGAACCACCACCTAGACAACACCCGAAGTCCTACTTCTCCAAATGCGACGCCTCTAAGAAGGAAACAGTGTAGAAGCACTGTCAGTGCCCGATCCTAGATCTTAGGTTTTCACCCTGGAGAAGATCCGCACTCTCAAAACAATGCCTTCAGCAAGGTCACTGCCAAGCACAACCAATTAAGGCCACACCTTGGGCTTTCACCCTCAAAGTTAAGACTTTGTACTCCGCTTGTGTTGCCGCCCCCACTTGCCGATGCCGCTGCCACGAGTCATGAATCACCAAGCAAAGTCCTCATCGCCGCGAAGACTCAATCCGCTATTACAAGACCTCAGACCTTAGCCACCATGACATTCTTTGTCATTGTCTTCATCATGGAAATCGAAATACCGACGTGTCCCATACTATCAACAGACAACGAAGCTTCGCGTCACACCCTCCTGAAGTCACTCGGCCTAAAATAGGGGCGCACATGAACAAATCCCATCCGATGCAGGAATCTACAGGCGTCAAGCACCCGATGAAGATCTCCAGCGGAGCATTCCGAACTCGTCAACGGCCAGATCCATGAGGGTCGGCAACCGGCAGAACACCATCTTAGAGCAAAAAAAAAAAACCAAAGGACCGTGCCACTCGCCGGCTCCCAACAGCAGGCCGAAGATCTCACCGGGCACCACCGCTACCACCCGCACCACGCGGAGATGAGTAGCTGAGCCACACCGAGCCCCCCGAACCGGATGTCGTGCCACCCTCGCGGCCACAGCGGTAGTCGTGGTTGCTGGAAAAATTCGGGGCCGCCGTCCAGCGCCCATCTCCACCGTAAATACCATGCCATCCAGGGTCGCCATGGAGCTCCAGTGGGAGATCCCGCAACGCGAGATGGATGGTCCCCCGCCGCCATCAGTCACACGAGGAGGATGAGGACCCGCCACCGCCATCAGCCTCGCGGCCTTAGACCGGAGGCGTCCTTCGGCGGCGGCGAGGGGAGGAGGATCGGAGGAGGAAGGGGCGGCACGCTCGTGGGATCTGCCTACATGCAAGGAAAACCGACGACTATCAACTCCTCGCCAATCTTCCTCGCTCCCTCTGACGTCGTCGACGGGAGGGATGACTGCTGCACCGGGAGCCGACATCAGGTGGTCGTCGTCCAACGACGCCGCCGCCGCGGCCCAGCAGGAGCGGCGGCGGCTCCAGACTCAGTGCAGGCCGTAACGTGAAGTGGTCGGGAGCCCACAACTGGGCTGGACTTGAAAGCCCACGATATGCTCTGAGAAATTAAAAAAAAATAACAATTTAGAACGTATCATCGTGCTGAACAAAACTGTGTTTATTTTTGTTTTCCCCTACGGTTTTCTAGGGATCCAATCTCTCCACGAGTGATTGCGGTGAAGTCCATGTATCTTGGTCTGCCATCGAAGCTCGCTCTGCATAGCGGATTGTCGTTGGCCGAAACCCAGGTGCTGGAGAGTTTGAGGGATACTAGGCCGGAAGACGGGCGAGAACTCCATTGAACCTTATCATTTAAAGAAAGGAGAAGTCGTAACAATGTTTTTATAGGCAAACCTGCGGAAGGATCATTGTCGTGACCCTGACCAAAACAGACCGCAGACGTGTCATCCAATCCATTGGCCGGCACCGTTCGTCGCTACGCAAATGCCTCGACCACCTCCCCTCCTTGGAGTGGGAGTCAACACCGACGCGATGTCAACCTTGAGGACGGCCCACGGGGTCTTGAGCTGGTGCCGCTGTCAAGCAGGACCAAAAGTAAGTTGTCATGAACGCTCTGGCCAGCGAAAATGCACTTTAAAAAAAATTAGGGATGGAAGAAGCTCTCCCAGCGGCGCATGCCATCGCGGAAAACTCAAATATTGGGTTACCTTTTTTTTTCGTTCAAAATATTGGGTTACCTGTGGGGCGCACACCACTGGGACAAACAGGCTGGCCCATGAGAATGCACTTTGTTTTTCCTTTGGTTTTTCTCTGTTTTTTTTTCTTGTTTTTGCTCGGTTTTGTTTGTTTTTTATTTTTCTTTTGCATTTTTTTCTACTTATTTATACTTTCCTTTTCTAGTTTTAAAATTTTAAAATTCAGGAAGTTTTTTATGAAAATCATCCATGGACAATTTCTAAACTCATGAACCTTTTTAAAATCTAAGATATTTTGAAAGCTGCACGCATTTGGTAAGTTCAGGAACACTTTAAATTCACGAACATTTTCCAAATTGACGGATTTTATTTATTGAAATTCATGATTTTTAACAGTTTTAATGTACAATTTTTTTATATTTGGAAAAACCCGATCTGGTTTTCTTCTCTGGATGACAAGGTGCTGCCGAGCGTTTTTTACTTCTTTTTTTTGGGGGGGAAATACGAGGGTGTTTTACTGACCAGAGAGAAAGATGAGCAAAACAAAACAACGAGCGGAAAAAATAACAAAGGATGTACAGTACCAATGGTATGCATGTCGTTCATGATGAGGTAGGAAATCTGATTCGTGCACAGTACGAATATGCATCTTCAGCCAGGTTGATGGAGGCGTATGCAATCAGCCACTGACTTGGGATCTCCATTGGACATTGTTAATTTTTGGAAGTCCCAAGAATTTTCATCATCTGAATCTTCAGTCAAAGGCACTTGCTATTTTTTTTCCTTCCTGCTCGTAATCCGCCTCTGTCTGTAGAACCCGCTACGTCTCTCTCAGTGCGCTGTCTTGTTCTTGCTTCTGTCTTTGTGCTCTCCCTGCCTTGTTCTCTTATTCCATTCGCAATTGTCTCCTTTGCTTCAGATCCAAGCTCTACATTCTGAATAGGCTCATGTTGCAACATTCTGTATCTGTCTGTTTCAGGGTGTGGCATCTCAACAGACTCTACTTGGTGATCTCATTGTGTCAACTCATCGTGATGATCAAGGTAGATTTTCATAAACCATTTAGAAACATGGAATTTCACCTTCAGACTTATGCTATGCTTTACTGTACTAATACATCTGTATGCTTTTGTTTTTTGAGTCCAAAAGGAGGGGGATCAATGTTACTACTAATTAATCACAAAACTTCTCTTCTCTGTATCACATAACACAAGTTACTTGTCTTGTTGTGAATTCTAACAAAAAAATCATCATCTTGATTTTCATAACTAGAGATCTTAGCATGCATGTTAGCATCGAGTTAAATATCACTTCACACTAGATACATCCATATGTAGGCAAATCGATCAGTACTTATATGGTAAAATTAAGTATGCTGAGGAAAGGCAACAACAAGCATTTTCTTTTTCTACATACATGTTGCCCAAACTTGTATACAGAATCGATTGGAATAATTAAGCGCAACACGATTGCAATGAACGTAGTTTCTGAAAGGGTTACTTCAGGAATCAAATCCATCAACACGAAAGTTGAGTAGTACAAAATACAACAAGACTTTTGGCACCCTCAAGAACAGATTGGCAGGGCACCAAAACTGACGGAAAATTATCTTGGAGAAATGCAACACAAGTTGAAGATTACCAAGTACTGGACTGGCACTACATCTCTTATGCCACCATACATGTTCAGGTCATTTTCTTGTGACGATCTTTTTCTGAGATTGCTGCCCAAATGAAGCTTGCTATCAAGGGCCAAAACACCATCGCTGTCCGGATGATGAGAATGCGTGCGGATATCACCAGTGCTGGATAACCCATTCGACGAAATAAAGCTCTAGCTACAGCTTGGCCTCGCAGGGGGTCTATGTATCCACACAGACACAAAAGAGAAGCCACCACACACACTGCAATTGAAGTCATATGGGCAAATGGGTCCAACACCACATATAGGCCTAGCACAAAGGCTGTAGCCAAACTTGTGACCGAACAAAACGCGAAGACTACAGCTACGTCGAAGTGTTTGCTGCGCAAAGGCACGTCGACGATAGCTGTCCCAGAGTACATGAGGTTGATAGTAGTTAAACCAGAGCACCCGAATGCCAGCGAGTTGGCCGCGATGAATGCATCAAAAACATACCTCCTAGAAAGATTCGGTGTGCCATTGTCACTGTAATCCCCTGGTGGAGTGAAAGTTGCAGTAAACGCCACGGTTGCCATTAGCACTGACCCAATGCCCAATGTTTGAGTCGAAGCTGTCAGTTTGTCTGATTCTTTCTCTTCATCCTCTGCCTGAATGTACTGTTCTTCAAAGTGATCCAACCGGCGATTGCCATGTTTAGCACGACAATATATTAAAGCAGCATTCATCACAAATCTGGGGTTCTGCAAAAGCAAATATGAAATTTGTGTCAGCCACATGAACTAGTAATAGTACATTTGCCTTTGTGGGAGAATATTAAGCCTGAAATGGAAGGAAAGAAAGAAAGTACATTACCCATGCACAAAAACATCCAGCGCGAATCTTACTCTGCGATAGATCTAGAGGAGTTTCCCCCCTTTTATTTGTTAGATTTAACCACACTTCCGGATTCTCCAGGAGCAAACAAAAGATGTCCTGATGCCCAAGCATTACACTTAGGTGTAGTGCAGTGTTTCCTTCATTGTCTTGCATATTCAAAATCCATGATAACGATGGAGTTTGGCAAGCAAGTGCGACTATGTTCCATTTCTTCTTTTCGACAGCGACATGAAGGAAAGTTCCTCCCTTCATATTGCGCACACCAGCAATGTTGGGGCACTTGTCTAAAAATTTGACAATGGCTTTGTTCACACCTATGGAAGCAGCAATGTGTATAGGGAATAGTCCCTGACCATCTGACTGATACATTGGAGTTGGGTTAGCTTGCAGCACTGGATCAAATGGCATACCTGAATGCCAAGTACTATGATTCCATGGGAACCAAGGATGGAAGATAACTTGCAGCACAGGATAGAATGGCATGCTTGAATGCCAAAAACCATGAAACCATGTATACCAATGACGGAAGATCCAGAAGTGTACACCTCTTGCATGTAGAATTGATGTTGCGAAGTGAAGGGGGGTGCTCCCATTTCGGTCCTTTTGCGCTGTAAGGCCAATGTTCCATTCCAGTAGCATTTTTGTCATGGCTGCCAAACACCAAAAGTAATCACCACTTACTTTTTCTTTTATTTTTTTGCCTCCTTAATTCTAACAAAAAAATAAAATTAAACCACTATCAAAATTATTATGGATATTTAGCCACGCCACAGGGAGATGGTATGAAGATTTTTTTTTTCAAGGTTTAAACTAGGACTTGATATTTAGCACAGTTCGTTTGCCACAAACCAAGGAAGATATCGCTAACTATTCAGTTTCTAATCTTAAATCTAACTGCAAGATCAAGAATTATATTTGTATATCACCTAGCAAATTTTAGATAAGTATTACTGAACATGTACTACTTCTATGTCCAAACAGATGTTTTCAGAAAAGCCCTTATGCCAAGATTAAAAGAAGTAGCACATCGCGTGGATACTCATAATATAGGTCAATAAAATCTTTTTTATGTACTGTAAATAGTTATGTTAGCCATGTCGGCATGAAAATTTTATCTAGAAAATTCCCATATATCGTTTGGTTAGGATGTGCCTCACATATTTTCTTCTTTTCGACAAAGGGTGGACTTTATTACTTAAAATGAAGCATGAAGTGGATACAACTAAAAGAAGCACACACGCCCTTCTGCATTGTTAGGATGCACACAACCAACACCAATAAACACACACACACACACACACACACACACACACACACACACACACACACACACACACACACACACACACACACACACACACACACACACACACACACACACACACACACAAAAAAAAAAAAAAACCTGTCGGCAGATAGCAAAGTCATATAAGCCAAAGTTGTGCCTAAGTATGGAAAAATAAAAAACCCTGAAGTGATCAAATCTGCATCAACCATCTCATGGCACCACAAGGATAACGAGATTCTTAAACAGATCCGACCACTAAAAGTCAGAGTCTAGGTTTTCACCCTGAAGAACTAGTTCGCACATATTCGAGTAATGCCGGTAATGACACAAAAACATCGCATTGTCAGGTACAACCAACTCGGCTCAGACCTACGTTTTCACACGCAGCTTGAGACTGGGTACTCAAGGAGCACCACCATCGGAGTCAATCATGTGTTGCCGCCACCACTTTCCCAGCAGCCGCATGCTCTGGACTAGAAACCGACTGCTGCTTACCCTCTATGTCCAGTGATTGTCAATAGAATGCATCTACCCGTCGAAGGCAGCCACTGGATCTAGAAAGAGTAACCCTTGCAAAGATCTTTCGGTCGCCAACGCAATCCGTGGCCAGGTCGACGCCGCAGGACGGAGTGGTCATCATGGACCAACACCTACAACGGAGATCCTCACCACTGGCTGCCCCCACGCCAATCCTGAGCTCCAACGTGCAGCTCTGGCCAATTGCGGATGACCCACGGCTGGACCCTCACACATACTGGATTTGGCCGCAAACCATGCCACACCCGCCGATCTGGAAGTTTCGCGGGAGCCTAGCCGGAGGATCCTGGTCCAAATCGGCGACCTGGGACAAGCCATGGCCGGCAATGCCCACGTACGTGCCCATGGCCGCCGCTACCAAAGGAGTCGATTCCTCAACGCACATAATTTTTGTTTCTTCAATTTATTTCTTTATTAACCCATTGACATGTGGGACTGGGTAGGCAGAGAGGGAACACAACAAGCTAATGAGGTGTCACTTGGACGGTTTGACCGGTCAACTAGACAAAATGTGAAGCTCTACGGTAAGGCAGTGACCGTATAATCACCAACAAACGTATATAGTTATTGTATTCTTAACTATATTGGCTAAAGTGAGCTATCAACAAAAGTTCAATGACTACTAATGCATTTTATTCAATCCAGTATTGTAGTCTTCGTCCAATAGTGGAGTACTCCGCTTTTTTATTGTGGCAGGCTGGAGCACTAAATTGATAGTGCTAGATGATACCTCGCACGTTGTTGCCAGATTTTTTTTACAATATATTTATTAGCATTTGGTTGTATGGGACATGAATATTTGTAGCAATAACATCAGAACTAATCTCTACTCCTAATGTCTCAGTTGGTAGGTCGCGTTCCGGGTTTTATTTTCGTCCCACCTCACCCGGTCTTTTTTGGTACTTCTTTCGTACTTCCCCCTCCTCCTCTCACCGAAAAACCAAGGAAAACCCCGCGATCGAGTCCCGCACACGCCCAACCTCCCGTCTCACGCTAAGCCGCATAGAACCAAAAAAACCTCAAGCCGAGTCCCCCGCCCGCCCCCACGCACTCCAGGCCCTAACATCCCGTCGCACCAAGACAGACGAACCAAAAAAATCTACGAATAGTCCGCCGGTTATTTTTTGCTGGTTTTTATTTCACCTCACCATTTTCATTGGTTTTATTTTGCTGGTTTTATTTCGTCTCCCTCCCACCTGTCTTTTCGCTTCACCACCCACATAAACCCATCAGATTAGTTAGCATAAAAAATCGCAATCAATCAAGTATTGATGATCAGATTAGTTACCATATAAAAAATAAATCGCAATCAATCAAGTATTGATGGGATATTTCCTTATATTGATGTGATTTCCCCTTTTTTATCATCAATCGTCTCTACTGCCTAAAAATGCGTAGCTTTCCTTTTCGCTTCACCACCCACATAAACCCATCAGATTAGTTACCATATAAAAAATAAATCGCAATCAATCAAGTATTGATGATCAGATTAGTTACCGTATAAAAAAATAAATCGCAATCAATCAAGTATTGATGGGAAATTTCCTTATATTGATGTGATTTTCCCTTTCTTATCATCACTCATCTCTACTGCCTAAAAAAATGCGTAGCTTTCCTTTTCGCTTCACCACCCACATAAAACCATCAGATTAGTTACCATATAAAAAATAAATCGCAATCAATCAAGTATTGATGATCAGATTAGTTACCATATAAAAAATAAATCGCAATCAATCAAGTATTGATGGAATATTTTCTTATATTGATGTGATTTTGCGTAGCTTTCCTTTTCCTGCCAACCGACCGCGTCCCGTCTCCCAACATCCGCCCTCGCTGCTCTGCCTCCCGCATGAAAAAAACCCTCTCATTCGACCTCCCCCAAACCCCGCATGATGAAAAAACCCAGCCGCCTGCTTCCCCTTCTCTTGACCGCTCCATACGTCCAGATCGCGGCCCCATCCCCATCCTCCTCTCACGTCACGGTGGCCGATGGACTACCGCCACCACCCTCCTACTCTCTCGCCGCCGCCATCCTCCCGCTCGCTCGCCGCCGCCGTCGCCACCAATCCCGGCGAAGGCGCCGTTGCTGCTATGTCGCCTCCTTTCCCCATCCAAGCCTGACCATGGCAACGGCGCCCTCTCATGTGTCCCGCGGTGAGGTTTGGGGAGGCGCGACCACAATCCAGTAGGGATCTCACCGCGGACCTGTCCGCTGGGATGGGTGTTGCCTCCGTTGCGAATGGGATCTAAGGGAGGGACTACTTCGTCGTCAAGGTCGGTGAGGCAGCGGCCGATTGGGAGCCCGGTTGTGAACATGGGAGTTCGTCCCCATGGAGGCGGCGGCCGTGGAGATTGGATGTGAAGCAACCCCACTTGCCGGTGGTGGAGGCTTGCCGTCCATGTGATCCTTTCTTCTCCCGGTATCCCCATTCCTTGCCTCCCATTACAAAAGCGAGCATGAGAGCAGGGGCTGATTTTCATCACTTCATTTCTCATATTTTTAGTTGCTTTTTTGAGATTATACAAGATGCTCCCGATCTGTTTTATCAAATTACTTGGATCGTCTTATGGAATTGACAGCCATCACATTTTTTAGCTCATGTTATTTCTTAATCCTTGTCCCACTAGGCATCCACTACATGTTTGGTAATGACGTGATGTTGAGGCGGCTAGGAGAAGCTAAGCAGCCAGATCAAGGGCTATCGAGATGGACACAGGAGCCAAGCAATAGTTCTTCATTAAATTTTGGTTATTATCTTTTCTATTGTTACGATTGTGGGATGGTTGATTTTGACTCGTGTAACATTTGCATTTGTTTCCCCAGCTTGTTGGCGTGATGCGTGTATCGCGGCAACTAATCAAGAGCGAGGCGTACACATCGAGCTATGTTGAATGTAGCGAGCCAACCACTTAATTGGGTGTGTTCACACGAGGGATGGGAGAGGATAGGAACATTAACATTTTTCATGATTTGGATGAAAATTTCAGTTCATAGTTTCTCCGTACGTGGCAACACACTAACGGTACTCATGGGCTTAGGATGAAAGTTGCACCAGCAGAATCAGTAGATTGGATGGGAAGGCGGTTGTTGCCCTTGTCCCTTGGTGCTAGCCTACCGTGGTGGCCTCACTAACTTGCTCATTGCGAATACGAGTTCGTGGGGTCGCGAGTTGCTTCAGATTTGTTTTTATCACTTTTTACAATATTTATTGATGTATCCCTAACTCATCGAGTCATTTTTAGCTTTGATTTCCCATATACGCCAGCCTAAATATCCCATGGTCAGAATATTTGCATGGTTAGTGGACATTGTCCCTTTCTTTCTAATGTTTAATATTTTATATTGCCGATAGAAATAATTTTATCCGCTTGATTTAGGAAGTGCACATAGGTAGGTCAACATATTTTGTAGCTCTTTCGGATGTAAAAGCATATGTTGCATAAGAAATTATTATCTTCCAAGCATACTCACATTTCACTAACAAATAGGGGGAGGTTCAGACTTCAGAGCAATGATAAAAAGGTTTATTCCTCACTCTTTTGTTGGAATTTTAGTTCCAAGTTAACATGATTTCTTATCCGCTTCATAAGTCATGCATCTGCTTAATTAGGTGATAAGTAGGGCTATTGTGGGGTTTGTTTAAACTCCAGCATAAGGAATTCTGGTTTAAGAAAAAAGACTTTTGGCTTCTTTAATTACAAATTGATTGCAACATCGTGTTAGTATGTGATTTCTCACATCTGGTTGTAATATTTGTGAAGACGCATTGCACGCACGCACTTGAAGCGGGCCCGTGGCACGCACGGACGGCGCCGACGCTGACCCGGGCCACCTCCTCCGCGTATTCTTGGAGCTGTGGCTGGCCGATTTACATGAAATTAATTCCCTCAGTTCTGGTGGCAAATATAATACACATAATCCATATTGTTATGCACTAGCGTGTGCGTGTGAAATAGATGGATTATGGTCCCGTGCCCAATAAGATGGATATGTGTGTGTGTTAGATAGAGGGAGAGGGGGAGAGAGAGTGAGGAAGAGGGAGGGAGTGTGTGTGTGTGTGTGTGAGGATTTGATGGTAAAAAAGGTCGCCAATGTCGTAATATTGAACTCTTTAAGTTAACGTGGCCCCGTTGCAATGCACGGGCGTTCTTCTAGTACCTTACAGTGCTGGACTGCAGCGCTGTGCGAGCCAGGGCTGGGGCGAGAGTTAAGCCAAGGTGAGCTGGGCTACAGCGCTCGGAAGAACTACTCTTTTCTTTTCCTTTTTTTTCTCTACCTTTTCGTAATTACAGAAATTGAGAAGAACAAAGGCAAGGAAAGAAAGGGCTAGGACTTCTAGAAAAAGGTGAAACTTGTTGAGAGTGCTTTCTGGAATATTTGCAAACCTACAGAGGTGTTTCCAGCAATTTTGGATGAAGTTGAATTCAAATTCATTTGAATTTAGATAAATGGATTTGAACTAGATGTATACTTTAGAAGTGTCCGAAAATCAAGAGATTTTGGTGGAGCTTGGGAATAAGATGGAAGAATTTTGACCAAGGTTTGGGGGGCAAACTTGTAGAAAGGCATGCGAATTATGGAAAGCTTTTAAAGGGAAAGGAAAAGCACTTAAATAAAATAAAAAGAAGGCTCAAAAGAATTTCTAAAAATGTTCACTATTATTTGTTTGATGTTCGATGTCATGATGACATTCTGATTCAAAAATAAAATAAAATAAAAATTAAAAAAATAAGGAAAGAATAAGAGAAATTGGTCTCCGGCTGTTACAACACTCCCCCACTTATAATAGATCTCATCCCGAGATCTAGAAAAGAAAGAGGAAGAGGTTTAGATATATAGTTGCATCATTTTTTGTGGGGTTATATAGTTGCATCATTGACAAAGTAATAAAGATACCAAATAACCTTGGAGGTTGGAAGACATGAAAAAAAAGGCCACATGGAACAAGAGAGAACTTTGACAACACTCCGGTTGAAAAGACAAACAATGGATCCAACATGAAGTTAACAAGATTGAAAGAACTTCAAAATAAAGGAAGAACACGATGCTCCCAAAACAATTGAATGGAAGGTAGATACTTGGAACCAATTGAATGGAGAAGAAAACAACACCTCCTATGACAAGGAACTTGAAAGGGCATCCTGACAAGGAAGGCATGAACGTAGTTGTTGACAACTTAACAACCAAAAGATATGCTTCTTATGGGCTTATGAAAAACATCCCAAAACTATGAGGTGAGAACCCGTAGTAACGGAAATATGATGCTTGAGAGCAACAAAGATAGGAAAAACTTCTTCACTAAGAGAATTATCTTGAGATGTTTGATGTTTGTTTGTTGGACTAAATCACGTCCACTAAAGATATGGTTGTCAAGCGCACTGATGGCCATGGGTAGGTATACTACGAGTATGAGGTGATAGGAGCTACCACACGCACAATCTCATCTATGCAACATGTATATGGAGCTAGCTATTTTGTTTTCTCCTGTTTCAATGCATGGGCATGTTTTTCGAATGAGAGGTGTTTCCCCCTGGTTCGGTTCACCCCCCCCCCTCCCACACACACACACACCGTATATTGGCAGTATGGTCATTTCATGAAACTGTATACTACGAGGCATCGTACCCACTTTTATCAAACTAGCCGAACCACACACACACATGCCGAACGTGAAAAAACCCATGTTCATTCGCTGTCTGAACCCCTGGTGAAAAAAAACCCCAAAACACTAGCCGAACGTGACGCAACGTGCATTCGCTGTCTGAATTCTTTCAAATTTTGCATGGAGGCCTACCATGAGCATGCCCGCATGCTAAAAAAATTTGGGGTCATTTCATTCATGTCAAGAAACACCTCATGTTTGAAGGTGCTGGTTCGGGTAGGCCGGTAGGGTAAGGCTTTTGTTATTTGCAATTGCTATCATTATCAATCAACATGAAAATATCTTATAGCTGAAATATTTCTTGAAATTTGTCGACAATTTTGGAAACTCAAATTGTGTATGAAAAGTTTGTAAACATGATTCTTTTCCCCCAATATTGTTAATAAGTTCCCAAAATTTATGTTGTACACAAATTGCAAACCCAATACTTTTTTAAAATATTATAACAATTTTAAAATACAAATATTTATTAAATTTATGAATAAAAAATTCAAAAATTGGAAATTCTAATTTGCAAAAAATTATTTGCCAACAATATTATTTTTTGGTAGTGCAAAAGTATTTCAAAATTTAAAACAGGTTCAAAATGAATAATAAAATTCCAAAAAAATGAAATTAAAGAAAAAGAGA
This sequence comes from Aegilops speltoides, assembly GCA_021437245.1. Lineage (NCBI taxonomy): Eukaryota > Viridiplantae > Streptophyta > Magnoliopsida > Poales > Poaceae > Aegilops > Aegilops speltoides. The sequence goes on from CM038143.1 coordinate 578,701,287, forward strand.
AAACGAAAAAAATGGAATAGAAAAAATGTACGCCCACGCCTTGTCCAATCGGGTGACAACATCGCCTCCCTCGGCTGCCTTTTGAGCCGGCCCAAGCATTCACCAATTTGAGAAAAGTTTATCAATTTAGAAAAAAGAATATTTTTGAATTTGAAAAAATTATGGGATTTTATTAAACGTTTGTAAAAGTTCAAAAGAGTTCCTAGATATGGCAAAAGTTCATCAATTTGAAAATAAAGTTTTCGAATTTAAGAAAATGTTCACGAATTTAAATGGAAAAATGTTCAGGTAGGGCATTCAGGTTGGCCGGAAGGTTCCATCTCAAAGTACCTTTTTCGACATCGTTCAAATGGACCAATTGTTTTCTACGGCCTTGTATCACCATTCCAAGGCATCATGGTAAGTTTTTGTGATTTTGACAATTCTGTATTTTCAAATAATGTTGGTGCTTTCAGGATTTATTTGAAATTTAGAGAATAATCTTATATTCAAACTTTTTCTACACAACAAGAAAAAATGTTCATGGAAATTCAAAATAAATTGGTTTTAATTTTTTGTTCTTAATTTCTGATTTTTGCTAGAAAATTTCAAAATAAATGTTCACGGAAATGACCATCCTACCCTTTATTACGAAGGGGTACAGAGAGATCTCAGCCGTTAATGTGTTTAGAGGTGTACCAAAGCAAAAGTGTACAAAAAAAATGAAGGAAACAAAACGGTTCACAGCATACGGGCCTGACAGAACACGCACGGGCATGTTTTCTAGTAGTTCTTCTAATTAGTGAACCGAGAAACAGGACCAAACAGTTAATTTTGCAGGGATGGACTTAATAAGGAGCCTAAATAAATGTAATGTGAGAGGAATACCCTAATTGATATATGTTACCTTGGCTACGAAGAGCAGCAGCATGCAATGCATTTTGCCCATCCGGTCCAGAATACGAGAGATAGCCACCGCTCTTCTCATACAGTGTCTGTGCAATGTCGGGCCGATCATGCAAGACGGCGAGGTACAACGGCGACGTGCCGCCGTCCTTGGGGAAACAAGCCAATTCCGAGTCGGCCGCCATTAGCAGCTCAACGATGTGGTCGCTCCCAATGCGGACAGCCTCGTGCAGGGCCGTCTGTTTGCACCCATTCTCCGTCCTCACAAGCTCCCTCAGCCTGTCTTCGTCATCGCCTCGAGCTAGGGCGACGAGGTGGGAGACCATGGAAGATCTCCCGGCCCTGGCGGCGCAGTGGAGGGGCGTGTCGCCGTGGCTGTTGACCTTGTAGAGGAGGTGCCTGGCCTTTCCGTGGACGAAGCTGGCACAGCGCAGGTATCTGGTGCCATCTCCATTGGTGGCCACCACATGCAACGCGGTGTCCCCTTCAGCGGTGACGCCCTCTAGGAGCGAGGGCGAGGGCGAGGGCGAGAGCGACGCTGGATTTGAAGCCATGCCAACGCCCTCCTGGTCGTCGGTGCCCCCATGCTGGAGCAACTCCTCAAGGAATGCTGGAGTTGGCACCCCGTCTGCCCACACGGCCGGACCTTCCCCGTCCACAAGAAGGCGCAGTGCTTCCGGGGAACCAGAGAATGAGGCCGCCAGCAGCATTGGATCCATGGTCGCCATTGCCATTGGTCTTCTCAGGTCCCAAGAGGCAAGAGGGACTACTCACTACTGCATCTACTACAATTCTGCATGCATGCTCAATTGCTCAGCTGCCTAAGCCTGTAGTAGGCTTGTACCATGTGCCTGCTGGCAAATATAGTTGGGAACTGACTTTCATCATCACCCAAAGCAAATTATTCCCTATCCCTCGTCCCTACTACATCTGCACTTTGGATATCTTTCCTTCCATCGCTAGCTCGCGATAGGCGCCATGCATGCAGGATGTGTCTGCTGGCAAATAGTAGTAAGTTACTTTCATCATCACGCCAAAATTAGAAAAAAAAAAGGTTAACTTCATCATCACGCAAAGCAAATTATTCCCTGCTCCGTACTACATTTGTGCAAGTGCCAAGATGCACTTTGGATGCTACTTTTTCTTTCGTTCCATGGCAGCGATAGGTGCCGTACGTCACTACTAGAATCTGGTTTTGTGATGAGTTCCAGAACTTCGCCGAGTTCATTCTATCATGACCTCGGCAAGACTACCGAGTTTGATTCAAAATCGGATTCGGCAGAGCTGTGACTTTGCCTGGTTCCAATGAAAAACGACTCGGTAGAATCTGAAATTCGCGAGTTCCGGGCCGAAAAAACTCGATGAAGTATGACATGTGGGGCCTGCTGTAGAGCTGGTGACCGAGCCGTGACTGCGGTGTTTCTTACCGGAGTTTCGACCAATAGAGACTCGATAAACATTTTATATTTTATATTTTTTATATCAGAGTGCCAAGGGTCTTGCTTTGCCGAGTTCCCGACAGAATGAACTCGGCAAAGATAGCTACTGGTTTAGTCCCACCTCGCCGCATTAAGTCCATCAATTCTTGTTGTGTGAACAAGATAGCTTGACACTAGATTGCATTCCATCAACTGATCATTGTTCATTGAGTGTCAAGTTCATCTTGTTCATGCAGGTTGATAGTCCTACCATAATGAAAAAGATTTTTATTTTTTCATTCTATTTTAAATAAATGTACAGAGAATCCGCCAGCCTCGCATTTTCAAATTTGAAGCACGCATTAAAGATCTAACGGCCCCAACTAGTTTTTTCTAATTTTGTATCCCATGCCTAGTTTCTATTGTAAACTGAACTCTCCCATCCCATGTCCACCATGGCTGTGTTTTGTCTTCAATAAAGGACACTTTCATTGCATTGATATATCTAGATGATAAAACTGCACAGAGTGAATGACTTGACTCTGCATAGCACGATGCACACAGTCAACATAACAAAACAAGTATCGTTTTACACCAAAAATGAAAAAGGTCGGCCTAAGATAGGGTAGATCCTATCCAAAAATTACACCACCATTCATGATGCGAGAAAACCTCCCTTGCCGAACAAGGTCTGGCATTTCATATTCCGTGCATGCCGTGGAGGCAGTCGAGCAAACATGGACCCCGGCTGGTGCTATTGATTTGGCCATGTAGGCTGGTCCTTCCAATTTTGGAAAGGTTTCATTTGGGTTTTTTCTTCTCTTATTTTTCTCTCTCATTTTCATGTTCTATTTTCCTATTCGTTTTCATATTTGTTTATTAAAAAATCATTTTTAAATAATTTATAAATTTAATATTTTTCAATTTTGGGAACATTATTAAATTCTTCAACATTTTTGCAAATTATAAATATCTTCTTCAAAATTATGAACTTTTCTTAAAAACCCATGAAGAGTTTTTCATATTTGGGAACATCTTTTGAACCAGAAACATTTTTTAAATCCACCAATAGTTTAAAAAAATTCGTGGTCTTTTAAAAAAAATAACAATTGTAAAACTTGTGAACATTTTTTTATAATGATGAATATGATTTGTGTACAATTTTTAATTTACAAACATTTCTCAAATTGTTGAATGTGTTTTAAAAGTAGTGAAATGTTTTGGAAATTCACAAAAATAAAAGTCCTAAATGTTTTTAAATGTTTTTGAAAATTATTTTTATAAAATGTTGGTTCCAGTGCTGTCATGCAAGACCCATGACCCTACCAGATCCTTACAGGCAGGGTCCACTTGGAAAAAAAAAACCTTTGAAGCAATCCTAGGCCTCTATGCCTTGGGAGCTTAGTAATTGTAACTTGTAAGGATACAACAGATAGAGTAGAGAATTTCAAGACTATGCTATATCAGCATTGTATTTCTAGCTATTCCACCTAAGAATAATAAATTGTGTTAGTATGTGACCATACGTACCAGATGCTTAATATATGTAAAAGCGAAAACTGGGTATTTGTGAATTTTTTTATTGACATTTATAGTACTATATATTTCTTGCATGGATGCATAGCTTTCAAGATTTTGTACTCTTAAGAATAAGATGGTCATACGTGAGCAGCTCATTTTGGTAAGCAATTATATTCAAAGTAAGTATATCTATTTGCATTTCTTAAAAGATAATCAAACCTTTTGAAATTATTCAGAATTTGAAAAATATTCACAAATTTTAAATGTGTTCCTGAATTTTTGAAAATGTTAATGAATTAAAAGATATAAAAACAAAATAAATAAATAAATAAAACCGCTAGAAGAACATAGAAATAACAAGTAGAACATTCCGAAACCTTCCAAAACTGGAACCCAAAAACAGGACTGAAACCGCTTTTTCTTGTATAAATAAATGCATTCTTGGTAACTTTGTCAATGTAGTTAAAACCCCCACATTTTTTAGAGAAAAGTTTTGTGAACCAAGGCTCAATGCAAGAGGCCCAAACAGACAAAGCATGGGCCCTTTTTGGCCTGCCCACATGAGAGCAAATTTTTGAGCAAAATCTTCTCTTTTTCATTATCCTCCTCTCTGGTTGTCATGTAGAGATCGAGTCCCTAAACTTGCATCAGATCCATGTCGTCTCGGATTGTAAGCCGGTGATTGATGACATCAAGTAGGGCAGCGGATCAAACTATAGAGCTATTATACATGAAATAAAAGAGTACTATGGAGTTTTAGTTTCCCTAATTTCATTCACAAGTTTAGAAGCTCATAATCTAGTGAAGCATGCTTTATATTTAGGGGTTGGTCGCCATGTGTGGTTAGGGCACCCCGGTGAACTTCTTTTCGTCCTTATAAAAATTGTGATGGTTGAATAAAAGCTCCGCATGATTGTCTAAAAAAATGCATAGGTTGAGTCGAGTGCCAGAGAAGAGAATCATCATGCGTGATGCGGCCGCGACTTCCCGCCACCAAATTCAAACAGGCCACCGTGCGTCCTCGTCCTCCGACTACCGCCCGCCTTCTCTCCGCCGCCACGTCTCCCTCCGACTCCGATGCATGCCACCTCCATCAGCAACAACAGCTCGAGCACCACATCACGCGCGCGGCGACCTCACGCACGCCAGCACCAGTTCGACGGAATCCCAGACCCGGACGCGCGAGCCCTCATCTGGGCCTACTCCTGCCGTGGCCCCGCCCACCCAACAAGTACACCTTCCCCTTCATCCTTCAGGACCTCCGCGCAGGCCGCGCAGGCCATGGAGCCAACCTCTTTGTCTCCACCGCCCTCATCGACCTCTACATCAAGTGTGCCTGCTTTGGCCCATTCACAGAATTTCCTCAATCAATGATGATAAAGACGCTCAATCAATTTGTGGCAGCTATATAACATTTTTTTTCTCAATTTTCACAGGATTTTTTCTGTGTTTTCACCGATTTTCTTCATTTCTTTATCTGTTTTTCATCATTTTTGTTTCTTTCCTTGTTTTCACTGTTTTTTTCCTTTTCTTCTTCCTTTTCTTTGATTTATATTTTGTATCTTTTTTTTCATCAGTTCTCTTAATTTATTTGTTTTTCTCGGTATTCAATGTTTTCCATTCTTTTCGCAATGTTTTCTTTGTTCTTTTGATTCATTCATTTCTTTTTTGGTTTTCGATGGCCCTCTTTGTTTTTCTTTGTTCAAATGAATAATTGTTGACCATGTATTAAAAAAAGTTACAAATATATATAAAAATGTTGGTCCTGTACAAAAAACATAGAACGTACATTAAGTAAAAGTAGACATTAAAAAGTTATTAAAAATATAACTTAACTATTTAAGAGTATTTGCATGTATATAAAAATGTTTCTTATATAAAACGTATACAAAAATATAAATGTTAGATAAACATAATTATTGCCATTAACAAATGGTCAGCGATTATCAACCTTTTATAAACATCTTACATTTTTAAATACATGAACAATATTGCTATACACGATCATTATTTTTGTAATACATGATTAACACGTATAATACAAATATTAAGATTTCACTAAAATACATATTTGATGTCTACAATTTTCATAAAATTGTACATTTTAATACATCTGTAACATTTGGGTTGATCTTTTCCAAATACATTATTTACTTTTTTTATGACATCACTTACAGTTTTTATTTTATTCTTATTTTCGTAAATATAGTCATAAACATTGCATTGCATGTTATCATCATTTTTCATATACATCTAAAATAATTATTTTATATGAGTTTATCATTTTTTGTCATATATGGTTAATATTTTTAGTAAAATCACGATAATTTTTTGTCATATATGATCAATCAATCGATCTATACCTGAAAAGAAAAATCTTTGTTGAATTTGTGTATCATTCCACCGCAGAACAGGCGTGGGCATTATCTACATGACAAGAATTCTGAACAAGATTAGGGACTGTAGTGCAACTAACTGATTAGCCGACCATAAGTCTACAAAGCTGGGGCCAGACACAAGCTTCCGACGACAATTCTACCAAGTTGGGGCCTGGATGCCCTAACCTTGTAAATATAAAATCTGGGCAATTAATTGCCTGTTGTTAGGTCTTTGGGTGAAGCCAAGTCTCCTCTTGGTTATCGTTCCTTACTAAATGTAGCCAATTGCAGAGTGAGACGACTAAGATCATGTCAATAGCTTGTAGCCTATCACACACCACATACATGGCTTGCACGCGTATCACTGCATAAAATAAAATGTAGGATCAAGCTAGGATATCTCGACATCGCAGTCTGTCAGAGTGGTATATATAACTAATCTGTCAATCAGACACAACATGTAAGTAGGATATCCCACGACGTACTAATTCATACGACCACTACTAGCTGTTTGTATTACTAGTAAAAATGCCCGTGCGTTGCAAGGGAAGAAAAAAATACGCATGCCCCTATCTCAATAAACATCGTCTCAAGATCTCCATAGGTCCACGTCCTTTTGTTCAACATGACGCCCATCTGTGTCACTGGCTATCCTCCTTCCCACCGTCATATTATTGCTATTTACTCTGGGAAAAATCATTTTTTTATCTTAATCCACTATACATTTTTTATTTTGTATTAATCAAACTGCATTAGTTAATTATTTAATTTAACCGACCATGCATTAAGTTTTAATGTTTGTTACCCTGCAAAAAAAAGGTTTTAAAGTTTGTGACCGACCATGCACTAATTGTGTTTGTACTTATAAAATAAAATGGTATTTTACCCCATTAATGTTTGTGAACTGAAACAAAGTAAAGTGAAGCAATTGCCACACGATGGAGTTTCTAGACTTGCACTAACTTTTCTTCTCCAGCTATAGTCATGCTCAAACATAGGGCATACGAAAGGGTACGTACAGATAGTGAATCTAGGAAAATTGTGCGTATTCACATTTTACCTCATTAATATTTGTGAAAATAATCATGTTATTTATTTTCATCCACTGTACATTTTTTGATTTGTTTATTAATGAAACTGCATGTGTTAATTATTTATTTTAACAGCCATGCATTAAGTTTGAATGCTTGTGAGCGACCAATTTTTTACACTTCCGTAACCAATTAATAACTTGATGACAAAAAGAGCCGAAAAGATGCGTCCTCTTTGACATGTACTCCTAACTCCAGTCGGCTAAAAAAGAGTTCACGTCTCCTTTCTTTTCCCCACTTTAAACTTGATAGAAAAAATATGATAGAAAAGATCCAATTCGCTGCCTACTTTTGTTTCTGTTCCCACGACTTTGTTCTAGCAGTAGAAACTTTCCTACTATTAGGCTGGTTGTAACGGGGAGTATCATATACTAGTATCATGCATATGATACTAGTGTATGATATTACCTCCGCATAGTATCATATATTAGTATCATGTTGTACTCTATTTATTGCCATGCATGACACAAAGTAGCATAGCATTTAATATGATATGGTATCATGATGTGATACTACACCCTCTCTTTCTACATTTAATATGCTATGACACCTCATCAAAATTGCCTAGTTGGCATGCATGATACTAGCTATGATACTACCATTACGACCAGCCTTAGGAATCTCTCTTAATTTCCCTCATTCAACTGCCCACCGTATTTCTTAGGAATAGCACACATGCAAGCGTGTCTTAGGAAGGAATCTCTTAATTACCCATTTAATTGCCCATCATATTTCTCAAGCATGCATTAGGAATCCCGTTCCTTAATTATCCCACAATACTCCCTCCGTCTAGGTGTGTAAGACTAGCCACAATGGTGAGTAACATATACATAGTGGATAGTAACATAAGTGTGGTAACATGCAAAGCTTCATTTATTAGGTTATAGACTCATATTGTATTGGGACATGTGATGTTACAGTAACTAGCTAAGTTACTATAACTACCTCTCTCCTCATTAACTCACTGCCACATAAACAAATTTGCTGAGTTGGACTCGATGTTACTGCTGAAGTTACTCCCACTGTGCTAGTCTAAGTCATCTTATGAAAACCAAATAATCCCAAAATACTTAGGCGTGATGCATTAACTTCTACCTCGTTTCCTGTTTCTTTCACATATCAACCAATAAGAGACGAGGGGTGTGCATGCTTTTAATGACTTGAGACTACTAAATACGGCATGCAGTAGTTAGTTCATTGCATGCGATGCTATTGATTAGTAAATAAACATTAATGTCTCTCGTTTCCCCTCCTTCTTGGTCATGGTGCACAACCTAAGATGACTTACTCACCTAGACGGAGGGAGTAGTATTGATTTCTTTTTGCCCCATTCGATTGCCCCATAATATTTCCGTGGTACACAATCCTCCTTTTCCTTTTCTTTCAAGAATCCTTACTTCCTTCCTTTCTGGGCACCAACTACAAATCCTCCGATCACCAATTTCCGAGCCGGCTTATTAAGGTGATTGATGATAGGTAATCTGAACACGTATATAAATTGATAGCTGCCTACAAAAACTTGTGCGAAAGATGATCGTGACCTGGCCACATAACTTTGCATCAAAACAATTTAGCACACTACAATCACAGATACTAACACACACGCACATACATTCAAGTCATGTGGTTGATGGGACGTGTCCTCCCATTGAACAAACATCGTTGCAAAAGCCTGAAATAGATCCCATTTTTTTTAGTTTTGTAAAAATGTTCCACAATTTCAAAAAAATGTTTGCTATTTCAAAACTAATTCTGGCTTTTCTTAAAAAATATTCTCGTTTTCAAAAAATGTTTGTTATATAAAAAAGTATTCTCAATTTTAAAACATGTTTCTGTTTCCAAATTTCTTCAAAATGTTAGAAAAAAACAAGTATAGTTTACAAAAAAAATCTAAATGCAAAATAATGTTTTCATTTTCCAAAAATTGTTTGCAAATTTAAGAAAATGTGTGTGTTTTCAAAAGATGTTCGTACATTTGAAAAGAAAATGTTCATGTTTAAAAAAAGTTCAATAATTGGAAAAGGTGCGTGCATTCTCTAAAAAATGTTTATGTTTTAAAAAAATGCTTCAGTTTTTTCTTCTCCTTTTTCAAAGCTGACCAAAAAAACTATGATGCCATGTATTCTGGTTCGCTACAGTGGTTTGCCGGTCACTGCAGTATTTCCGAGTGCATGCGAAAGAAGACACGCAACAACGCGGGTGCCTTAATGCGCCGGCCTGGTTCGCAATGTGGGGCTACACAGTTCCACCTCTTGCCTTGCACGATGGGCTGCGTGGGCCTGTAGGATTTATTAGGAATTTCTGAAACTGCTATTGGGCTTGGCCCAAAATAGGCAAAATTTCAGCAATCCCCCACCAGATCCCAAAGGCACACAAAATTTGACAAAACGTGTATTATGTGACATGCATGTCGGTACGACCATGGAGTCGAATAATGCGACTTTCTTTGAAGATATCTATTGCATGAAGGATATGGCTACCTCATCTAATCAGGAGATGCCTAGTTCATCAAATCAGGAACCAGTTACAATTACTGAACCTGCCATTTCGATGGAACACTTTGAAAATCCTGTGGAGGATAATAGTGAAGTTCCTACTATGAGCAAGAGACAGAGGACTGCAAAGTCTTTTGGTAATGATTTTCTTATGTATCTAATAGATGACACTCCCAGTTCTATTTCAGAGGCCTATGCATCTGAAGATGCTGACTACAGGAAGGAAGCGGTCCGTCGTGAGATGGATTCCATCTTGGCAAATGAAACTTGAGAGATAACTGATCGTCCTTATGGGTGCAAACCTATATGATGCAAATGGGTATTCAAGAAGCTTAGGTCTGATGGTACTATTGAGAAGTACAAGGCTCGGCTTGTGGCTAAGGGTTATACCCAAAAGGAAGGTGAAGACTTCTTTGATACTTACTCACCTGTGGCTCGACTGACCACTATTCGAGTACTACTTTCACTAGCTGCCTCACATGGTCTTCTCCTTCATCAAATGTATGTTAAGACTGCTTTCCTAAATGGAGAGTTGGACGAGGAAATTTATATGAAACAACCAGATGGGTTCGTAGTAGATGGTCAGGAAGGAAAAGTGTGCAAGTTGCTGAAGTCTTTGTATGGACTCAAGTAAGCACTCAAGCAGTGGCATGAGAAGTTTGAAAGAACTTTAACAGTTGCGGGCTTTGTTGTAAACGAAGCTGATAAATGTGTGTACTATCACCATGGTGGGGGCGAGGGAGTTATCCTTTGCTTGTATGTTGATGACATACTAATTTTTGGAACAAATCTGAATGTTATTAAGGAGGTTAAGAACTTCCTATCTCGTTGTTTTGAGATGAAGGACTTAGGAGTGCCTGATGTCATTCTGAACATCAAGTTGTTGAGAGATGATGATGGTGGGATCACATTGCTTCAATCTCACTATGTGGAAAAGATCTTTAGTTGCTTTGACTACAGTGACTGTAAGCCCTCTCCAACTGTTGGGTAACGTAGCAGAAATTCAAAAATTTTCTTACGTGTCACCAAGATCTATCTATGGAGAAACCAGCAACGAGTAGAAGGAGAGTGCATCTACATACCCTTGTAGATCGCTAAGCGGAAGCGTTCAAGTGAACGGGGTTGATGGAGTCGTACTCGTCGTGATTCAAATCACCGATGATCAAGTGCCGAACGGACGGCACCTCCGCGCTCAACACACGTACAGCCCGGCGACGCCTCCCCGCCTTGATCCAGCAAGGAGAGAGGAGAGGTTGAGGAAGACTCCTCCAGCAGCAGCAGCACAATGGCGTGGTGGTGATGGAGGAGTGTGGCAATCCAGCAGGCTTCGCTAAGCACCACGGAGAGGAGGAGTACTTGGGAGAGAGGAGAGAGCTGCAACCAAAGGCGAGACCGAATCACGTGTATTCTGTGTGTCTCGGGCAGCCCCTAGGCCTCACTATTTATAGGGGAGAGGAGGGCTGCGCCCTGTAGGGTTTCCCACCCCAAGGGGCGGCGGCCAGCCCCTGATCCCATCTGGTGGCGGCGGAGGGGAGAGAGGAGGCGCCCACTAGGTGGGCCTTAAGGCCCATCTGGACCTAGGTTTTGCCCTCCTTCATTTCCCACGCCTTGGGCCTTGGTGGGGCGCCCAGCCCACCTAGGGGCTGGTCCTCCCACACTTGGCCCACGCAGCCTTCAGGGCAGGTGGCCCCACTTGGTGGACCCGGGACCCTCCGGTGGTCCCAGTCGTTACCGATAAACCCCAAACTTTTCCGGTGACCAAAACAGACTTCCCATATATAAATCTTTACCTCCGGACCATTCCGAACTCCTCGTGACGTCCGGGATCTCATCCGGACTCAACAACATTCGGTAACCACATACAAGCTTCCTTTATAACCCTAGCGCCATCGAACCTTAAGTGTGTAGACCCTACGGGTTCGGAGACATGTAGACATGACCGAGACGTTCTCCGGTCAATAACCAACAGCGGGATCTGGATACCCATGTTGGCTCCCACATGTTCCACGATGATCTCATCGGATGAACCACGATGTCAAGGACTCAGTCGATCCCGTATACAATTCCCTTTGTCTAGCGGTATTTTACTTGCCCGAGATTCGATCGTCGGTATACCGATACCTTGTTCAATCACGTTACGGCAAGTCTCTTTACTCGCTCCGCAACACATCATCCCGTGATCAACCCCTTGATCACATTGTGCACATTATGATGATGTCCTACCGAGTGGGCCCAGAGATACCTCTCCATTTACATGGAGTGACAAATCCCAGTCTCGATCCGTGTCAACCCAACAGACACTTTCGGAGATACCTGTAGTGCACCTTTATAGTCACCCAGTTACGTTGTGACGTTTGATACACCCAAAGCACTCCTACGGTATCCGGAGTTACACGATCTCATGGTCTAAGGAAGAGATACTTGACATTGGAAAAGCTCTAGCAAACGAACTACACGATCTTTGTGCTATGCTTAGGATTGGGTCTTGTCCATCACATCATTCTCCTAATGATGTGATCCCGTTATCAACGACATCCAATGTCCATAGCAGAAACCATGACTATCTGTTGATCACAACGAGCTAGTCAACTAGAGGCTCACTAGGGACATATTGTGGTCTATGTATTCACACGTGTATTACGATTTCCGGATAATACAGCTTATAGCATGAATAAAAGACAATTATCATGAACAAGGAAATATAATAATAATACTTTTATTATTGCCTCTAGGGCATATTTCCAACAGTCTCCCACTTGCACTAGAGTCAATAATCTAGTTCACATCACCATGTGATTAACACTCACAGTCACATCGCCATGTGACTAACACCCAAGAGTTTACTAGAGTCAGAGTCTAGTTCACATCACTATGTGATTAACACTCAATGAGTTTTAGGTTTGATCATGTTGCTTGTGAGAGAGGTTTTAGTCAACGGTCCGAACCTTTCAGATCCGTGTATGCTTTACAAATCTCTATGTCATCTCCTAGATGTAGCTACCACGCCTATTTGGAGCTATTCCAAATGATCTGTTCTACTTGGAGCTATTCTAAAATTGCTCCATTATACGTATCCGATCTCTACTCGAGCTATCCGGATAGGTGTAAGCTTGCATCGACGTAACCAATTACGATTTAACTCTTTTACCACCTCCATAATCGAGAAAATTCCTTAGTACACTAGTTACTAAGGATAACTTTGATCACTGTCCTGTGATCCATTCTTGGATCACTCTTGTACCCCTCGACTCATGGCAAGGCACACTTCAAAGCGGTACACAAAGATAGCATACTTGTAGAGCCTACGTCTTAATCATAGGGGCGACCTTCGTCCTTTCTCTCTATTCTGCCGTGGTCGAGCTTTTAAGTCTTAACTTCATACCTTACAACTCGTGCAAGAACTCCTTCTTTGACCGATCCATCTCGAACACCTTCAAGATCATGTCAAGGCATGTGCTCATTTGAAAGTAATATTAAGCATTTTGATCTATCTTACGATCTTGATGCTTATTGTTTAAGTAGCCTAATCCAGGTTTTCCATTGAAAAACAATTTTCAAATAACCCTATATGCTTTCTAGAAATTCCACATCATTTCTGATCAACAATATGTCGACAACATATACTCATCAGAAATTTTATAGTGCTCCCACTCACTTCTTTGGAAATACAAGTCTCTCATAAACTTTGTATAAACCCAAAATCTTTGATCATCTTATCAAAGCGCACATTCCAACTCCGAGATGCTTACTCCGGTCCTTAGAAGGATCGCTGGAGCTAGCATACCTTTTAGCATCCTTAGGATCGACAAAACCTTTCTTATTGTATCACATACAACCTTTCCTTCGAAGACCGGTAAGGAAAGTCGTTTTGACATCCATCTGCCAGATTTCATAAATACAGCTAATGCTAACATGATTCCGACGGACTTTAAGCATCGCTACGGATGAGAAAATCTCATCGTAGTCAACTCCTTGAACTTGTGAAAAACTCTTCGCCACAAGTCGAGCTTCATAGACGGTGACATTACCGTCCACGTCCGTCTTCTTCTTAAAGATCCATTTATCTCAATGGCTTGCCGATCATCGGGCAAGTCCACCAAAGTTCATGCTTTGTTATGATACATGGATCCAATCTCGGATTTCATGGCTTCTAACCATTTGTTGGAATTTGGGCCCACCATTGCTTCTCCATAGCTCGTAGGTTCATTGTTGTCTAGCAACATGACCTTCAAGACAGGATCACCGTACCACTCTGAAACAGTACGTATCCTTGTCACCCTACGAGGTACGGTAGTGACTTGATCCGAAGTTTCATGATCACTATCATAAGCTTCTACTTCAACTGGTGTAGGTGCCACAGGAACAACTTCCTGTGCCCTGCTACACACTAGTTGTAGTGATGGTTCAATAACCATATCAAGTCTCCACCATCCTCCCACTCAACTTTTCGAGACAAACTTTTCCTCGAGAAAGGACCCGATTCAAGAAACAATCCCTATTGCTTTTGGATCTGAATTAGGAGGTATACCCAACTGTTTTGGGTGTCCTATGAAGATGCATTTTATCCGCTTTGGGTTCGAGCTTATCAACCTGAAACTTTTCCATACAAGCGTCGCTGCCCCAAACCTTTAAGAAATGACAACTTAGGTTTCTCTAAACCATAGTTCATACGGTGTCATCTCAACGGAATTACGTGGTGCCCTATTTAAAGTGAATGTGGTTGTCTCTAATGCCTAACCCATAAACGATAGTGGTAATTCGATAAGAGACATCATGGTATGCACCATATCCAATAGGGTGCAACTATGATGTTCGGACACACCATCAAACTATGGTGTTCCAGGTATTAATTGTGAAAATAATTTCCACAATGTCTTAATTGCGTGCCAAAGCTCAGAACTCAGATACTCATCTCTATGATCATATCATAGACATTTCATCCTCTTGTCACGATGATCTTCAACTTCACTCTGAAATTACTTGAACCATTCAATAATTCAGACTTGTGTTTCATCAAGTAAATATACTCTACATCTACTCGAATCATCTGTGAAGTAAGAACATAACGATATTCATCAGATGCCTCAAAGACTCATTGGACTGCACACATCAATATGTGTTACTTCCAACAAGTTGCTATCTTGTTCCATCTTCTTCAAACCGAGGCTCTTCACCATCTTGCCCATGTGGTATGATTTGCATATCTCAAGTGATTCAAAATCAAGTGAGTCCAAACGATCCATCTGCATGGAGTTTCTTCATGCGTACACACCAATAGACATGGTTCGCATGTCTCAAACTTTTCAAAAACGAGTGAGTCCAAAGATCCATCAATATGGAGCTTCGCATGCGTTTATACCAATATGACTTACATGGCAGTGCCACAAGTAAGTGGTACTATCATTATTATCTTATATCTTTTGGCATGAAAATGTGTATCACTACGATCGAGATTTCAATAAACCATTCATTTCAGGTGCAAGACCATTGAAGGTATTATTCAAATAAACAGAGTAACCATTATTCTCCTTAAATGAATAACCGTATTGCGATAGACATAATCCAATCATGTCTATGCTCAACGCAAACACCAAATCTCGATGGTAGAGGGAGCGCGATGCTTGATCACATCAACCTTGGAAACACTTCCAACGCATATCGTCACTCACCTTTAGCTAGTCTCCGTTTACTCCGTAGCTTTTATTTCGAGTTACTAACACTTAGCAATCGAACCGGTATCTAATACCCTGGTGCTACTAGGAGTACTAGTAAAGTACACATTAACATAATGTATATCCAATATACTTCTATCGACCTTGCCAGCCTTCTCATCTACCAAGTATCTAGGGTAATTCTGCTCCAGTGGTGGTTCCCTTTATTACAGAAGCACTTAGTCTCGGGTTTGGGTTCAACCTTGGGTTTCTTCACTGGAGCAGCAGCTGATTTGCCGTTTCATGAAGTATCCCTTATTACCCTTGCCCTTCTTGAAACTAGTGGTTTCACCAACCATCAACAATTGATGCTCCTTCTTGATTTCTACTTTCGCGATGTCAAACATCGCGAGTACCTCAAGGATCATCACATCTATCCCTGATATGTTATAGCTCATCACGAAGCTCTAGCAGCTTGGTGGTAATGACTTTGGAGAAACATCACTATCTCATCTGGAAGATCAACTCCCACTCAATTCAAGTGATTGTTATACTCAGACAATCTGAGCACAAGCTCAACGATTGAGCATTTCTACCTTAGTTTGTAGGCTAAGAAAATCGTCGGAGGTCTCATACCTCTTGACGTGGGCACGAGCCTGAAAACTCAATTTCAGCCCTCGAAACATCTCATATGTTCCGCGACGTTTCGAAAAACATCTTTGGTGCCTTAATTCTAAACCGTTTAACTGAACTATCACGTAGTTATCAAAAGCGTGTGTCTCGATGTTCAACATCCACAAACAACGTTTGGGGTTCAAAGACATCGAGCGGTGCATTAAGGACATAAGCTTTCTCGTCCGCATAATCGCCATCGTCAACTTTCAACTATATTTTCTCTAGGAACATATCTAAACAAGGAACTAAAACGCGAGCTTACGACATAATTTGCAAAGATCTTTTGACTATGTTCAGATAATTAAGTTCATCTTATGAACTCCCACTCGATAGACATCCCTCCGGTCATCTAAGTGATTACATGATCCAAGTCAACTAGCCCGTGTCCGATCATCACGTGAGACGGACTAGTCATCATCGGTGAACATCTTCATGTTGATCGTATCTACTATACGACTCATGCTCGACCTTTCGGTCTCCGTGTTCGAGGCCATGTCCGCACATGCTAGGCTCGCAAGTTAACCCCAAGTGTTTTCGCTGTGTAAAACTGTCTTACACCGTTGTATGTGAACGTAAGAATCCATCACACCCGATCATCACGTGGTGCTTAGAAACGACGAACTGTAGTAACGGTGCACAATCGGGGAGAACACTTCTTGAAATTTTGTAAGGATCATCTTATTTACTACCGTCGTCCTAAGTAAACAAGATGCATAAACATGATAAACATCATATGCAATCATATAGTGACATGATATGGCCAATATCATTTTGCTCCTTTGATCTCCATCTTCGGGCTCCATGATCATCATCGTCACCGCATGACACCATGATCTCCATCATCATGATCTCCATCATCGTGTCTCCATGAAGTCGTCTCGCCAACTTATTACTTCTACTACTATGGCTACGGTTAGCAATAAAGTAAAGTAATTACATGGCGTTGTTCAATGACACGCAGGTCATACAATAAATAAAGACAACTCCTATGGCTCTCTGCCGGTTGTCATACTCATCGACATGCAAGTCGTGAATCCTATTACAAGAACATGATCAATCTCATACATCACATATTATTCATCACATTCATCTTGGCCATATCACATCACATAGCATACCCTGCAAAAACAAGTTAGACGTCCTCTAATTGTTGTTTGCATGTTTTACGTGGCTGCTATGGGTTTCTAGCAAGAACGCTTACCTCGCAAAACCACAACGTGATTTGCCAATTGCTATTTACCCTTCATAAGGACCCTTTTCATCGAATCCGTTCCGACTAAAGTGGGAGATCGGCACCGCTAGCCACCTTATGCACGGCGTGCATGTCAATCGGTGGAACTCGTCTCACGTAAGAGTACGTAAGGTCGGTCCGGGCCGCTTCATCCCACAATGCCGTCGAAACAAGATTGGACTAGTAACGGTAAGCATATTGAACAAAATCAACGCCCACAACTACTTTGTGTTCTACTCGTGCAAAGAATCTACGCAATAGACCTAGCTCATGATGCCACTGTTGGGTAACGTAGCAGAAATTCAAAAATTTTCTTACGTGTCACCAAGATCTATCTATGGAGAAACCAGCAACGAGTAGAAGGAGAGTGCATCTACATACCCTTGTAGATCGCTAAGCGGAAGCGTTCAAGTGAACGGGGTTGATGGAGTCGTACTCGTCGTGATTCAAATCACCGATGATCAAGTGCGAACGGACGGCACCTCCGCGTTCAACACACGTACAGCCCGGCGACGTCTCCCCCGCCTTGATCCAGCAAGGAGAGAGGGAGAGGTTGAGGAAGACTCCCTCCAGCAGCAGCACAATGGCGTGGTGGTGATGGAGGAGTGTGGCAATCCAGCAGGGCTTCGCTAAGCACCACGGGAGAGGAGGAGTACTTGGGAGAGAGGAGAGAGCTGCAACCAAAGGCGTAGACCGAATCACGGTATTCTGTGTGTCTCTGGGCAGCCCCTAGGCCTCACTATTTATAGGGGAGAGGAGGGCTGCGCCCCCTGTAGGGTTTCCCACCCCAAGGGGCGGCGGCCAGCCCCCTAGATCCCATCTGGTGGCGGCCAGAGGGGGAGAGAGGGGGAGGCGCCCACTAGGTGGGCCTTAAGGCCCATCTGGACCTAGGTTTTGCCCTCCTTCATTTCCCACGCCTGGGCCTTGGTGGGGCGCCCCAGCCCACCTAGGGGCTGGTCCCTCCCACACTTGGCCCACGCAGCCTTCGGGGCAGGTGGCCCCACTTGGTGGACCCAGGACCCTCCCGTGGTCCCAGACGTTATCGATAAACCCCAAACTTTTCCTGACCAAAACAGACTTCCCATATATAAATCTTTACCTCCGGACCATTCCGAACTCCTCGTGACGTCCGGATCTCATCCGGACTCAACAACATTCGGTAACCACATACAAGCTTCCTTTATAACCCTAGCGCCATCGAACCTTATGTGTAGACCCTACGGGTTCGGGAGACATGTAGACATGACCGAGACGTTCTCCGGTCAATAACCAACAGCGGATCTGGATACCCATGTTGGCTCCCACATGTTCCACGATGATCTCATCGGATGAACCACGATGTCAAGGACTCGGTCGATCCCGTATACAATTCCCTTTGTCTAGCGGTATTTTACTTGCCCGAGATTCGATCGTCGGTATACCGATACCTTGTTCAATCACGCTACGGCAAGTCTCTTTACTCGTTCCGCAACACATCATCCCGTGATCAACCCCTTGATCACATTGTGCACATTATGATGATGTCCTACCGAGTGGGCCCAGAGATACCTCTCCATTTACATGGAGTGACAAATCCCATCCTCGATCCGTGTCAACCCAATGACACTTTCGGAGATACCGTAGTGCACCTTTATAGTCACCCGCCACGCCAGACGCTTTGATACACCCAAAGCACTCCTACGGTATCCGGAGTTACACGATCTCATGGTCTAAGGAAGAGATACTTGACATTGGAAAAGCTCTAGCAAACGAACTACACGATCTTTGTGCTATGCTTAGGATTGGGTCTTGTCCATCACATCATTCTCCTAATGATGTGATCCCGTTATCAACGACATCCAATGTCCATAGCCAGGAAACCATGACTATCTGTTGATCACAACGAGCTAGTCAACTAGAGGCTCACTAGGGACATATTGTGGTCTATGTATTCACACGTGTATTACGATTTCCGGATAATACAGTTATAGCATGAATAAAAGACAATTATCATGAACAAGGAAATATAATAATAATACTTTTATTATTGCCTCTAGGGCATATTTCCAACACCAACACCATATGATACTAGTGTGTTGCTTCGAAAGAATCAAAGAATTGCTAGAGATCAATTGAAATATTCTCAGATTATTGGCTCGCTTATGTACTTAGTGAATGGTACAAGACCTGACATCTCTTTTGCTGTTAGCAAACTGAGCCGGTTTGTCTCAAAACCTGGAGATGTGCATTGGAAAGCTCTAGAGAGAGTTATGCGTTACTTGAAAGGCACTGCGAGTTATGGAATTCACTACACTGGGTACCCAAAGGTACTGGAAGGGTATAGTAACTCAAACTGGATCTCAGATGCTGATAAGATAAAGGCCATGAGCGGATATGTATTCACTCATGGAGGTGGCGTTGTTTCTTGGAAGTCTTGCAAGAAAACCATCTTAACGAGGTCAACAATGAAAGCAGAACTCACAATACTAGATACAGCTACGGTCGAAGCAGATTGGCTTCGTTGGCTCTTGAATGACTTGCCGGTTGTTGAGAAACCTGTACCGGGTATCCTTATGAACTGCGACAATCAAAATGTGATCATGAAAGTGAGCAGCTCAAAGGATAACATGAAGTCATCAAGACACGTTCAAAGAAGGTTAAAGTCTGTCAGAAAAATGAAAAATTCCGGAGTTATTGCATTGGATTATATCCAAACGTCTAAAAATCTGGCAGATCCTTTTACTAAGGGTCTATGACGTAATGTGATATATAATGCAATGAAGGAGATGGGTATGAGACCCACAATGTGGGTTGTTCACAATGGTAACCTAGTCTATGTGATCGGAGATCATGTGAATTAGATGTGGAATACAAGCTATTGGTCAACTAAGAGGAGAGTGTCCTTACTATTAACAATACCACTCCAAGAAGATGTAATACTCTCCTAATTTGCATGGCAAGTTGATGTATATCTTAATGTGTTCTAAGTGGCTCATTGAAGCAGAGATGTTGTCCTGCAAAACATCTTTTGAAGAACACACTTATATGAGTTTGATTGTTAAACGTCGCAATCTATGAGAGTAAGGTGCTCTCTAGTAAACTCATGAAAGGTCTCAGAGTATGACGCATAAGCTCCACCCGCGGGGAAGACCCACGGTAGCCAAGCATCGGTCAAGGCTTTGTGTGAAGCTAGATTCGCAGAAAACTTGCAGTTCAAGGCCCAGTCCACTATTCAAGTTGCTTACTAGTGTAGCATAGAGTTCTAGGTGGAAGTTCAACTTAACAGTCTCCACTGCAGTACCGGTATATAAAACAGTGTTTTGGAACCAAAGGCGCATTTTGTGTGCCTTTGGGATCTGGTGGGGGATTGCTGGAATTTTGTCTATTTTGGGCCAAGCCCAATAGCAGTTTCAGAAGTTCCTAATAAATCCTAGAGGCCCATGCAGCCCATTCGTGCAAGGCAAGAGGTGCAACTGTTTAGTCCCACATTGCTAGTTTAGTGGGAGTTGGGTCTCCTTATAAGGGGCGATGTTTTCCCACATGTATGAGCATGAGAACAAGAGGGACATTCACGCGCGCTCTACCTCCGTCGCCCGCCTCGCCACACCGTGCACGACGCGCCGCGGGTTGCGGGAATGAGCCGAGCCGATGTCTAAATTTTTGCCACGCACTACGGGTATACGAAAGGTCATTTGGAAGTATTGTTTCAAATGGCAAAAAAATTATATTGAAATAAAAAAAACTCAACATGACTAGTGAATTCAAATTAGAGTCACTTGCGGATTTCTTCAAATTGTTGTAGTGTAGTATTGTGGTTTTTTGGTAAAGACCCCGACCTATAAATATTCACAGCCCGGCTTATACGGGCGGACAATATTCACCCAGAGCCCCATTGCGACCACAATGTTGTTCTTGAAGGACCTTACCTTAGAGCAAAAAAAGGGAATAGAAGTTAGGAAGACTACTGACGTAGGGCGGCAGGTGAGCTCAACCTCGAACCAAACAAGCAATGGATTGAGCAACTAGCGCGAAAGCCGTTGCACGTTAGCGCATCCATTTTCTTGCTCCATCATTATTAGTTTCTATTCTCTCCCTGCACAAACCTCGGTCCAATCAATTTGTTTGGAATTGGGGTTAGGACCGGTTAGAACTCCCATTTCCCGATCGGAGGTTTGAGTTGCTATGGCAAGCTTTTTTTTCGAATAGTGGGCATGGAACCCATCGTACCAACACGATTGGCTGGTGTTGCTGATACCGGACCCGTTATAACCTCGATTGGAAGGACAGGACATTCTGAGGCTCTCCCATATTCTATGATGGAGATAGAGTATTAATTGCAGTTTTCACCCCATCTTAACGACCGAGCGAGGGATGAAATCTTTCGATGACTAGGGAGGCGTCACCCGAGGCCGATTCCAGTGGATCACTATAGAATCTTCTAGAAGCAGGTTCTCCAGGCACTATGGTAGGACATGGATCGATCATGACGAGAATGGACTTCTTTGTCATGTAATGGTTTAGAAGAGTCATGGTCCTGTTCCCCGCCGGGATTTTCCCCTTCTCGACTAGATGAAGGAGATATTCATTCCATTCATGCAGGTGAGGAAGGGTGGCGTCGGCTCGACCATGTCTTCTCTCTTGGTCGGGTCGGAGGCTAAGTTTCTCATTCAGTGGTGAGGTGTTCATAGAAAGCAAGGCCTCGCCGAACGAGTGGCGGATTTGGTTTGGATGGGGTATCGCTTGGACGCTGGGGAGATCCATAGATCTGGATAGAGTCTTTCTCGCTCAATAAAAAAGAGTATGCGCGCTATAGCTTACGCAGTGGATCTTCTAGCAACCAACCCAGCACATCCAATTCCGATCAACAACTTGGAGGTATGGCTGAGTGGCTTAAGGCATTGGTTTGCTAAATCGACATACAAGAAGATTGTATCATGGGTTTGAATCCCATTTCCTCCAGCACGGAAGTAGAACGGGCGGGCAAAATTACGTGAGAGAAAGAACCTCAGATTGATGGAGTCCGCCGTCGGACAGAATAGCTGCTTAGTGACTAGGAGCGGAGCGCCCCTTTCTTGTTCTTGGTGGCGTCTATAGCGAAGAAGACCTTCCTTCTAACCCAAGGCCAGTGTGAATATTTAAGAACATACCGCAATCTAAGATTTGAAAGATTTTTTGATTGATTGTTTAAACGAATAATTTTGAAATTCCTGAATATGCTTTTTTTCCAAATTCCATGCATTTTTGGAAAAACTTGAACAAAATTCGAAATAGGAATATTTTTTGAAATTAGTAAACATTTGTTGAATAAAAACTCGAGTTTTTTTAATAACTATTGAAAACGCAACATGTTTGAAAGATTGGAAAAAAATTGGATGTTGAATATATTTTGAAAGGAGAACAAAAAGTTAAAGTTCCCGATATTTTTTGAAACATGAACATAATTTTGGCATCCTGAATATTTTCGAAAATTTAAACAAAAAAGGAAATTCTTAACACTTTTGAAAAATATTGAAGTTAGAAAAAATGAAAAAAAAGGAAAATAAACTTGGAAGGCAAAAAGGAAAATAAACTTGGAAGACAAAAAAGAAAAGGAGAAAGGAAAAGAAAAATGAAATATACACAGAAAAAATTCAGCGGCCTCGGCATCTCCAACCTGTAGGCAACAAGCACTGCCAAGAGGCGCTATGGCTATTACCTCCTCTTTTGGCATGAGACGTAAGAGTATATAATGCATCTGAGCCGTTGATCTCATTAATTAGTGGTTTGATTAACTCTTACTTTCCTATCTCACATGTAAAAAGATGAGATAAGAGGGAGCATGTTAAAATTTGTCATGGCCGTATTGGACCGATCACAACAAGTTGTGGCATGAGCTAGAGCTGCCCATCCACCAGAAGATGGGGGCGCTCTTCAACACCTCACTTATCTTCCACCTCGGCAACGGCAGACGAATCATGCTCTAGAAGGACCCCTGGCTTCAACTGGCGATCCTGGCGAGCAACCTCAGCCCACGCACGTGATTTCAGCCATGTCCCACCCACATAATTTCAGCCATGCCCCTCACTTTACACGTACGACCGAGCAATCTCTCTCACTTCATATATAAAGTGTCAGTTCATGTTTTTCTTCAACGCATCAAGCTCTCTCACTTTAAATTGATTTGCAATCTGTTAAAAATATATTTGAATTTGAAAAAAAAATCAATCCTTTCATTTAAATAAAAGTTTCTCAATTCCAAGAAACCGTTCTAATATGTTTTTCAAAGCAATTTCGCCCATTTTAAAATACTGGTTTTTCAAAAAATTAACACACATACCAGTTTTTGTTTCAGTTTCATGAACTTTGATACACATACCGGTTTCTGTTTCACATTTTTAACTTTCAGTTTCATTACCTTTATGAAAAATAACTATTTCCATGCCATCCCTGCTAGTAATCAACAGTAAGCCTGTCAAAACACTGAAATCCGTGTAAATATAAAGTATAAAATAAATTAAGAAGATTGTCACCAGGCCAAAGTCGTAAGCTGGCCTAGAAATATGGAAGTCACCCCCTTGACTTGCCGCTGCACACTCCACAGCATGCATAGACTTGTGTTGTAGGCAATGGCAATGTCTGAATTGTGTCTGATGATCCCCAAAATTAAACACGAAGATGTTTCTGAATCTGAATCACGCTTGGTTCAGAAACTCAAGCCACAAAGACTGATTTTCAAACACAACGCAAGCTTGTAAAAGTACTACTACTAGTCTTCATTTGTTATTCGTATTTTCACAACTTGCAGGGCAATGTGAGCTATTAGAAATTTGAGAGCTTCATTTGGTTGAAATTTGTGAGCTTCATCTGTTTGGGGGATCCCCTAAAAGTTGGCGATTGTTTCTTATTCCTTCCTAATGTATGTACACACTTGCCTGTTGATCAGTTGATGTTAGTCCAAAAGATGGACGGGAATTTCTACCAAATGAAGCAAATTACACAAGGGAATAGAAACGTCAACAATCACAAATTTCAACCAACATTTCTAATACCTCACAGATTCCTAATACTAGCTCCTGCCTAGCTAGCAACGAAAACACAAATGGAAATTTGAACAATCCTAAAAGAGCACAAACGACACATAATACACACAACCATACACCAGCAATCATATATATACATATGCAGGCTACACACAAACAAACAATCCATCTTTCTCAGCGAGGGTTGATGCTGGGCACCACGCCGCTCAGCAGGTTGCTGCCAGACACGTCCGACGTCGACATGTCGTACTGATCGTTGCCCAGCCGAGACCCGGTTGCTGTCGACGACGATGCCGGCGTGTGGGTGGGGTCCATGGCCACCGACTCCGAGGGCACGCCGTCCGTGTCGGGTGTCGTCTGCCAGATGGTCTCCAGCTCCCTGACCACCTCCGCCATGGACGGCCGCGCGTCCGTCTCGTCCCGGCAGCACCGCAGCCCCAGCGCGGCGAACCGCTCCACGCACTCCCCCGGCACTGCCCCCATCCGCAGGTCCACCACCGACAGGATCATCCCCGACTGGTTCGCCGCCACCACCTCCCTCACCAGGTTCTTTCCATGAGAAATAGGCTGCATCCCCGTCAGCAGCTCCAGGAACACCACGCCCAGGCTGTACACGTCGCTCTTGTCCGTCAGCTTGTGCGTAAGGAAATACTCCGGGTCAAGATAACCCTGCCAATTGCACACAAAGCCAACTCAACCAATCAATAATGCAGCTAGTAGATCAGATGGCAACATATACCAGTATATGTGAAAAAATCATGCATGGTACAAGAGAAGGGCCTGCTCACCGGGGTGCCCTTGACGACGGTGGACACGTGGCCAGGGGCGCTCCCCTCTGTGTCCGGCAGCGGAGCAAGCCGCGACAGGCCGAAATCGGCAACCTTGGCTACAAACTTGGCGTCCAGTAAAATGTTGCTGGCCTTGATGTCGCGATGGAATATCGGAGGGTCCGCTTCCGTGTGCAGATACAGGATGCCCCGTGATGATCCCAGTGCGATTCGTAGCCTCATGGGAAAACTTGGAGACTCTCTAGCTTTAGCTGTTAGTATTACGTAAATGAAGCATCGGCTAGTTAGAGCAGCTTTCGACAAAGGACAGGCAAAAATAGTTACCAAAAAAGCATGATAATTTTAGTGGCTACAGATCGAAAACAAATTCTAACCTGAAAGATGATCACGTAGAGTACCATTTGGCATGTACTCGTACACCAGCATCTGCAATACATGCATGGTTCACAGTATGAGTTTGTATCATCATAACAACCTGCAGGACGGAAGAAATAGGAAAACAAAGTTGCAGGGGGGAAATAAAATAAAAAACCTGCTCATCCTCTTCGTCGCAATAGCCAAGCAAAGAGACGAGGTTCCGGTGATGCAGCCTGGACAGCAATTCTATCTCTGTGAAGAACTCTCTTGAACCCTGAAGAGATCCCTCTTGTGCACGTTTTATTGCTGCTACTTTTCCATCAGCCAACACCCCCCTGTATACTTTCCCATACCCTCCTTGACCAATGAGTGCCGACTCACTAAAATCATTTGTACAGTTTGATAATTCTTCGAATGTGAAGTCTTTCACGCCATCAATTTTCATCGGAATTCTTTTCGCTGCAAAATCAGTAGAATATTGTCATCGTGTAGCCGTAACAACTCATATCGAAAAAGTCAAAACGATATGTACAGTGCTGCAACTTTGTACTAATAAAATCAGAGCCAATTCAAAAACAATCAGAAGCAAAAGAAATGGAGGGCTTACCGGTGCGTTTCTTTGAAAACTGTCTTGAACGCCTTCGCAATATGATGAGAGTAATGAGTGATGACAGAACTGCCGCTGCAGCAAATGCTGCGATCGCAATACCAACAATGCCACCTGTACTGAGACTTTTCTTTGTACCACGCGACAGTACTGAAAAGAAAGCATCATGGGGATTAATTGCTACAACTGATGGATACCAAGACAAAAGATTGTAACGAAACCAAGTATGGAGCATACCCTTCTCATACCACCCTGGGTCGAAGTTGATAAGTTCATAGGGCCCAAATATATCCGAGTCCGCGATGAGCCACCCTGTGAACATGTATCTCAGTCTCTGCACTTCACCCGAGTTAAAAAGAATGGTGTTGTTTGGGAACAGCTTCAGCGTCATCTTGAGCCTTGGGCCTTCTTCCCACATGAAAGTGGTGACTTCCAGCTGGTACGAGTTGAGAAAGAGCCCCGACGACAGGTACTCTTGAAACTGCGCTTCATAGGGAACAAAATCCCAGAATCCTGGACTCTTGAGCCGGTAATCCACGTAGAGTGGAACACCACACGAGCAAGGATTTGGTGCCTTGAGTACGCTTTCTAAAGGAAGGTCGGTTGCGCATGGCGCACAAAGTGTGCTGTTATCGATGGAGCCTCCTCCGGGATTAACTTCTGGACTTGATTGACAATACTTAGCTATGTTCAGTTGGTTCTGGGATTGGCATACGGGGTTTCCAGATAACCTAAACATGGCATGTTAATAAAGGAAATATATATATATGTGATTTACTGGCAATTGCAAATAAATCGTGTGAATGACACTCTTTTTTCAAACTGGAAATTCACAAGCAAAAGAAAAACTAGGTTGAATATATGAGCTGCAGCATATATTCTTCTTAGATGACATGTGGGAGCTAAGGCTACTATTCAAACTATAGTACCAGTCAACATAACATCAGGTTTCCTTATTAAACAAAAAGATTGTGAGACCAATTCCTGGGTATCAACATAGAATCCTTCTAACTGTACAAGAAGGTCAAGGTTGGTTTTCCTAATTTAAAATGAACAGAGCAATTGTTCAACAGAAATGCGTACATGATGGTAACATTAGCAGGGGGTGTAAGAGGATTTGACAGATTCGTGAGGGCGTTGTTCTGGAAATCCCTGCAAAATATCCAAAGAAATATGTCAGTTGAACTGTTCTCGAGAGTCAAAGAGTTGAAAAGAAAGGTTCAACTTGTGATGGTCTTACAGTATCAGGCTTCTGTTTCCACTGAAATCGATGTTTCGCCAGACATCAGATGGGACAGAGCCATCCAAGTTATTATTGTCCAATGACCTGAATTAATACCCAAAAAAAAAAGGTCAGCTGTCTGATTCGACTGATCATTCATGAACAGTACTATAGCAAGCAGTTACTCTTTATTTACTTAAAGGGCAATATTATGCATGCTTGGTGTTACTTGTCAGGTGCTTAATGTGCAAATTAGCAATGATTAGTCAACTTCTCTGTTAGACTAATGTTAGGTACTAAGGAGGCATACTGTATTCGCTATGATGAAGTAAGAGCTTCCTGGCCCCTTTTATAGAAATCTATCCCTGTCAAACATTAAAGGACATTAAAGCATGGAGAACGTAATGTCAGACTTACAATCTTTGCAGATTAGGGAGGTCAGAGAAACTTGCAGGAATAGAACCGTTAAGACGATTGTGGGAAAAATCTCTGCACAACTTGCAAAAGTGAGTCTAAGCTTAAAATAGGAGTTCCCTTGGGGGGAAAAGGGATCAAGTCCCTTAATATAAGACGTTTTTTGCAGTTCAAATTGAACTGCAAAAACGTTTTACATTAAGGGATGGAGGGAGTACTTAAGAAGCAAAAGGGTTATTTGTTCTGTACATTGTAGTTATGTTGCTTGCTAGTTGGCCGGATGGTATGGGACCCGTCAACTGATTCCAACTAACATCCCTGAAAGAAACACCAACACAAGAAAGAAAGATCAGAGCAAGTATCATGTACTATAAGATTGTTCCATACCATCAGGAGCTGACAAGTAGCATATTAATATTCAGTTAAGAATTCGATGCATACAAGTAGCCAAGTTGTGGTATTCCACTAACGTCAGGAGCAGGGCCTTCCAAGCTGCAGTTCCTCAAACTCCTGATGGAGGAACCATATCAATTAGTCATGTGAGCAGAGAGCTAAAAAAAGCAGACAGATATACAACATACTTACAATTTCAGAAGTGTGGTGATATTGCCATAAGATGGAGGAATCGAGCTTCCCGAGAAGTTGTTATTGTCTAGCTGGCTGGAATCATTTTCAAAAGATATAATTAGACGGAAGTGAAATGGAAGTTACTCAAATTGCTATAGGTCTTCTGTACAGTTAGTTTTGAATTACTCATGGTACATAAATAACAGAAAAATGCCCAAAAGATTAGCAGTTATATTGGCCCAGTGGTTTACTGATGGCAGGAAATAAAGCCATAGAGGTCAGGGTAGAATCATAAGTAATCCCAAACAACTAATAACTGAGCTAATGCCAGTTAAAGCAACTTCCCAGTATTACTATTGAGCAAGTTATCATAAAAGAACACTAGCCCGATTAGTAACTACTCCCTCCGTTCCAAAATAGATGACTCAACTTTGTACTAAAGTTAATATTGGAACGGAGGGAGTACAGTATTAATTTCAGCTACAGAAAAACAAATACAGAGGAACTACTTCTCATGAGCTTCATCTACAACCGAAAATTTTAGTCTGATTCATGATCAGGATTGAATAATATTCGACTACTGCACAATAGTAGGCTTCGTACATGATGAGCAGTTTCGGTAGCAGCGCTAGTTCTGGAGGGAGATAGCCCGATAGGTTATTGTTATCCAACAACCTGCAAGCGATCGAATTATAATGTCAGTAGGGTATAAATGAAAAACAATTATTATGGTGGGTGCAGAGGTCAGGTACTTACATGTGAACAAGTGAAGGTAACCTTGACAATTCAGGTGGAATCTGACCACTCAATGAATTGTTGTTCATGTGACTGCACAGAAATTGGAAATCCATTAGGGTAAGGAGATTACGATTACAAGTTAACAGAGAGGCAAAAACATATTCTACTCACAAGTGCTTGGTTTTGTTCAGGTTAGCGAATGATTTAGGTATGGGTCCGGATATATTGTTCTGATCAATCTGAATCCTATTAAGATTAGGAAGGAAGCCAATTTCATCTGGTAAAGAACCAGTCAGCTGGTTCCCATTTACGAGCCTGCAAACATAAGCAATGGACACATTGTTACATGAGCAAAATCATCTCAGAGGAACAAGTATTTATTGGGAAATGATAACCACCATGTCAAACAGGAAGGATATGAAGGAAACTGATTCAGGTAGACCATGTTTGTTAGTAATCAGTGGCGTAGATTTGGAGCGACTTACAATAGTTCCAGAGAAGTAATGTTGCCGACCTCCTTAGGAATGCTCCCAGTGATTTTGTTCCACATGAAATCCCTTTGAAAGGAAATTAAAAGAAGTAGTCAGTCCCCCCTTCATTTCATAGTGCAATCCATGCGATAATTAGGAGGCTGAACCGACTGCACTTACATAATTTTCATGCGGGAGAGCTGGCCAAGCTCAGGAGCTAAAGTTCCAGATAAACCCAGCCGTAGAAGCTGGCTGTAACCACATACACATAGTAGTAGGAATATATATATCAATGAGCAAGTGAAACATATTTCCATCACAGGAAGGATATATATGAGAGATGACATACAGTTCTTGCACATGGAAGTATCCGTCATCTTTTGCTGTTACGTTGTAACAGATAACACGGGTCCAATTTGCGACGCATGGATCTCCACGGTTCCAGCTGTTGAGAAATCCATTTGGATCACTCAAGCTGCCTCTTATAGCCCTCAAAGCATTGACTGCAGTTGAACCAAATTAAATGCAGAGCAAGCAGTTAGTTATTGTCTAGCACTCATAATAATGCAAGAAGGATATATAGAAATGTAAACATAAGAAGAATATGTACCATACTAAAATAAAAGAGGTATTTTACCTTCCCATGGTGCTGTGATCTGTGCTGCCGTCGGTTGCTGCACATGTGCGAAATATAATAATGTGAAGATAGCAGAGCAGATATAGAAGGGCAGCATGGCGGCGTTGCAGAGGAGAGGAGAAAATTCGCCCAAGTTGTTGGCAGTAATATTCAGGTTTCAGCAATGCAGGCTGTCTCTGATGCCGGAGTTCATTTTCTGAAAGAAAGGAGAAGAGAAGAGTTACTTGTCCAGATCGAGTAGCACAAAAACAAAATGGTCATGGAAATGAAGCAACGGCGGTGTGGTGATGTTATAGTAATTAGTAGGAGTTTGTTGACATATGAGTTGGTGCAAACAAGAAACAGCATACAACTGTGAAGCAGAGCAGTAACAGTAAGTAAGGCAGAATGGAGGGATACAGAAAACGCTCAAGACTGAAAGCCAGAATGGAGGCATAAACGTACAAAGCAGAAAGCAGGCACATTGAAAATTGGAAATCCTTTTGGTGATGCTTATCAGGGGATTGGAAATTGGAAATCCTTTCAAAAAGCAGGCATGAGATAAACATGAAGGAAGGTAACAAGGAAGGAAGGAAGCAATCAATCAATCAATCATGGAAAGGAAAGGAAAGGAAAGGAAAGGAAAGGCAGCATACATACATACATAGATTGATAGATAGCAATCATGGAAGCAGGGAAGTATGTAGTGCAAGCTTATATAGAAAGTAGGTAATGAAGAGCAAGCTAGGTACTCCCTCCGTTCGGAATTACTTGTCTCGAAAATGGATGTATCTAGAACTAAAATACATCTAGATACATCCATTTCTACGACAAGTAATTCCGAACGGAGGGAGTAACAAGGAAGGAAACGGACGAAGCTGGACTGGCTCACCTGCAGGTATGAAGCTTTACGCAGGACGGCCAAAGGCAAAAGCGGCAAGCTGAGGAGCGGTTGATAGGGGGGAATCAGTAGCCGGCCGCCGAGGATGCAACAACAGAAAGGACAATAAGCAAGCAAGCAAGCAAGCAAAGGGTAGACGAAGAAGAAGAGGAGAGGGATGGTTGGGGATGCACCAAGAAGAAGAAGGATTGAAAAATGGGAGGAGCAAGTAAGCAACAAACACGGATGGAGTAGAGAATTGTCAAGTATTCTTGTATTGCGATTGGTTGGGGAGCAGGGGATTAATGGGGAGGAAAGGGACGGCAAGCTGAAGCCTTTTTGTTCTCTCATCTTTCTTTCTTCCTTTGTTGAATCCAATCCAATCCAATCCAAGTGAAGACCATTTCCTCGTCCTTTGAATCAATCCAACCACAAGGGTTGATTTGGTTCCTTCCTTCCTTTGAACAACAAATCAATCCTTTCTTAATTTTGACACCAAAAAAGTTAAAAAAGTAAAAAAACAATCTTTTATTGCCTGCTTTGTAGTTGCGTTGGCCGGGCATTGAAAATGAAGTGAGGAAAGCAAGGATTGAAAAGTGAGGCAAGGCAGGGCAGGAGTCTCG
Organism: Aegilops speltoides; assembly: GCA_021437245.1. NCBI lineage: Eukaryota > Viridiplantae > Streptophyta > Magnoliopsida > Poales > Poaceae > Aegilops > Aegilops speltoides. Next base: position 578,732,912 of record CM038143.1, read on the forward strand.
TGTTGTTGGGAATTGTTGACTAATGTTATTACTAACTAGTAATCGTGGTTGGTGGCACCTGCCTGCCTGCCCGCCCGCCCATTTGTTCCCCTGCTTCCCCTCACCCACCGCATACATACATACGACTAGTAGTACGTAGTACATTTGGCCATTGAATCCATTGATATTGATATTGATATTGATATTGATGTGAACCAAGCAAGGTAGCTTCCTCCCTCCCTCCCTACCTACCTACATCAATGGCCAGCAAAACAAACCTAATCTAATCTAACTTTGATTGACAATATATACCAGCAGGCAGGCAGGCAGAATACTCCTAAGACGGAGGGAGAGGGCATGGGAATACCTGAATCTGAAGGCCAGGCCGTCTCGCCGCCGCTGCCCATGCTCTCTGCCGCCGCCGCCGCCGCAATCCCACCGAGACGAGGAACAACTCAACCTCAGGTCGCGCACTGGGTAGGCCCCGGTTGAGTAGGGTTGGGTGGACTCAGAATAAGGGAAGAAGGGAGGGAGGCAGGCGAAAATGATGGATGGATGGATGGATAAAACCTGGGTCCCCCCCTCCCCCTCCCCCTCCCTCACGTGACACAAATAATAACCATTTTATTTTTTATTTTTTTTTTGAAAAATAACAACCATTTTATTAATAAACCATTTATGTGTTGGTCTTGTATCTTCCTTCTTTTTTAAGTAAAGTAAATTATTACTCACAACCACCACAAACTGTTGGAGTTGTGTCGAATATAGTGTACGAGGTAGGTACAGTTGGACTTATAGTTGTATTGTGTTTAGATAGGATATGGAGTCGTGTCCTAGTAGGACATTTATATACTAGGCCTCTCTTATATAGCCATATCGGTGAACCTCGTTAACAAATCTCGGTGTCGTGCTCGTGTGATTGCTTGGCCCTCGGATGATCGATAGTATGCCTCAGATTTATTCTAACAAGTGGTATCATGAGCAAGGTTACGAGGAGGCTGTGGATTGTTGATTTAGAGGAAATATCGAGTCTGAGATTGCAGCCCGCAACGGCGTGGTTCTCGACGAGATTGGAAATGTATAATCCGTCGACGGAGTTCTCGGATCGGAAGCGCCGGTTCTGTAAAGCGCTCGGATGCGGAAGGCTCTGCGTGGCGGCGTACAGGTAGCGTCTTGATGGCGAGTGTGATCCGGAGTTCGCGCGGTGCGGGCTGGCCCAATGGGGCTAGCTGGTGCGTGCACGTGTTGTGTTGGTGGACCAGGCGCGGAAAGAGCTGGCTAGGCTCTGCGTGGAAGGTCTGCGATGCAGGTCCGATTGATACTCCAGGAGATTTTGTTTGGAACAAAAGGAGGACCGAGTTCTTGTGTGCTCCGCGGGCGGAGGTAGCAGATTAATCGGGAAGAAAAATCCATCAAACGGTATGCATCCATTGAATAGCATGGCATTGGCAGGACAAGGCAAGAGCTAGCATTGAGAGTTGAGCCAAGACCGGAGCTACTACACGTGAAGACCAGAAGTTTTTTGGTTGGAATTTGCTATTAGTACATGATGGTGTACCACGTCAGGTTTTGCTTGTGTACTTGGGCATCGTGTGCAGAAAGCTCAGATAATTTTTAGTAGGGTCAGCCGTACAAATAACCATGGCGCCATTGGGTACCAGGTTTGAGGTGGAGAAGTTCAACGGAACTGGAAGCTTTGGGTTATGGAAGACAAGGTGAAAGATTTATTGGCACAACAGGGATGCTTGAAGGCGTTGCGGGAAGTCGATTCGGCTAAGATGGAATTATCATGTGATGGATAGAAGACGATTTGGGAGCCTTGAGCGTGTCGTGCAGCCAGAAAAGTTCGGTTGGGTTGGACTAGACAGCCTGACGGATCGACGCAAGTCGGTTGGTACAGAAGACGATGGTGGGATGGGCGACGACAACATAGGAGCGTGATGCTGATGGTGACCGACTTCTGGGGCGTGGGAACACGTGGCGCGGGCCTGAGGGGTTGTGCGGCTTCGACAAGGCTATGACACGGGGTTGATTCAAGACGGTACACATGAGAGCTTGAAGACGACGGGGCGTGAGGGTGGACTGATCATCTATCATGGAGTCATGTCAAGGTGGAGCCGAGTCCGAAGACTTCACTCGATCTTGGTTGAGGGCTACGGCATAAGTCGACAGAGAGTCGAAGTCTATTCAGGCAGGGGAAAAACGAGGGACACGTAATTCAGACTGGAGCCCAGTGGTCCGATGGAAGCGTGAAACTCGTCATCGGTCGGTGATGATCGATGGTACTCTGCAGTGGGGGTTGAGTGGTGTGGTTTCGCGACCATTGAGGCTCGACTGGGACAGCGGAGGCTCGACTGGGACAGCGGAGGCTCGACGCGGTAATAGCAGCGAGGCGTGCGGTACGCACGGACATGGAGACAGGCCAGGGCTCTGGTGGTCAGACATGTGGTGAGGCAACTGCGAATTTGACTCAGGATGGCTACAAGAAATAGTGAAATTCCTACAAGTTTCAGATAGGCGGTCAAGAAAGGAGCGGTGATCTCGAGTTCAGGTAACTCTTATGTGTGACACCCAATATGTGAGTTGTTCACTTTCACGCAGGTCAGTGATCGATATGTGATGGCGGCGGACAGATACTCTGGAAGTTGGGAGCACAAGATAGAGTAAAAAGGAACTTAATTTTGCTCGAGTGCTGACCATGGTCAATAAAAGAAGGGACTACAAGTTGCAGGTGGAGTCGCATAGAGTCTTTGGAGTAGTAGCGGTACTCATGGGATAAGCTCAAGTCCAATGTACATGGAAATTTGACGCATGGACAAATACAGGATGGTGGAGTATATTCGCCAAGGTGGAGTTTGTTGGAGTTGTGTCGAATATAGTGTATGAGGTAGGTTACAGTTGGACTTGTAGTTGTATTGTGTTTAGATAGGATATGGAGTCGTGTCCTAGTAGAACACTTATATACTAGGCCTCTCTTATATAGCGAGAGTAGACACACGATGTAACCTATGGCAACATAATAGCACCAGAACGCAGGGGAAGCCGACGGCATGTGCCGATGTCCAGGGCGACCGGGTGCGGTATTGTAGCGGTGTCATGGGGAGGAGCACCCATAGTCAGGCCCCAGGGATGTAGCCATATCGGCGAACCTCGTTAACAAATCTCGGTGTCGTGCTCGTGTGATTGCTTGGTCCTCGGATGATCGACGGTATGCCTCGGATTTATTCTAACAAGTGGTATCATGAGCAAGGTTACGAGGAGGCTGTGGATTGTTGATCTGGAGGAAATATCGAGTCTGAGATTGCAGCCCGCAGCGGCGTGGTTCTCGACGAGATTGGAACAGAAGTAATCCGAAGCTGACGGAGTTCTCGGGATCGAAAAGCAGCGGTTGCAACAGGCGTCCGATGCGGAAGGCTCTGCGTGGCGGTGTACAGGCGTGCATGCGGCGGCGAGTGTGATCCGGAGTTCGCGTGGTCCGGGCTGGCCCAATGGGGCTAGCTGGTGCGTGCACGTGTTTTGCTGGTGGACCAGGCGCGGAAAGAGCTAGCTAGGCTCTGCGTGGAAGGTCTGCGATGCAGGTCCGATTGATACTCCAGGAGATTTTGTTTGGAACAAAAGGAGGACCGAGTTCTTGTGTGCGCCACGGACGGAGGAAGCAGATTAATCGGGAAGAAAAATCCATCAAACGGTACGCATCCATTGAATAGCATGGCATTGGCAGGACAAGGCAAGAGCTAGCATTGAGAGTTGAGCCAAGACCGGAGCTACTACACATGAAGACCAGAAGTTTTTTGGTTGGAATTTGCTATTAGTACAAGATGGTGTACCACGTCAGGTTTTGCTTGTGTACTTGGGCATCGTGTGCGGAAAACTCAGATAATTTTTCGCAGGGTCAGCCGTACGAATAACCATGGCATCATCGGGTACCAGGTTTGAGGTGGAGAAGTTCAACGGAACTGGAAGCTTTGGGTTATGGAAGACAGGGTGAAAGATTTATTGGCACAACAGGGATGCTTGAAGGCGTTGCGGGAAGTCGATTCAGCTAAGATGGAATTATCATGTGATGGATAGAAGACGATTTGGGAGCCTTGAGCGTGTCGTGCAGCCGGAAAAGTTCAGTTGGGTCGGACTAGACAGACTGACGGATCGATGCAAGTCGGTTGGTACAGAAGACGGTGGTGGGATCAACGACGATGACATAGGAGCGTGATGCTGATGGTGATCGACTTCTGGGCGTGGGAACACGTGGCATAGGCCTAAGGGCTTGTGCGGCTTCGACAAGGCTATGACACGGGGTTGATTCAAGACGGTGCACATGAGAGCTTCAAGACGACGGGGCGCGAGGGTGTACTGATCATCTATCATGGAGTCATGTTGAAGGTGGAGCTGGAGTCTAGAAGACTTCACTCAGTGCTGGTTGAGGGGCTACGGCGTAAGTCGACAGATAGTCGAAGCCTATTCAAGCAGGGAAAAAGCGAGGGACACGTAATTCAGACTGGAGCCCGGTGGTCCAATGGAAGCGTGAAACTCGTTGATCGATGGTACTCTGCAGTGGAGGTTGAGTGGTGTGGTTCCGCGACCATTGAGGCTCGACTGGGACAGCAGAGGCTCGGCGCGGTAATAGCGGCGAGGCGTGCGGTACGCACGGACATGGAGACGGGCCAGGGCTCTGGTGGTCATACATGTGGTGAGACAACTGTGAATTTGACTCGGGATGACTACAAGATATGGTGAAATTCCTTCAAGTTTCAGATAGGGGGTCAAGAAAGGAGCGGTGATGTTGAGTTCAAGTAACTCTTATGTGTGACACCCAATATGTGAGTTGTTCACTTTCACGCAGGTCAGTGATCGATGTGTGATGGCGTCAGACGGATACTCTGGAAGTTGGGAGCACAAGATAGAGTAAAAAGGAACTTAATTTTGCTCGAGTGTTGACCGTGGTTAATAAAAGAAGGGACTACAAGTTGCAGGTGGAGTCGCATGGAGTCTTTGGAGTAGCAGCGGTACTCATGGGATAAGGTCAAGTCCAATGTACATGGAAGTTTGACGCATGGACAAATCCAGGATGGTGGAGTATATTCGCCAAGGTGGAGTTTGTTGGAGTTGTGTCGAATATAGTGTACGAGGTAGGTTACAGCTGGACTTGTAGTTGTATTGTGTTTAGATAGGATATGGAGTCGTGTCCTAGTAGGACACTTATATACTAGGCCTCTCTTATATAGCGAGAGTAGACACATGATGTAACGTATGCCAACATAATAGCACCAGAACGCAGGGGAAGCTGACGGCATGTGCCAATGTCCAGGGCGACCGGGTGTGGTATTGTAGCGGTGTCATGGGGAGGAGCACCCATAGTCAGGCCCCTGGGATGTAGCCATATCGGTGAACCTCGTTAACAAATCTTGGTGTCGTGCTCGTGTGATTGCTTGGTCCTCGGATGATCGACGGTATGCCTTGGATTTATTCTAACAAGTGGTATCATGAGCAAGGTTACGAGGAGGCCGTGGATTGTTGATCTAGAGGAAATATCGAGACTGAGATTGCAGCCCGCAACGACGTGGTTCTCGACGAGATTGGAACAGAAGCAATCCGAAGCTGACGGAGTTCTCGAGATCGGAAAGCAGCGGTTGCAACAGGCGTCGGATGCGGAAGGCTCTGCGTGGCGGCGTACAGGCGTGCGTGCGGCGGCGAGTGTGATCCAGGGTTCGCGCGGTGCGGGCTGGCCCAATGGGGCTAGCTGGTTCGTGCACGTGTTTGTGCTGGTGGATCAGGCGCGGAAAGAGCTAGCTAGGCTCTGCGTGGAAGGTCTGTGATGCAGGTCCGATTGATACTCCAGGAGATTTTGTTTGGAACAAAAGGAGGACCGAGTTCTTGTGTGCGCCGCAGACGGAGTTAGTAGATTAATTGGGAAGAAAAATCCATCAAACGGTACGCATCCATTGAATAGCATGGCATTGGCAGGACAAGGCAAGAGCTAGCATTGAGAGTTGAGCCAAGACCGGAGCTACTACACGTGAAGACCAGAAGTTTTTTGGTTGGAATTTGCTATTAGTACATGATGGTGTACCACGTCATGTTTTGCTTGTGTACTTGGGCATCGTGTGCGGAAAGCTCAGATAATTTTTCGCAGGGTCAGCCGTACAAATAACCATGGCACCATCGGGTACCAGGTTTGAGGTGGAGAAGTTCAACGGAACTGGAAGCTTTGGGTTATGGAAGACGGGGTGAAAGATTTATTGGCACAACAAGGATGCTTGAAGGCGTTGCGGGAAGTCGAATCAGCTAAGATGGAATTATCATGTGATGGATAGAAGACGATTTGGGAGCCTTGAGCGTGTCGTGCAGCCGGAAAAGTTCGGTTGGGTCGGACTAGAAAGCCTGACGGATCGACGCAAGTCGGTTGGTACAGAAGACGGTGGTGGGATCGACGACGATGACATAGGAGCGTGATGCTGATGGTGACCGACTTCTGGGGCGTGGGAACACGTGGCGCAGGCCTAAGGGCTTGTGCGGCTTCGACAAGGCTATGACACGGGGTTGATTCAAGACGGTGCACATGAGAGCTTCAAGACGACGGGGCGCGAGGGTGTACTGATCATCTATCATGGAGTCATGTTGAAGGTGGAGCTGGAGTCTGGAAGACTTCACTCAGTGCTGGTTGAGGGGCTACGACGTAAGTTGACAGACAGTCGAAGCCTATTCAGGCAGGGAAAAAGCGAGGGACACGTAATTCAGACTGGAGCCCGGTGGTCCGATGGAAGTGTGAAACTCGTTGATCGATGGTACTCTGCAGTGGGGGTTGAGTGGTGCGGTTTCGCGACCATTGAGGCTCGACTGGGACAGTGGAGGCTCGACGCGGTAATAGCGGCGAGACGTGCGGTACGCACGGACATGGAGACGGGCCAGGGCTCTGGTGGTCATACATGTGGTGAGACAACTGTGAATTTGACTCGGGATGACTACAAGAAATGGTGAAATTCCTTGAAGTTTCAGATAGGCGGTCAAGAAAGGAGCGGTGATGTTGAGTTCAAGTAACTCTTATGTATGACACCCAATATGTGAGTTGTTAACTTTCACGCAGGTCAGTGATCGATGCGTGATGGCATCAGACGGATACTCTTGAAGTTGGGAGCACAAGATAGAGTAAAAAGGAACTTAATTTTGCTCGAGTGTTGACTGTGGTTAATAAAAGAAGGGACTACAAGTTGCAGGTGGAGTCGCATGGAGTCTTTGGAGTAGCAGCGGTACTCATGGGATAAGCTCAAGTCCAATGTACATGGAAGTTTGACGCATGGACAAATCCAGGATGGTGGAGTATATTCGCCAAGGTGGAGTTTGTTGGAGTTGTGTCGAATATAGTGTACGAGGTAGGTTACAGTTGGACTTGTAGTTGCATTGTGTTTAGATAGGATATGTAGTCATGTCCTAGTAGGGACACTTATATACTAGGCCTCTCTTATATAGCGAGAGTAGACACACGATGTAACCTATGCACACATAATAGCACCAGAACGCAGGGGAAGCCGACAGCATGTGCAAGCAATCCGAAGCTGATGGAGTTCTCGGGATCGGAAAGCAGCGGTTGCAACAGGCGTCGGATGCGGAAAGCTCTGCGTGGCGGCGTACAGGCGTGCGTGCGGCGGCAAGTGTGATCCGGAGTTCGCGCGGTGCGGGCTGGCCCAATGGGGCTAGCTGGTGCGTGCACGTGTTGTGCTGGTGGACCAGGCGCGGAAAGAGCTAGCTAGGCTCTGCGTGGAAGGTCTGCGATGCAGGTCCGATTGATACTCCAGGAGATTTTGTTTGGAACAAAAGGAGGACCGAGTTCTTGTGTGCGCCGCGGACGGAGGTAGCAGAATAATTGGGAAGAAAAATCCATCAAATGGTACGCATCCATTGAATAGCATGGCATTGGCAGGACAAGGCAAGAGCTAGCATTGAGAGTTGAGCCAAGACTGGAGCTACTACACGTTTTTGGTTGGAATTTGCTATTAGTACATGACGGTGTACCACGTCAGATTTTGCTTGTGTACTTGGGCATCGTGTGCAGAAAGCTCAGATAATTTTTCGCAGGGTCAGCCATACAAATAACTATGGCGCCATCGGGTACCAGGTTTGAGGTGGAGAAGTTCAACGGAACTGGAAGCTTTGGGTTATGGAAGACGAGGTGAAAGATTTATTGGCACAACAGGGATGCTTGAAGGCGTTGCGGGAGTTCGATTCAGCTAAGATGGAATTATCATGTGATGGATAGAAGATGATTTGGGAGCCTTGAGCGTGTCGTGCTGCCGGAAAAGTTTGGTTGGGTCGGACTAGACAGTCTGACGGATCGACGCAAGTCGGTTGGTACAGAAGACGATGGTGGGATCGACGACGACGACATAGGAGCGTGATGCTGATGGTGACCGACTTCTGGGGCGTGGGAACACGTGGCACAGGCCTAAGGGCTTGTGCGGCTTCAACAAGGCTATGACATGGGGTTGATTCAAGACGGTGCACATGAGAGCTTCAAGACGACGGGGCGCGAGGGTGTACTGATCATCTATCATGGAGTCATGTTGAAGGTGGAGCTGGAGTCTGGAAGACTTCACTCAGTGCTGGTTGAGGGGCCACGACGTAAGTTGACAGACAGTCGAAGCCTATTCAGGCAGGGAAAAAGTGAGGGACACGTAATTCAGACTGGAGCCCGGTGGTCCGATGGAAGCGTGAAACTCGTTGATCGATGGTACTCTGCAGTGGGGGTTGAATGGTGTGGTTTCGCGACCATTGAGGCTCGACTGGGACAGCGGAGGCTCGACACGGTAATAGCGGCGAGGCGTGCGGTACGCACGGACGTGGAGACGGGTCAGGGCTCTGGTGGTCATACATGTGGTGAGACAACTGCGAATTTGACTCGGGATGACTACAAGAAATGGTGAAATTCCTTCAAGTTTCAGATAGGCGGTCAATAAAGGAGCGGTGATGTTGAGTTCAGGTAACTCTTACGTGTGACACCCAATATGTGAGTTGTTCACTTTCACGCAGGTCAGTGATCGATGTGTGATGGCGCCGGACGGATACTCTGGAAGTTGGGAGCACAAGCTAGAGTAAAAAGGAACTTAATTTTGCTTGAGTGTTGACCGTGGTCAATAAAAGAAGGGACTACAAGTTGCAGGTGGAGTCGCATGGAGTCTTTGGAGTAGCAGCGGTACTCATGGGATAAGCTCAAGTCCAATGTACATGGAAGTTTGACGCATGGACAAATCCAGGATGGAGTATATTCGCCAAGGTGGAGTTTGTTGGAGTTGTGTCGAATATAGTGTACGAGGTAGGTTATAGTTGGACTTGTAGTTGTATTGTGTTTAGATAGGATATGGAGTCGTGTCCTAGTAGGACACTTATATACTAGGCCTATCTTATATAGCGAGAGTAGACACACGATGTAATCTATGCCAACATAATAGCACCGGAACGCTGGGGAAGCCGACGGCATGTGCCGATGTCCGTATGCACCGGTCTTGATGTTAGCGGTGTCATGGGGAGGAGAGCCCATAGTCAGGCCCCGGGGATGTAGCCATATCGGTGAACCTCGTTAACAAATCTCGTTGTCGTGCTCGTGTGATTGCTTGATCTTCGGATGATTGACGGTATGCCTCGGATTTATTCTAATATAAGGGCGGGGGTGTCCCCTCCTAACAGGCTAGTCTTTTGGGGGGAGAGGGCCCAAGGCCTCTCATAAGTCGGTGTTGCTCTCTGGTTGGGCCTGGTGACGCATGTGAGTCGGAAATGCTGGTGTAGCGGACCCAAAATTGCGTAACAAGTGGTATCAGAGCCCAGGTGCCCGGAATAAATCTCGGTGGACTCACGGGTGGTCGGTCATGGTTGGTGGGCTGGAAATGCTGGTGTTAGCGGGCCCATGGATGACCGATGTGTGAGAGGGAGATTGTTGGGTTTAGTCCCACATCGGTTGTGGGGGGAGACATAACACGATTTATAAGGGCGGGGGTATCCCCTCCTAACAGGCTAGTCTTTTGGGGGGAGAGGGCCCAAGGCCTCTCATAGATCGGTGTTGCTCTCCGGTTGGGCCTGGTGACGCATGTGGGTCGGAAACGCTGGTGTAACGGACCCGGAATTGTGTAACACAAACATTACTAGTTTTGAATGAAGAAAACAAAACTAAAACAAAAGACCACCACTTCTGAGCCAAGTGAGCACATATCACACTAATTTATAAAAATGAGTCATGTCTAACATCAAAACTGACATTTATTTTAGAAACAGAGTTGAGTCATTTATTTTGAAGCTAGGGGGCTATGTGAATCCTCCACGGGTATAGTACTGGTCGGCAGGCGAGGAAGCTGGCAGCTCCGGCGCATGGAAAGCTCCCATCTTCTTCCTCTCTCCTTCTGGTTTAGATTTGGAATCTCTGCTCTGTTCTGCAGCGAGTTCGTGGATAGAAAAGTAAGGGAGAAAGAAAGCTGGGTTTTTTAGCTGGAGGCTCAGCCTCGGCCCACAGGAAGCAAGGAAGGACAGCACTTGATCATTTAAAAAACCATTCAATTACTACTAGTGGCTAACACGAGATTCGCCTCCTCGTTTTCTTGTAGGATTGTCTTGTTTTCTTTACCAGGTTTTTTGGTTTATCTGCTTTGTCTTGGATTTTAATTATGATTTAGGGGATAAATGAAACAATTCAATTTTTTTTAGGGAAAGAACCATTCAATTACTACTAGTGGCTAACACGAGATTCGCCATCTCGATCTTCACTCGTAGGATTGTCTTTTTTTCTATAGCAGGTTTTTTGGTTTATCTACTTTGTCTTGGATTTTAATTATGTTTTGGTGGTGTTTTCCTTTTGTCCATATATCGTGTTGGGGTGTAGCTCGAGACACTATTTGTTCTTAGACCAGAGTGGAGTTCTTGGAGCAGAGCCCCCGCGCCTCCGCTTGTCGGCCGAAGCAAAAAATAGGGGAGCGCTTGCTCTGTGATGCACAGTTTTTTCTGATAGCTCGGCCCAGTTCGCCGGTTACGGTTGACCGGTCCATTGTTGACTTTTTGAAATAAAATGCGATCTTCTAAGAATTCAAAAAAAATCATAGGTTCAAAAGAAGTTTGTACATTTTGAAAAAAATTCATGAATTTGGAAAAACAATTCACAAAATTTAGAAACAACAAATTTGAGAAAAAAGTTCATGAAAATTGATAAAAAGTTTAAATAAATTGAAAAGTTCATGAAATTCGAAAACCAAAATCACGACTTTAGAAACAACAAATTGGAAAACAGTTCATGCAAATTGAAAACAGTTCACGTGTTTTTTGTGTGTGTACTGTATTATACTGTATGTACTACCGAGAGCACTAACAGCTAGCGGTGCACATGTTTGAACGAATTGATTCGTTTTTTTTGGTATGCGTGCATGTTAATTTGGGAGATTGTTTCTACTGTCTGCACTGTTTTGTCAGGTTGAATATAAAATTGTTTCTTTCACAAATAACACAAATTGGACAGTCTTAAAAACTTAGACTAGACTGTTTTGAGAACTGTGCACTGCAAAAAGAACCTTCTCTTTTAGAAAGACCAAATTCTTTGCAACCAAAAAAGGAGCGCGCGGGCAAATGGGATTCGAACAAGTGACCTCGAAGCGGGTTGCGCACCGAGCTAGCCACTGCAACAGAAAAAGTTCTAGTCCCCGACTGGTAGCACAACGCTTAAAGAAGTAAACGACAGAGGCAAAACTTAAAGAAAATTTGGTCTTTGTGAGTATTTATTACAAAAGACGAAATTTGGTCTTTGCGAGTAAATTACATAGCTGAAAGAAAATTTATAACCGCACATTTTTCATAAGTTAAGTACTACTAAAAGTGCAAAAAAAAATTTGAATTTGCGAGTATTTATTACAAAAGAATATTTTTTTGAAATTGTGTACAAATTTGAAAACCGGAACGTTTTCTGAAAACACGAACATTTTTTGGGAACCTCAAACAATTGTGAAAAAAGGAACTAAATTGAAAACGAGAACATTTTTCGAAATTGTGATTTAAAATCCCGAATATTTTTTCAAATTTAGAGAACAAAATTTTGAAACTGAGAACAAAATTTGAACATGAACAATTTTTAAAGAACAAACATTTTTTGAATCTTGAGAACAAATTTTGAAACAGAGAACAAACTTAGAAGAGTGGACAATTTTTTAAAGCATGAACATTTCTTTCGAATCTTGAGAACAAATTTTGAAGCGGATAACAAATTTGGAAGCACGAACAATTTCTTAAAACACGAACATTTTTTGATTACTGAGCACAAATTTTGAGACGGAGAACAAATTTGAAAATCCTGAAAAATTTGGATGCGCGGACATTTTTTGAAAAAGTGAACAAAAAAAATTGAAATCTGGTATGTTATATGAATGACGAAAGTTTTGAACTTTTTTGTGTAACGAGAACAAATTTTGAATTTTGAGAACATTTTTTTTGAAAACTGAACATTTTATGGAAACACAAACAAAATTTGAACAATTTTATAAAAAAGATGAGAAAAGAAGATGAAACAACAAAGCAAAGAAAGAAAGCAAATAGAAAAAACAAAAAAAAAGAAAATAAATAACAAACAGAAATAACTAAAAACGAAAAGAAGAAGAAAATGCATTTTTTCTACAGGCGAAGGAATAGTCATAGGCGAGCCGTCTCCAAACAAGGATTTGCGTACGCTGGTTTCACACCTTCCATAATAACCCAAACAAAGTTTTCCTTAAACAGATAATGCATCAAAAAATAAGTAATACCGGTTTACCAAAAAATCTGCTTAAAACTTGTTTTCCTAAAACTCAGCGCTAATATTCTGTATCCAAACAACCGAGCATCTCCACCCGCCCCCCCCCCCCCCAGGAAGCCCCCCAAGCGCACTTTTCCGATGCCGGCGCATAAAAAAAGTCCCACTCGTGCAGGGGCGGAGCCAGGATTTAGACATAGGGGAGGAGGGGGGGGTGGGGTGGGGTGTCAAAACGACGGTGAAGGCAGAAATTTTATTTTGTGCTTCACAAACTGAGTAATATTTTTATATCCAAGTATTATTCACATTTTATTTTGCATAGATACACACAATTTTTACAGCTAGAGTGTGTCAAGCTATAGATAATATCGGCCAATAATAATTGCACATATGCACCGAGTAGACAAATTTCATATTCAAACTACTCCCTAACCTTGGTCAATTCGTTGGCTGCAGACTTGAGAATTGACGAGAGGAACAACCTGCACCGCCGTATGAAGCGGATCATGGGCAAAGATAGTGGATGCGGGTAGGGACCACTCGCACAGGACATTACTAATAGAGCCAAGCGCTAATGACGGGATGGAATTCCAACCGCCAAATCAAATAAGCAACTTATTCGTGGGCTTTCACATAGGCCCGTTTCCCCTTTTTTTTTTTCCAAAATTCACATCAAGATAGGGGAGCCAAAGTACTTTTTACGTGAAACATATCGCTAAGGGCATGTACAATGGTAGATAAGATAGTCTTATCTTAAGACTTGCATGTGATTTAGAGATGACAAAAAAGAATTGTCTACAATGGGTCATCTCTTAGCCTTATCTTCAATAACTAGCAATTCCTAAAAATGTGGTGAGACATATTGTGCTAAGAGATCACCTCTTGTCTTCTCTTAAATAAGAAAAGACAAGCCTTTTCTTATGAGTTCTCTCTCCTTCACCTCATCATCTATCCTACATGGCACTCCTAAGATAGCACCATTGTACATGCCCTAACTAGCCTACCCTCAATGATTACTCGATCGATAGGGGGGCCAGCCCCCTGCTCGCCCCTGTCTCCGCCACTGCACTCGTGCCCCTACAAGCTCAATTACCGCAGGATTTAGCCAAAACTTCGGCCGGCGATTCCACGCCATACCCAAGATCCTGGGGGCAACTGGGGAGGAGAGAGAGAGAGAGAGAGAGAGAGAGACTATTTTACATGCTTTGGGCCCATCGTCAGCCTCCCACTCCATCTCTCCTCACTTTTCCTCCGAGGCCCGCCCACGTGATGCTCTCTCTTTTCTTATCTTCTCTTCTCTTTCTCTCCCCTACCAACTCCCGTCTGCACAGAACGCCTCGCCGACGACGCGACACGGCCATGTCCCCTCCGCTCCGCTCCTGCTCACCTCCATTCTCCTCCACCCACCCTTCCGTTCGTGGCCTGCCCTGCTCTTCCCACGCCATGAGCGCGACGGCCATCCACGACTCCGCCGTCCTGCGCCGCTGTGCCATCACCGACGACCTCGGCCTCGGCGCCAACAACGCCTACTGGTTATTTTTTCACAACAACTATAGTTTTTCTTTTTATGGACTGATTACTTCATTTTTTTTATAGCAGGTACCATTTTTTGGAGTAACCAGCGTATGGGAGTACGACAGTGATAGTTCCTATCAACCCCATTTCATCAACATCATTTCTTATCAAAAAATTCTGGTGACAACAATGTAAATCAACACATGGTATTCTTGTGGTGTTTTAACACCCCTATTTCTGAGTTTTCCTGGTAAATGGTAATGAATTAGCGTGATAACTTGTTCTGCCATGGGTTTGTTCTATAAAAAAAGGATCCTTTTTATGTTAAATTAGTGTTAAAGGATGCTGATTACTCAATGCAGACACTTTGGTAATCTTCCTTGAAACGAAATGGTAACTCATTTATTAATGAGAAATTCCATACATGTAGTATAACATGCTTCAAAGAAGATAGCTTAATAGATTGATGATGATAGCCTATATGGATTTATGATGGTAACTCAATGGTGTAATCAGTAGGTGGGAACATGGATCAATTTTACCAACTTTTTGGCTTTAAAAACGGCAAATTTATTCAATCTTTTGTTGGTAACCTGATTGAATTTGAGTGGTAACTCAATTACAACGGATGATATTACAGAGATGCAGTAAAAGGGCTACATTTTTGTTGTTTTTTCACTTACCTCCTTGGTTTTTCCCCTGATTATGGAGAACTTCAGACGAACTGCTGGTAACCCTTGTGATATTGATGTGGTAAACCAGTCCCCTATCTCAAATCCTTGTGTTGTAGTGTTTCTCGTGGGTTTTTCTGGTGGATTAGATCTAGGGCGCAGGTCGTCGGCGATGGATGCGCGTCGGGGAGAGAGGAGAACAGATCGGGGCAGGTGTGGCTGTTTCTTGCGATGGAGGTAAGAAACAAGGTATTAGTGTGGTAAGTCACGTGAGGGGGAATGTGGGCCAGAGGGCTGTGTTTTGGGCCGAACTCGGTGCGCGTGCTGGGCCTCTCTAAAGAAGGCTCGCTCGGTCATCGTGGGTGGCACTGGCGAAGCGGATCGCGCAGGAGGGACGCGGGATGGATGACCGTGCGGATTTGATGCTTGTCCTCGTGCCGAGTGGTGGTTAGTCATGTCCTTAATTAAAACTTGAATAGAGTGCATCAAACTGAGAGCGGAGATCTGCCAAGACCACATCAAATCATGGAGGAGATGAAACTCACTGCAACACAACCATATATATGAGCTTGCACATCAACATTTGACGTCAACGGCACCACTTATGGACGTATGGTATGGATAGGAGGTGCCACCACAAGACCCAGTTATGGTTTGAATTTGCGTCCATGCATGTCTGTCTAATTACTTGGTCTTCATCTTTTCTTTTCTTTTTTGAATACATGCATGTATAGTGATCGAGTTCAATGTTGACGCACCCGCATACCAAGATAACCACCACTCGCACAAAGTTACATGCAACAGCGGATCCTATTCCCCCACGCGTCCTTTTACTTAGCTCACCCAATCACTTTTTGCGCGTCGATTGTCCTGGGGGCACCAATGGCTGGAAAAACGCACTTGCGTTTCATCCGGCGGAAGCGTTTTGCCCCCCCAAGACGTGCTATTTTTGTTCAGGCGATTAGCCTGGGAGGCTCCAACGGCTGGAGATGCTCTTACATGGTGGCTACTACAAACCAAGGCCGTGGAGCTTCACAACCGCCGAGTCAACATCAACATGAATGCTGACTCGACCGAGAAAATCATATTTCGCTTTCATGAGAAACATATGTTGTCAGATCCAAGGTTTAATCCTTGGCAGGGGCTTGGATACAGTTAACCATTGATCATCCTAACCTATCACCCACTGGTTGATTTTTGATTCTTTGGCTCGGCCGGTGATCATCTTGAACCCAAGGAAGAAGAGATGATTTAAGCAATTTTGGATGAAAAGAGAAAGTACCACCATGGACGGACGTCAGTCACTATTTCACCACACATGACATGACATGATGTATATGGAACATATATATATGGTGCGTGCATATATATGTTGGAAAATTAATGATGCAAATTAAACAAAACCGAGTATATTGTTGGCAACAGAAAGAAAATAGAATAAATGTAATATCACAGAGACAGAGAGAGAGAGCAGAGTGTACGTAATTATTAAGCAGGAGGTAGCTAGCGAGCGAGCGAGGTCAGGTGTAGAGAGTATAGACTAGAGAGGGAAGGCGTGCGGGTTGGCGCTGCCTCCGCCGCGGGAGAAGGATGCAGGCGGCGGCGCGACGACGACGACGTTGCTGTTACTGTGGCCGTGGCCGTGGCCGTTGCTGTTGCTGGCGCCGCTGTTGATGCTCATCATGGTCATGCTCATGGACGCCGAGTAGCCACCCCCACCACCGGCCGCCGTGCTGTAGGACGCGGAGATGGAGGTGGTGGAGGAAGACGTGGAGGGCCGGCGGCGCGGCGCGGGGCCCTTCTCGGCCCAGAGCAGCTCCTCGGCCCTGACGGAGGAGGAAGAGCCCCAGGCGTGGAGCGCGCAGCAGCACAGGCAGAGGAGGCCCGCGGCGGCGGTGGCGCCCCGGCCGGCGCGGTGGATGTAGCGGTGGCTGTACTTGCGGCCGAGGCAGTCGAGGCACTTGCGTCCCTCGGTCATGTCTCCCATGCCGGCGCCCACGCAGCGGCGGCAGTATGCGCGGCCGCAGACGAGGCAGCGGTGGCGGAAGACGTGCATGTAGCGGCTGCAGGTGGCGCAGAGGTTGGAGTGCGGGATGCCCGCCCGGCGCATGGGCCGGCCGCTTCTGCCTCTGGTTGTGGTGGTGCGGGCGGGCGGAGGAGGGGACGGGGACGGGGAGAGCTGGAAGCCCGGCGGTGTTGTGATGTCCTGGTGGCGCTGGGTGGTGTCGTCGTCGGAGGAAGAGGCGGATGAGTGGACCTTGTAGGTGAAGATGTTGGTGGAGGTCCTGGAGAGGAGCGCCTTGTTGCTGCGCTCGGTCTCGTCCTCATTAGGTTGCTCGTGGATGGGGGCCAAGGTGGTGGGAGCAGGCGCTACGGAGGCGGTGGGCGGTGGCGGTGGCGGGGCGACGACGAAGTCTCGGAAGGTGAGGTCGACGGAGCCGTCGGGGACGCCGAGGTAGAGGTCCTCCAGCTCCTGCTGCGCCATGCGCACACCCTTCTTCTTGTTCTTCTCCGACATCCTCCTTGCTCTTTCTTTCTTTCGTTTCCCTTGCTTGCTTCCTTGCTGTGAATGGGTCGGTGTGATTGATATATAGGGTAGGTGATGTGGAGGGAGGTTTATATATTGATGTGAAGAAGATCCATGGCCGGCTGATGCATACGTGCGTGCATGCGCGCGCGCGTATCCGTAACGTTCCAGGCCAGCTAGCTAGCTACATCTGTTTGTGTCCGGCCGGCCGGCCGTCCGTCCGTGCCAATTCCGAGGGGAAGGTGATGGCCGGCCTTGCCTGGCATGCAGGTTGGAGCAGCTAATAAGCTAATAGTCTGTCTCTGTCTCTGTCCCTGTCTCTGTCTCTGTCTCTGTCTCTGTCTCTGTCTGACAAATAAACTCATCGCCAGCCAGCCAGCAAGCCAGATAGAGATATATAGAGAGAGAGAGACAAAGTGGAGAGGCGATTCCATCCATGGCTGCATGCGTGCTGTGGTTTTTGCATCCTAGCTTGCTTGTTCCGTCGATGAATCCCATGGATGTCCCTCCCATCCCATTCACACGCCCGGCCGGCCATCTATCTCCGTATACATACATACATATTGGGTTTCCGCATCCTCCTCTCCCTTAATTTCCCACCATCATTTCATTATCAGAGCTAGTACAACTAGATAGATAGACTAGAAACAATAACATGCTTTCAAAAAGAAAAAAAACTAGAAACAAAAACATCTGCATCAAATATTAATTAATTCTTCTACCTACTTATTATATTACATACGTACATACATACATACATACATACATGCATGTCATGTGTGAAACAAAAAGGAGTCCTAGGAGTAATAATAGATACTAGGTGGATGGATGAATTCGACATGCAAGTATATATGTCATCATGGATGAAGGAGACATGGCTAAATTTATCCTACATACCAAGACAAGACTTGTAGTCATGCATGACATATATATAAGCTAGAGCGAGCGAGAGACCACGTAGCAGCACCAAAACTTAACAAACTATAGCACTAGAGTAATTAAATGCGGTTTCTTTTCTTTCTAATTTAATTAATTTCCATACCATACCATACCAAACCAGACCAAACCAACACGTGATTCGCCAGGGGCCGCCGAGCCCAGCTGAGCTCCTCCGCCATCGCCAAGTACCTTCTCTCGCCACTTGGGCATTCATCAAAGGGATTGAGGCAGTGCGAACAAGTCAGAACAGAGTAAAGGAAACGAAAGTGCTGAAATCAGTGAAATTAACCAGGCCCATGTGCAAAGATTATTTCATCAATAAGGTTATCCGAGCAATTCAAGATAAGTGGCCTGACGATGATGAGGGAGTAACAATATTCATCCAACAGAATAACACAAAGCCTCATGTGCTTCCCAATGATGTAGCTTTTTGAGAAGCCGTGGAACAAACTGATCTACACATCTGATTGCTACAACAACCGCCAAATAGCCCTGAGTTCAATTGTTTAGATCTCTGCTTTCATAACTCTATCGAATCTTTAACCGACTGCAGGTCACCTACAAACATCCAGGAACTGGTACAGGGTGTGGAAGAGGAATTCGAGAACTATGATCCCCACAAGCTGTACAAAAGCTTTATCACATTGCAAGTGGTTATGTTCGAAGTTATGAAAGCCAAAGGAGGAAATCAATATAAGCTGCCACACTTGCACAAGGATCATTGTCGGTGTCAAAACCTGCGGATCTCGGGTAGGGGGTCCCGAATTGTGCGTCTAGGCGGATGGTAACAGGAGACAAGGGACACGATGTTTTTACCCAGGTTCGGGCCCTCTCGATGGAGGTAAAACCCTACTCCTGCTTGATTAATATTGATGATATGGGTAGTACAAGAGTAGATCTACCACGAGATCAGAGAGGCTAAACCCTAGAAGCTAGCCTATGGTATGATTGTTGTTCGTCCTACGGACTAAAACTCTCCGGTTTATATAGACACCGGAGAGGGTTAGGGTTACACAGAGTCAGTTACAATGGGAGGAGATCTACATATCGTATCGCCAAGCTTGCCTTCCACGCCAAGGAAAGTCCTATCCGGACACGGGACGAAGTCTTCAATCTTGTATCTTCATAGTACGGGAGTCCGGCCAAAGGTCATAGTCCGGCCATCCGGACACCCCCTAATCCAAGACTCCCTCAGTAGCCCCTGAACCAGGCTTCAATGACGACGAGTCCGGCCCGCAAATTGTCTTCGGCATTGCAAGGCAGGTTCCTCCTCCGAATACTTCATAGAAGATGTTGAACACAAGGATAGTGTCCGGCTCTGCAAAATAAGTTCCACATACCACCGTAGAGAGAATAATATTTACACAAATCTAATCTGCTGACGTATTCCGTAGTGTGACATCACGCCACGGCCAAGCCTTTATTCGAATCGTTTTACAGCCCCACCTCAGCGCGTTTAGCGAGGCGGTTTCCTTGGCACGTCTTGTCAAAGCAGAGATCGTGTCCCCTTATTTCGGGATTCTCATCACTACGGGCGTGGGTAACCCAACCGTGCCATTGGTATGACTTCTTAATTGAAAGTAAGTCCCAAACGGTCACGGGGAGGGCTCTTGGTATTCAACCTCTTTATAAAGAGACCAAGGCTCGACTCCTTTTTTCAATCAAATCCGCCTCTCGCCTCGAGTTCCAACACCCAAAGCTCCAGATTCAGGCGCTTCGGACCTTCGATGATGTCTGGCTCCGACCTCCAAGGCCGGTGGATGCCTTCCTCCGTTACGGAAGAAGATGTGCGAAAACTGAGAGATGCCAGGTATCTGACCGGCGAAATCTCGCATAGGCTGCCTGCTCAAGGGCAGGCTATTCCCACTCCCCAGCCCGGTGAGAGTGTGGTGTTCACATCTCACTTCCTTCGGGGGCTAGGCTTCCCGATTGATCCCTTTGAGGGGGCTCATGTTTTATTATGGGCTGGAATTTCACGACTTACCTCCCGAGTCCATCCTCCAAATCTCATCGTTCATTGTCGTGTGTGAGGCCTTCCTCCATATTATTCCTCACTTCGGACTGTGGCTTAAGACCTTCAAGGTAGAACCGAAGATGATCGAGGGGCAGCACGCTGAGTGCGGAGGTGCTATTATAAGCAAGATTGCTGACGCTCCATGGCCCGAGGGCTCTTTTCAAGAGGAGTTCGGCTTATGGCAACAAGAGTGGTTTTACATCACAGCTCCCAGGGGCACCACGTGGGTGGCGCCACCTGCCTTTCGCTCGGGTCCCCCACCACGGCTAGCGTCATGGGTTAATAAAGGGCTTAACTGGGGGCCGTCCAAGGACGTGCCCTTGCTGCAGTGCCGCATTCGAGATCTCTTAGAAAGAGATACCAATTTGGCCGTAGTGGCGCAGGTTATGCTGATTCGCCGCATACTGCCCTGCAAACGTCGCCCCCTCCGCCTGTGGGAATTTAATACGGAAGGATCGCGAGCCCTCCAACATTTTATGGGCACGACGCCCGTGGAGATGTACACATTGTTCTTCGGATCACAAGCAATGTGTCCGGACTTGTCCGAGGACGCAGGTCTGAGCTGCAATCGCCCGGACACTCAAATAAGTAGCCCCGTCCCCGGACACGCTATCCGTACATTTATCATAACACTGCCCTCAAAAGAGCTATCCTTTAAACAGGAGTGGATAACGAAAGCAAAGCTTATTAGGTGTCCGGCCCCCCTCCCTGAGACCACGCCGGATCCCGTGTTGACCAGGATGCTGGAGATTGTCTCCGCGAAGCTACCGCCTCCGCGAAGGAGACTGTCAGTGTCGGTGTCAAAGCCGGCGGATCTCGGGTAGGGGGTCCCAAGCAGTGCGTCTTAGGATCAATGGTAACAGGAGACAAGGGACACGATGTTTTTACCCAGGTTCGGGCCCTCTCGGTGGAGGTAAAACCCTACTCCTGCTTGATTAATATTGATGATATGGGTAGTACAAGAGTTGATCAACCACGAGATCAGAGAGGCTAAACCCTATAAGGTAGCCTATGGTATGATTGTTGTTGTATATCTCTATCGACTAGCCTGGCCTCGGTTTATATAATGCACCAGAGGCCTAGGATAACAAGAGTCCTAGCCGAATACGCCGGTGGGGGAGGAGTGCTTGTCTTGATCGCCAAGTCTTGTGGATTTTTCCTTGTATCGCGGCTGTTCGGATCGCCCATGAGTATATGGCCATGCGGGTCCTCGCCCAATCCAACCGATCGGGAGACGACGCGTTGAGTCCCCCTGCCCGTGACACCGTCGAGAGCCTGAACCGGTCTTCAAGTTAGGGACGCTCCTCGATTCTTCGAACTGTTCTTCATCTTGGTTTGCGGTAACTTATTGCTATCCAAACCATCCCCGCTGTTACTGCTCACAACATTTTGCCAAATTATGTACCGATATATGACCTCATGTTGAGAATTTGGCCTAAAACCGCCATATGTGAGTCGAAAACAAAGGTCGGCCAAAACACCTCGATAACTTGCTCTCTATGGCACGCCCAAGAACTTATTGCTATCCAAACCATCCCCGCTGCGCTGCTCACAACATTTTGCCAAATTATGTACCGATATATGACCTCATGTTGAGAATTTGGCCTAAAACCGCCATATGTGAGTCGAAAACAAAGGTCGGCCAAAACACCTCGATAACTTGCTCATCTATGGCACGGCCAAGAACTTATTGCTATCCAAACCCCCCTGCAAGCGCTGCTCACACAACATTTTGCCAAATTATGTACCGATATATGACCTCATGTTGAGAATTTGGCCTAAAACCGCCATATGTGAGTCGAAAACAAAGGTCGCCAAAACACCTCGATAACTTGCTCTCTATGGCACGGCCAAGAACTTATTGCTATCCAAACCATCCCCGCTGTTACTGCTCACAACATTTTGCCAAATTATGTACCGATATATGACCTCATGTTGAGAATTTGGCCTAAAACCGCCATATGTGAGTCGAAAACAAAGGTCGGCCAAAACACCTCGATAACTTGCTCTCTATGGCACGCCAAAGAACTTATTGCTATCCAAACCATCCCCGCTGCTGCTCACAACATTTTGCCAAATTATGTACCGATATATGACCTCATGTTGAGAATTTGGCCTAAAACCGCCATATGTGAGTCGAAAACAAAGGTCGCCAAAACACCTCGATAACTTGCTCTCTATGGCACGCCAGAAGAACTTATTGCTATCCAAACCATCCCGCAAGCGCCTGCTCACAACATTTTGCCAAATTATGTACCGATATATGACCTCATGTTGAGAATTTGGCCTAAAACCGCCATATGTGAGTCGAAAACAAAGGTCGCCAAAAACACCTCGATAACTTGCTCTCTATGGCACGCCGAAGAACTTATTGCTATCCAAACCATCCCCGCTGCGCTGCTCACAACATTTTGCCAAATTATGTACCGATATATGACCTCATGTTGAGAATTTGGCCTAAAACCGCCATATGTGAGTCGAAAACAAAGGTCGCCAAAACACCTCGATAACTTGCTCTCTGGCACGGCCAAGAACTTATTGCTATCCAAACCATCCCGCTTGCTCCCCGCTGCTGCTCACAACATTTTGCCAAATTATGTACCGATATATGACCTCATGTTGAGAATTTGGCCTAAAACCGCCATATGTGAGTCGAAAACAAAGGTCGCCAAAACACCTCGATAACTTGCTCTCTATGGCACGCCAAGAACTTATTGCTATCCAAACCATCCCCGCTGCGCTGCTCACAACATTTTGCCAAATTATGTACCGATATATGACCTCATGTTGAGAATTTGGCCTAAAACCGCCATATGTGAGTCGAAAACAAAGGTCGGCCAAAACACCTCGATAACTTGCTCTCTATGGCACGCCAAGAACTTATTGCTATCCAAACCATCCCCGCTGCGCCTGCTCACAACATTTTGCCAAATTATGTACCGATATATGACCTCATGTTGAGAATTTGGCCTAAAACCGCCATATGTGAGTCGAAAACAAAGGTCGCCAAAACACCTCGATAACTTGCTCTCTATGGCACGGCCGAAGAACTTATTGCTATCCAAACCATCCCCGCTGCGCCTGCTCACAACATTTTGCCAAATTATGTACCGATATATGACCTCATGTTGAGAATTTGGCCTAAAACCGCCATATGTGAGTCGAAAACAAAGGTCGCCAAAACACCTCGATAACTTGCTCTCTATGGCACGGCCAAGAACTTATTGCTATCCAAACCATCCCCAGCGCTGCTCACAACATTTTGCCAAATTATGTACCGATATATGACCTCATGTTGAGAATTTGGCCTAAAACCGCCATATGTGAGTCGAAAACAAAGGTCGCCAAAACACCTCGATAACTTGCTCTCTATGGCACGCCGTAAGAACTTATTGCTATCCAAACCATCCCCGCTGCGCTGCTCACAACATTTTGCCAAATTATGTACCGATATATGACCTCATGTTGAGAATTTGGCCTAAAACCGCCATATGTGAGTCGAAAACAAAGGTCGGCCAAAACACCTCGATAACTTGCTCTCTATGGCACGCCCAAGAACTTATTGCTATCCAAACCATCCCCGCTGCTACTGCTCACAACATTTTGCCAAATTATGTACCGATATATGACCTCATGTTGAGAATTTGGCCTAAAACCGCCATATGTGAGTCGAAAACAAAGGTCGGCCAAAACACCTCGATAACTTGCTCTCTATGGCACGGCCAAAGAACTTATTGCTATCCAAACCATCCCCGCTGTTACTGCTCACAACATTTTGCCAAATTATGTACCGATATATGACCTCATGTTGAGAATTTGGCCTAAAACCGCCATATGTGAGTCGAAAACAAAGGTCGCCAAAACACCTCGATAACTTGCTCTCTATGGCACGCCAAAGAACTTATTGCTATCCAAACCATCCCCGCTGCGCTGCTCACAACATTTTGCCAAATTATGTACCGATATATGACCTCATGTTGAGAATTTGGCCTAAAACCGCCATATGTGAGTCGAAAACAAAGGTCGGCCAAAACACCTCGATAACTTGCTCATCTATGGCACGCCCAAGAACTTATTGCTATCCAAACCATCCCCGCTGTTACTGCTCACAACATTTTGCCAAATTATGTACCGATATATGACCTCATGTTGAGAATTTGGCCTAAAACCGCCATATGTGAGTCGAAAACAAAGGTCGCCAAAACACCTCGATAACTTGCTCATCTATGGCACGCCAAGAACTTATTGCTATCCAAACCATCCCCGCTGTTACTGCTCACAACATTTTGCCAAATTATGTACCGATATATGACCTCATGTTGAGAATTTGGCCTAAAACGCCATATGTGAGTCGAAAACAAAGGTCGCCAAAACACCTCGATAACTTGCTCTCTATGGCACGCCAAAGAACTTATTGCTATCCAAACCATCCCCGCAAATGCTGCCATGCTCACAACATTTTGCCAAATTATGTACCGATATATGACCTCATGTTGAGAATTTGGCCTAAAACCGCCATATGTGAGTCGAAAACAAAGGTCGGCCAAAACACCTCGATAACTTGCTCTCTATGGCACGCCGTAAGAACTTATTGCTATCCAAACCATCCCCGCTGCGCTGCTCACAACATTTTGCCAAATTATGTACCGATATATGACCTCATGTTGAGAATTTGGCCTAAAACCGCCATATGTGAGTCGAAAACAAAGGTCGGCCAAAACACCTCGATAACTTGCTCTCTATGGCACGCCAAAGAACTTATTGCTATCCAAACCATCCCCGCTGCGCTGCTCACAACATTTTGCCAAATTATGTACCGATATATGACCTCATGTTGAGAATTTGGCCTAAAACGCCATATGTGAGTCGAAAACAAAGGTCGCCAAAACACCTCGATAACTTGCTCATCTATGGCACGGCCGTAAGAACTTATTGCTATCCAAACCATCCCCGCTGTTACTGCTCACAACATTTTGCCAAATTATGTACCGATATATGACCTCATGTTGAGAATTTGGCCTAAAACCGCCATATGTGAGTCGAAAACAAAGGTCGCCAAAACACCTCGATAACTTGCTCTCTATGGCACGGCCAAGAACTTATTGCTATCCAAACCATCCCCGCTGCGCGCTCACAACATTTTGCCAAATTATGTACCGATATATGACCTCATGTTGAGAATTTGGCCTAAAACCGCCATATGTGAGTCGAAAACAAAGGTCGGCCAAAACACCTCGATAACTTGCTCTCTATGGCACGGCCAAAGAACTTATTGCTATCCAAACCATCCCCGCTGCGCCTGCTCACAACATTTTGCCAAATTATGTACCGATATATGACCTCATGTTGAGAATTTGGCCTAAAACCGCCATATGTGAGTCGAAAACAAAGGTCGCCAAAACACCTCGATAACTTGCTCTCTATGGCACGGCCGTAAGAACTTATTGCTATCCAAACCATCCCCGCTGTTACTGCTCACAACATTTTGCCAAATTATGTACCGATATATGACCTCATGTTGAGAATTTGGCCTAAAACCGCCATATGTGAGTCGAAAACAAAGGTCGCCAAAACACCTCGATAACTTGCTCTCTATGGCACGGCCAAGAACTTATTGCTATCCAAACCATCCCCGCTGCGCTGCTCACAACATTTTGCCAAATTATGTACCGATATATGACCTCATGTTGAGAATTTGGCCTAAAACCGCCATATGTGAGTCGAAAACAAAGGTCGCCAAAACACCTCGATAACTTGCTCATCTATGGCACGGCCGAAGAACTTATTGCTATCCAAACCATCCCCGCTGTTACTGCTCACAACATTTTGCCAAATTATGTACCGATATATGACCTCATGTTGAGAATTTGGCCTAAAACCGCCATATGTGAGTCGAAAACAAAGGTCGCCAAAACACCTCGATAACTTGCTCTCTATGGCACGGCCAAGAACTTATTGCTATCCAAACCATCCCCGGCACAACATTTTGCCAAATTATGTACCGATATATGACCTCATGTTGAGAATTTGGCCTATGTGAGTCAAAACAAAGGTCGCAAAACACCTCGATAACTTGCTCTCTATGGCACGCCGTAAGAACTTATTGCTATCCAAACCATCCCTTGCTCTGGCACGCCAAGCTCCCCGCTCACAACATTTTGCCAAATTATGTACCGATATATGACCTCATGTTGAGAATTTGGCCTAAAACCGCCATATGTGAGTCGAAAACAAAGGTCGGCCAAAACACCTCGATAACTGCTCCTCTCTCTATGGCACGGCCAAGAACTTATTGCTATCCAAACCATCCCCGCTGTTACTGCTCACAACATTTTGCCAAATTATGTACCGATATATGACCTCATGTTGAGAATTTGGCCTAAAACCGCCATATGTGAGTCGAAAACAAAGGTCGCCAAAACACCTCGATAACTTGCTCTCTATGGCACGCCAAGAACTTATTGCTATCCAAACCATCCCCTGCTAAGCGCTCACAACATTTTGCCAAATTATGTACCGATATATGACCTCATGTTGAGAATTTGGCCTAAAAACGGCCATATGTGAGTCGAAAACAAAGGTCGGCCAAAACACCTCGATAACTTGCTCATCTATGGCACGGCCAAGAACTTATTGCTATCCAAACCATCCCCGCTGTTACTGCTCACAACATTTTGCCAAATTATGTACCGATATATGACCTCATGTTGAGAATTTGGCCTAAAACCGCCATATGTGAGTCGAAAACAAAGGTCGCCAAAACACCTCGATAACTTGCTCTCTATGGCACGGCCAAGAACTTATTGCTATCCAAACCATCCCCTGTTACTTGCTCACAACATTTTGCCAAATTATGTACCGATATATGACCTCATGTTGAGAATTTGGCCTAAAACGCCATATGTGAGTCGAAAACAAAGGTCGGCCAAAACACCTCGATAACTTGCTCTCTATGGCACGCCGAAGAACTTATTGCTATCCAAACCATCCCCGCTGCAAGCTACTGCTCACAACATTTTGCCAAATTATGTACCGATATATGACCTCATGTTGAGAATTTGGCCTAAAACCGCCATATGTGAGTCGAAAACAAAGGTCGCCCAAAACACCTCGATAACTTGCTCTCTCTATGGCACGGCCAAGAACTTATTGCTATCCAAACCATCCCCGCTGCTACTGCTCACAACATTTTGCCAAATTATGTACCGATATATGACCTCATGTTGAGAATTTGGCCTAAAACGCCATATGTGAGTCGAAAACAAAGGTCGCCAAAACACCTCGATAACTTGCTCTCTATGGCACGCCGTAAGAACTTATTGCTATCCAAACCATCCCCTGCTGCGCCTGCTCACAACATTTTGCCAAATTATGTACCGATATATGACCTCATGTTGAGAATTTGGCCTAAAACGCCATATGTGAGTCGAAAACAAAGGTCGCCAAAACACCTCGATAACTTGCTCTCTATGGCACGCCCAAGAACTTATTGCTATCCAAACCATCCCCGCTGTTACTGCTCACAACATTTTGCCAAATTATGTACCGATATATGACCTCATGTTGAGAATTTGGCCTAAAACCGGCCATATGTGAGTCGAAAACAAAGGTCGCCAAAAACACCTCGATAACTTGCTTCTCTATGGCACGCCGTAAGAACTTATTGCTATCCAAACCATCCCCGCTTTTTTGCCAAATTATGTACCGATATATGACCTCATGTTGAGAATTTGGCCTAAAAACGGCCATATGTGAGTCGAAAACAAAGGTCGGCCAAAACACCTCGATAACTTGCTCTCTATGGCACGGCCAAGAACTTATTGCTATCCAAACCATCCCCGCTGCTACTGCTCACAACATTTTGCCAAATTATGTACCGATATATGACCTCATGTTGAGAATTTGGCCTAAAACCGCCATATGTGAGTCGAAAACAAAGGTCGCCAAAACACCTCGATAACTTGCTCTCTATGGCACGCCAAGAACTTATTGCTATCCAAACCATCCCCGCTGCGCTGCTCACAACATTTTGCCAAATTATGTACCGATATATGACCTCATGTTGAGAATTTGGCCTAAAACCGCCATATGTGAGTCGAAAACAAAGGTCGGCCAAAACACCTCGATAACTTGCTCTCTATGGCACGCCAAGAACTTATTGCTATCCAAACCATCCCCGCTGCCGCTGCTCACAACATTTTGCCAAATTATGTACCGATATATGACCTCATGTTGAGAATTTGGCCTAAAACCGCCATATGTGAGTCGAAAACAAAGGTCGCCAAAACACCTCGATAACTTGCTCTCTATGGCACGGCCAAGAACTTATTGCTATCCAAACCATCCCCGCTGCTACTGCTCACAACATTTTGCCAAATTATGTACCGATATATGACCTCATGTTGAGAATTTGGCCTAAAACCGCCATATGTGAGTCGAAAACAAAGGTCGCCAAAACACCTCGATAACTTGCTCTCTATGGCACGCCAAGAGAACTTATTGCTATCCAAACCATCCCCGCACAAAGCCTGCTCACAACATTTTGCCAAATTATGTACCGATATATGACCTCATGTTGAGAATTTGGCCTAAAACCGCCATATGTGAGTCGAAAACAAAGGTCGGCCAAAACACCTCGATAACTTGCTCATCTATGGCACGCCAAAGAACTTATTGCTATCCAAACCATCCCCGCTGCGCTGCTCACAACATTTTGCCAAATTATGTACCGATATATGACCTCATGTTGAGAATTTGGCCTAAAACCGCCATATGTGAGTCGAAAACAAAGGTCGCCAAAAACACCTCGATAACTTGCTCTCTATGGCACGCCAAGAAGAACTTATTGCTATCCAAACCATCCCCGCTGTTACTGCTCACAACATTTTGCCAAATTATGTACCGATATATGACCTCATGTTGAGAATTTGGCCTAAAACCGCCATATGTGAGTCGAAAACAAAGGTCGCCAAAACACCTCGATAACTTGCTCTCTATGGCACGGCCAAGAACTTATTGCTATCCAAACCATCCCCTGCTGCTGCTCACAACATTTTGCCAAATTATGTACCGATATATGACCTCATGTTGAGAATTTGGCCTAAAACCGCCATATGTGAGTCGAAAACAAAGGTCGCCCAAAACACACTCGATAACTTGCTCTCTATGGCACGCCAAGAACTTATTGCTATCCAAACCATCCCCGCTGCGCTGCTCACAACATTTTGCCAAATTATGTACCGATATATGACCTCATGTTGAGAATTTGGCCTAAAACCGCCATATGTGAGTCGAAAACAAAGGTCGCCAAAACACCTCGATAACTTGCTCTCTATGGCACGCCCAAGAACTTATTGCTATCCAAACCATCCCCGCTGCGCCTGCTCACAACATTTTGCCAAATTATGTACCGATATATGACCTCATGTTGAGAATTTGGCCTAAAACCGCCATATGTGAGTCGAAAACAAAGGTCGGCCAAAACACCTCGATAACTTGCTCTCTATGGCACGCCAAGAACTTATTGCTATCCAAACCATCCCCGCTGCGCTGCTCACAACATTTTGCCAAATTATGTACCGATATATGACCTCATGTTGAGAATTTGGCCTAAAACCGCCATATGTGAGTCGAAAACAAAGGTCGCCAAAACACCTCGATAACTTGCTCTCTATGGCACGCCCAAGAACTTATTGCTATCCAAACCATCCCTATCCAAACCATCCTACTGCTTCACAACATTTTGCCAAATTATGTACCGATATATGACCTCATGTTGAGAATTTGGCCTAAAACCGCCATATGTGAGTCGAAAACAAAGGTCGCCAAAAAACACCTCGATAACTTGCTCTCTATGGCACGCCGTAAGAACTTATTGCTATCCAAACCATCCCCGCTGCGCTGCTCACAACATTTTGCCAAATTATGTACCGATATATGACCTCATGTTGAGAATTTGGCCTAAAACCGCCATATGTGAGTCGAAAACAAAGGTCGGCCAAAACACCTCGATAACTTGCTCATCTATGGCACGCCAAAGAACTTATTGCTATCCAAACCATCCCCGCTGCGCTGCTCACAACATTTTGCCAAATTATGTACCGATATATGACCTCATGTTGAGAATTTGGCCTAAAACCGCCATATGTGAGTCGAAAACAAAGGTCGCCAAAACACCTCGATAACTTGCTCATCTATGGCACGCCCAAGAACTTATTGCTATCCAAACCATCCTCGCTGTCCCCGCTGCTCACAACATTTTGCCAAATTATGTACCGATATATGACCTCATGTTGAGAATTTGGCCTAAAACCGCCATATGTGAGTCGAAAACAAAGGTCGGCCAAAACACCTCGATAACTTGCTCTCTCTATGGCACGGCCAAGAACTTATTGCTATCCAAACCATCCCCGCTGCTGCTCACAACATTTTGCCAAATTATGTACCGATATATGACCTCATGTTGAGAATTTGGCCTAAAACCGCCATATGTGAGTCGAAAACAAAGGTCGGCCAAAACACCTCGATAACTTGCTCTCTATGGCACGCCCAAGAACTTATTGCTATCCAAACCATCCCCGCTGCGCTGCTCACAACATTTTGCCAAATTATGTACCGATATATGACCTCATGTTGAGAATTTGGCCTAAAACCGCCATATGTGAGTCGAAAACAAAGGTCGCCAAAACACCTCGATAACTTGCTCATCTATGGCACGCCGTAAGAACTTATTGCTATCCAAACCATCCCCGCTGCTACTGCTCACTCACAACATTTTGCCAAATTATGTACCGATATATGACCTCATGTTGAGAATTTGGCCTAAAACCGCCATATGTGAGTCGAAAACAAAGGTCGGCCAAAACACCTCGATAACTTGCTCTCTATGGCACGCCAAGAACTTATTGCTATCCAAACCATCCCCGCTGTTACTGCTCACAACATTTTGCCAAATTATGTACCGATATATGACCTCATGTTGAGAATTTGGCCTAAAACCGCCATATGTGAGTCGAAAACAAAGGTCGCCAAAACACCTCGATAACTTGCTCTCTATGGCACGCCAAGAACTTTTTGCTATCCAAACCATCCCCGCTGCGCTGCTCACAACATTTTGCCAAATTATGTACCGATATATGACCTCATGTTGAGAATTTGGCCTAAAACCGCCATATGTGAGTCGAAAACAAAGGTCGCCAAAACACCTCGATAACTTGCTCTCTATGGCACGCCAAGAAGAACTTATTGCTATCCAAACCATCCCCGCTGCGCCTGCTCACAACATTTTGCCAAATTATGTACCGATATATGACCTCATGTTGAGAATTTGGCCTAAAACCGCCATATGTGAGTCGAAAACAAAGGTCGCCAAAACACCTCGATAACTTGCTCTCTATGGCACGCCGTAAGAACTTATTGCTATCCAAACCATCCCGCTGCGCTGCTCACAACATTTTGCCAAATTATGTACCGATATATGACCTCATGTTGAGAATTTGGCCTAAAACCGCCATATGTGAGTCGAAAACAAAGGTCGGCCAAAACACCTCGATAACTTGCTCTCTATGGCACGCCAAGAACTTATTGCTATCCAAACCATCCCCGCTGCGCCTGCTCACAACATTTTGCCAAATTATGTACCGATATATGACCTCATGTTGAGAATTTGGCCTAAAACCGCCATATGTGAGTCGAAAACAAAGGTCGCCAAAACACCTCGATAACTTGCTCTCTATGGCACGGCCGTAAGAACTTATTGCTATCCAAACCATCCCCGCTGTTAGCTGCTCACAACATTTTGCCAAATTATGTACCGATATATGACGAGAATTTGGCCTAAAACCGCCATATGTGAGTCGAAAACAAAGGTCGCCAAAACACCTCGATAACTTGGGCACGCCGTAAGAACTTATTGCTATCCAAACCATCCCCGCTGCGCTGCTCACAACATTTTGCCAAATTATGTACCGATATATGACCTCATGTTGAGAATTTGGCCTAAAACCGCCATATGTGAGTCGAAAACAAAGGTCGCCAAAAACACCTCGATAACTTGCTCTCTATGGCACGCCGCCAAGAACTTATTGCTATCCAAACCATCCCCTGCTGCTCACAACATTTTGCCAAATTATGTACCGATATATGACCTCATGTTGAGAATTTGGCCTAAAACCGCCATATGTGAGTCGAAAACAAAGGTCGCCAAAAACACCTCGATAACTTGCTCTCTATGGCACGCCAAGAACTTATTGCTATCCAAACCATCCCCGCTGCGCGCTGCTCACAACATTTTGCCAAATTATGTACCGATATATGACCTCATGTTGAGAATTTGGCCTAAAACCGCCATATGTGAGTCGAAAACAAAGGTCGCCAAAACACCTCGATAACTTGCTCTCTATGGCACGCCGTAAGAACTTATTGCTATCCAAACCATCCCCGCTGCTACTGCTCACAACATTTTGCCAAATTATGTACCGATATATGACCTCATGTTGAGAATTTGGCCTAAAACCGCCATATGTGAGTCGAAAACAAAGGTCGGCCAAAACACCTCGATAACTTGCTCTCTATGGCACGCCAAGAAGAACTTATTGCTATCCAA
Organism: Aegilops speltoides; assembly: GCA_021437245.1. Taxonomy (NCBI): domain Eukaryota; kingdom Viridiplantae; phylum Streptophyta; class Magnoliopsida; order Poales; family Poaceae; genus Aegilops; species Aegilops speltoides. Next base: position 578,765,906 of record CM038143.1, read on the forward strand.
ACCATCCCCGCTGTTAAACCATCCTCGCTGCTCACAACATTTTGCCAAATTATGTACCGATATATGACCTCATGTTGAGAATTTGGCCTAAAACCGCCATATGTGAGTCGAAAACAAAGGTCGGCCAAAACACCTCGATAACTTGCTCTCTATGGCACGCCAAGAACTTATTGCTATCCAAACCATCCCCGCTGCTACTGCTCACAACATTTTGCCAAATTATGTACCGATATATGACCTCATGTTGAGAATTTGGCCTAAAACCGCCATATGTGAGTCGAAAACAAAGGTCGCCAAAACACCTCGATAACTTGCTCTCTATGGCACGCCGTAAGAACTTATTGCTATCCAAACCATCCTCGCTGCGCTGCTCACAACATTTTGCCAAATTATGTACCGATATATGACCTCATGTTGAGAATTTGGCCTTATGTGAGTCGAAAACAAAGGTCGCCAAAACACCTCGAAACCATCCTCACGCCCGAAGAACTTATTGCTATGGCCAAACCATCCTCATGCCACTCACAACATTTTGCCAAATTATGTACCGATATATGACCTCATGTTGAGAATTTGGCCTAAAAACGGCCATATGTGAGTCGAAAAACAAAGGTCGCCAAAACACCTCGATAACTTGCTCCTCTATGGCACGGCAAGAAGAACTTATTGCTATCCAAACCATCCCGCTGCGCTGCTCACAACATTTTGCCAAATTATGTACCGATATATGACCTCATGTTGAGAATTTGGCCTAAAACGCCATATGTGAGTCGAAAACAAAGGTCGCCAAAACACCTCGATAACTTGCTTCTCTATGGCACGCCGTAAGAACTTATTGCTATCCAAACCATCCCCGCTGCTGCTCACAACATTTTGCCAAATTATGTACCGATATATGACCTCATGTTGAGAATTTGGCCTAAAACCGCCATATGTGAGTCGAAAACAAAGGTCGCCAAAACACCTCGATAACTTGCTCTCTATGGCACGGCCAAGAACTTATTGCTATCCAAACCATCCCCGCTGTTACTGCTCACAACATTTTGCCAAATTATGTACCGATATATGACCTCATGTTGAGAATTTGGCCTAAAACCGCCATATGTGAGTCGAAAACAAAGGTCGCCAAAACACCTCGATAACTTGCTCTCTATGGCACGCCCAAGAACTTATTGCTATCCAAACCATCCCCGCTGCTGCTGCTCACAACATTTTGCCAAATTATGTACCGATATATGACCTCATGTTGAGAATTTGGCCTAAAACCGCCATATGTGAGTCGAAAACAAAGGTCGGCCAAAACACCTCGATAACTTGCTCTCTATGGCACGCCAAGAACTTATTGCTATCCAAACCATCCCCGCTGCGCTGCTCACAACATTTTGCCAAATTATGTACCGATATATGACCTCATGTTGAGAATTTGGCCTAAAACCGCCATATGTGAGTCGAAAACAAAGGTCGCCAAAACACCTCGATAACTTGCTCTCTATGGCACGCCCAAGAAGAACTTATTGCTATCCAAACCATCCCCGCTGCGCTGCTCACAACATTTTGCCAAATTATGTACCGATATATGACCTCATGTTGAGAATTTGGCCTAAAACCGCCATATGTGAGTCGAAAACAAAGGTCGCCAAAAACACCTCGATAACTTGCTCTCTATGGCACGCCAAAGAACTTATTGCTATCCAAACCATCCCCGCTGCTTGCTCACAACATTTTGCCAAATTATGTACCGATATATGACCTCATGTTGAGAATTTGGCCTAAAACCGCCATATGTGAGTCGAAAACAAAGGTCGGCCAAAACACCTCGATAACTTGCTCTCTATGGCACGGCCAAAGAACTTATTGCTATCCAAACCATCCCCGCTGCGCTGCTCACAACATTTTGCCAAATTATGTACCGATATATGACCTCATGTTGAGAATTTGGCCTAAAACCGCCATATGTGAGTCGAAAACAAAGGTCGCCAAAACACCTCGATAACTTGCTCTCTATGGCACGCCGTAAGAACTTATTGCTATCCAAACCATCCCCGCTGTTACTGCTCACAACATTTTGCCAAATTATGTACCGATATATGACCTCATGTTGAGAATTTGGCCTAAAACCGCCATATGTGAGTCGAAAACAAAGGTCGCCAAAACACCTCGATAACTTGCTCTCTCTATGGCACGGCCAAGAACTTATTGCTATCCAAACCATCCCCGCTGTTACTGCTCACAACATTTTGCCAAATTATGTACCGATATATGACCTCATGTTGAGAATTTGGCCTAAAACCGCCATATGTGAGTCGAAAACAAAGGTCGCCAAAACACCTCGATAACTTGCTCTCTATGGCACGCCGTAAGAACTTATTGCTATCCAAACCATCCCCGCTGCGCTGCTCACAACATTTTGCCAAATTATGTACCGATATATGACCTCATGTTGAGAATTTGGCCTAAAACCGCCATATGTGAGTCGAAAACAAAGGTCGCCAAAACACCTCGATAACTTGCTCTCTATGGCACGGCCAAGAACTTATTGCTATCCAAACCATCCCCGCTGCGCTGCTCACAACATTTTGCCAAATTATGTACCGATATATGACCTCATGTTGAGAATTTGGCCTAAAACCGCCATATGTGAGTCGAAAACAAAGGTCGCCAAAACACCTCGATAACTTGCTCTCTATGGCACGCCAAGAACTTATTGCTATCCAAACCATCCCCGCTGCGCCATCCCCGCTCACAACATTTTGCCAAATTATGTACCGATATATGACCTCATGTTGAGAATTTGGCCTAAAACGCCATATGTGAGTCGAAAACAAAGGTCGCCAAAACACCTCGATAACTTGCTCATCTATGGCACGGCCGTAAGAACTTATTGCTATCCAAACCATCCCCGCTGCTGCTCACAACATTTTGCCAAATTATGTACCGATATATGACCTCATGTTGAGAATTTGGCCTAAAACCGCCATATGTGAGTCGAAAACAAAGGTCGCCAAAACACCTCGATAACTTGCTCTCTATGGCACGGCCAAGAACTTATTGCTATCCAAACCATCCCCGCTGCTTACTGCTCACAACATTTTGCCAAATTATGTACCGATATATGACCTCATGTTGAGAATTTGGCCTAAAACGCCATATGTGAGTCGAAAACAAAGGTCGGCCAAAAACACCTCGATAACTTGCTCACAACTATGGCACGTTGAGAATTTGGCCAAAACCGAAAACACCTCGATGGCACTTTATTGCTATCCAAACCATCCCCGCTGCCCCGCTGCTCACAACATTTTGCCAAATTATGTACCGATATATGACCTCATGTTGAGAATTTGGCCTAAAACCGCCATATGTGAGTCGAAAACAAAGGTCGCCAAAAAACACCTCGATAACTTGCTCTCTCTATGGCACGCCAAGAACTTATTGCTATCCAAACCATCCCCGCTGCTACTGCTCACAACATTTTGCCAAATTATGTACCGATATATGACCTCATGTTGAGAATTTGGCCTAAAACCGCCATATGTGAGTCGAAAACAAAGGTCGCCAAAACACCTCGATAACTTGCTCTCTATGGCACGCCGTAAGAACTTATTGCTATCCAAACCATCCCCGCTGCGCTGCTCACAACATTTTGCCAAATTATGTACCGATATATGACCTCATGTTGAGAATTTGGCCTAAAACCGCCATATGTGAGTCGAAAACAAAGGTCGCCAAAACACCTCGATAACTTGCTCTCTCTATGGCACGCCGTAAGAACTTATTGCTATCCAAACCATCCCCGCTGCGCCGCTGCTCACAACATTTTGCCAAATTATGTACCGATATATGACCTCATGTTGAGAATTTGGCCTAAAACCGCCATATGTGAGTCGAAAACAAAGGTCGGCCAAAACACCTCGATAACTTGCTCTCTATGGCACGGCCAAGAACTTATTGCTATCCAAACCATCCCCGCTGCTGCTCACAACATTTTGCCAAATTATGTACCGATATATGACCTCATGTTGAGAATTTGGCCTAAAACCGCCATATGTGAGTCGAAAACAAAGGTCGGCCAAAACACCTCGATAACTTGCTCTCTGGCACGCACGCCAAGAACTTATTGCTATCCAAACCATCCCCGCTGGTCGGCCAAAAACACCTCGATAACTTGCTCACACAACATTTTGCCAAATTATGCCAAATTATGTATATGACCTCATGTTGAGAATTTGGCCTAAAACCGCCATATGTGAGTCGAAAACAAAGGTCGCCAAAAACACCTCGATAACTTGCTCTCTATGGCACGCCGTAAGAACTTATTGCTATCCAAACCATCCCCGCTGCGCCTGCTCACAACATTTTGCCAAATTATGTACCGATATATGACCTCATGTTGAGAATTTGGCCTAAAACGCCATATGTGAGTCGAAAACAAAGGTCGCCAAAACACCTCGATAACTTGCTCTCTATGGCACGGCCAAGAACTTATTGCTATCCAAACCATCCCCGCTGCTTACTGCTCACAACATTTTGCCAAATTATGTACCGATATATGACCTCATGTTGAGAATTTGGCCTAAAACCGCCATATGTGAGTCGAAAACAAAGGTCGCCAAAACACCTCGATAACTTGCTCTCTATGGCACGCCGTAAGAACTTATTGCTATCCAAACCATCCCCGCTGCGCTGCTCACACAACATTTTGCCAAATTATGTACCGATATATGACCTCATGTTGAGAATTTGGCCTAAAACCGGCCATATGTGAGTCGAAAACAAAGGTCGGCCAAAACACCTCGATAACTTGCTCCTCTATGGCACGCCAAAGAACTTATTGCTATCCAAACCATCCCCGCTGCGCTGCTCACAACATTTTGCCAAATTATGTACCGATATATGACCTCATGTTGAGAATTTGGCCTAAAACCGCCATATGTGAGTCGAAAACAAAGGTCGGCCAAAACACCTCGATAACTTGCTCTCTATGGCACGCCAAGAACTTATTGCTATCCAAACCATCCCTCACGCCAAGCTATCCAAACCATCCCCGCTGCTCACAACATTTTGCCAAATTATGTACCGATATATGACCTCATGTTGAGAATTTGGCCTAAAACCGCCATATGTGAGTCGAAAACAAAGGTCGGCCAAAACACCTCGATAACTTGCTCTCTATGGCACGCCGTAAGAACTTATTGCTATCCAAACCATCCCCGCTGCTACTGCTCACAACATTTTGCCAAATTATGTACCGATATATGACCTCATGTTGAGAATTTGGCCTAAAACCGCCATATGTGAGTCGAAAACAAAGGTCGCCAAAACACCTCGATAACTTGCTCTCTATGGCACGCCAAGAACTTATTGCTATCCAAACCATCCCCGCTGCTACTGCTCACAACATTTTGCCAAATTATGTACCGATATATGACCTCATGTTGAGAATTTGGCCTAAAACCGCCATATGTGAGTCGAAAACAAAGGTCGGCCAAAACACCTCGATAACTTGCTCTCTATGGCACGCCAAGAAGAACTTATTGCTATCCAAACCATCCCCGCTGCTACTGCTCACAACATTTTGCCAAATTATGTACCGATATATGACCTCATGTTGAGAATTTGGCCTAAAACCGCCATATGTGAGTCGAAAACAAAGGTCGCCAAAACACCTCGATAACTTGCTCTCTATGGCACGCCAAGAACTTATTGCTATCCAAACCATCCCCGCTGCTGCGCTGCTCACAACATTTTGCCAAATTATGTACCGATATATGACCTCATGTTGAGAATTTGGCCTAAAACCGCCATATGTGAGTCGAAAACAAAGGTCGCCAAAACACCTCGATAACTTGCTCTCTATGGCACGGCCAAGAACTTATTGCTATCCAAACCATCCCCTGCTGCTACTGCTCACAACATTTTGCCAAATTATGTACCGATATATGACCTCATGTTGAGAATTTGGCCTAAAACCGGCCATATGTGAGTCGAAAACAAAGGTCGCCAAAACACCTCGATAACTTGCTCATCTATGGCACGCCCAGAAGAACTTATTGCTATCCAAACCATCCCCGCTGTTACTGCTCACAACATTTTGCCAAATTATGTACCGATATATGACCTCATGTTGAGAATTTGGCCTAAAACCGGCCATATGTGAGTCGAAAACAAAGGTCGCCAAAACACCTCGATAACTTGCTCTCTATGGCACGCCGTAAGAACTTATTGCTATCCAAACCATCCCCGCTGCACGCTGCTCACAACATTTTGCCAAATTATGTACCGATATATGACCTCATGTTGAGAATTTGGCCTAAAACCGCCATATGTGAGTCGAAAACAAAGGTCGCCAAAACACCTCGATAACTTGCTCTCTATGGCACGCCAAGAACTTATTGCTATCCAAACCATCCCCGCTGCGCTGCTCACAACATTTTGCCAAATTATGTACCGATATATGACCTCATGTTGAGAATTTGGCCTAAAACCGCCATATGTGAGTCGAAAACAAAGGTCGCCAAAACACCTCGATAACTTGCTCTCTATGGCACGCCCAAGAACTTATTGCTATCCAAACCATCCCCGCTGCGCTGCTCACAACATTTTGCCAAATTATGTACCGATATATGACCTCATGTTGAGAATTTGGCCTAAAACCGCCATATGTGAGTCGAAAACAAAGGTCGGCCAAAACACCTCGATAACTTGCTCTCTATGGCACGCCAAGAACTTATTGCTATCCAAACCATCCCCGCTGCGCTGCTCACAACATTTTGCCAAATTATGTACCGATATATGACCTCATGTTGAGAATTTGGCCTAAAACCGCCATATGTGAGTCGAAAACAAAGGTCGCCAAAACACCTCGATAACTTGCTCATCTATGGCACGCCAAGAACTTATTGCTATCCAAACCATCCTCGCATTTTGCCAAATTATGTACCGATATATGACTCACAAAAACACCTCGATTTTGCCAAATTATCCCTCACTGCTACCGCTCACAACATTTTGCCAAATTATGTACCGATATATGACCTCATGTTGAGAATTTGGCCTAAAACCGCCATATGTGAGTCGAAAACAAAGGTCGGCCAAAACACCTCGATAACTTGCTCTCTATGGCACGCCCAAGAAGAACTTATTGCTATCCAAACCATCCCCGCTGCGCTGCTCACAACATTTTGCCAAATTATGTACCGATATATGACCTCATGTTGAGAATTTGGCCTAAAACCGCCATATGTGAGTCGAAAACAAAGGTCGCCAAAACACCTCGATAACTTGCTCTCTATGGCACGCCGTAAGAACTTATTGCTATCCAAACCATCCCCGCTGTTACTGCTCACAACATTTTGCCAAATTATGTACCGATATATGACCTCATGTTGAGAATTTGGCCTAAAACGCCATATGTGAGTCGAAAACAAAGGTCGCCAAAACACCTCGATAACTTGCTCTCTATGGCACGCCGCCAAGAACTTATTGCTATCCAAACCATCCCCGCTGCGCTGCTCACAACATTTTGCCAAATTATGTACCGATATATGACCTCATGTTGAGAATTTGGCCTAAAACCGCCATATGTGAGTCGAAAACAAAGGTCGCCAAAAACACCTCGATAACTTGCTCTCTATGGCACGCCAAGAACTTATTGCTATCCAAACCATCCCCGCTGCGCTGCTCACAACATTTTGCCAAATTATGTACCGATATATGACCTCATGTTGAGAATTTGGCCTAAAACCGCCATATGTGAGTCGAAAACAAAGGTCGCCAAAACACCTCGATAACTTGCTCTCTATGGCACGGCCGTAAGAACTTATTGCTATCCAAACCATCCCCGCTGCGCTGCTCACAACATTTTGCCAAATTATGTACCGATATATGACCTCATGTTGAGAATTTGGCCTAAAACCGCCATATGTGAGTCGAAAACAAAGGTCGGCCAAAACACCTCGATAACTTGCTCTCTATGGCACGCCCAAGAACTTATTGCTATCCAAACCATCCCCTGTTACTGCTCACAACATTTTGCCAAATTATGTACCGATATATGACCTCATGTTGAGAATTTGGCCTAAAACCGCCATATGTGAGTCGAAAACAAAGGTCGCCAAAACACCTCGATAACTTGCTCTCTATGGCACGCCGTAAGAACTTATTGCTATCCAAACCATCCCCGCTGCGCTGCTCACAACATTTTGCCAAATTATGTACCGATATATGACCTCATGTTGAGAATTTGGCCTAAAACCGCCATATGTGAGTCGAAAACAAAGGTCGCCAAAACACCTCGATAACTTGCTCTCTATGGCACGCCAAGAACTTATTGCTATCCAAACCATCCCCGCTGCTTACTGCTCACAACATTTTGCCAAATTATGTACCGATATATGACCTCATGTTGAGAATTTGGCCTAAAACCGCCATATGTGAGTCGAAAACAAAGGTCGCCAAAACACCTCGATAACTTGCTCTCTATGGCACGCCAAGAACTTATTGCTATCCAAACCATCCCCTGCTGCGCTGCTCACAACATTTTGCCAAATTATGTACCGATATATGACCTCATGTTGAGAATTTGGCCTAAAACCGCCATATGTGAGTCGAAAACAAAGGTCGCCCAAAACACCTCGATAACTTGCTCTCTATGGCACGCCCGTAAGAACTTATTGCTATCCAAACCATCCCCGCTGCTGTTACTGCTCACAACATTTTGCCAAATTATGTACCGATATATGACCTCATGTTGAGAATTTGGCCTAAAACCGCCATATGTGAGTCGAAAACAAAGGTCGCCAAAACACCTCGATAACTTGCTCATCTATGGCACGCCCAAGAACTTATTGCTATCCAAACCATCCCCGCTGCTGCTCTCACAACATTTTGCCAAATTATGTACCGATATATGACCTCATGTTGAGAATTTGGCCTAAAACCGCCATATGTGAGTCGAAAACAAAGGTCGCCAAAACACCTCGATAACTTGCTCTCTATGGCACGCCGTAAGAACTTATTGCTATCCAAACCATCCCCGCTGCGCCTGCTCACAACATTTTGCCAAATTATGTACCGATATATGACCTCATGTTGAGAATTTGGCCTAAAACCGCCATATGTGAGTCGAAAACAAAGGTCGCCAAAACACCTCGATAACTTGCTCTCTATGGCACGCCAAGAACTTATTGCTATCCAAACCATCCCCGCTGCTTACTGCTCACAACATTTTGCCAAATTATGTACCGATATATGACCTCATGTTGAGAATTTGGCCTAAAACCGCCATATGTGAGTCGAAAACAAAGGTCGCCAAAACACCTCGATAACTTGCTCTCTATGGCACGCCCAAGAACTTATTGCTATCCAAACCATCCCCTGCTGCTGCTCACAACATTTTGCCAAATTATGTACCGATATATGACCTCATGTTGAGAATTTGGCCTAAAACCGCCATATGTGAGTCGAAAACAAAGGTCGGCCAAAACACCTCGATAACTTGCTCTCTATGGCACGCCACGCCAAGAACTTATTGCTATCCAAACCATCCCCGCTGCGCTGCTCACAACATTTTGCCAAATTATGTACCGATATATGACCTCATGTTGAGAATTTGGCCTAAAACCGCCATATGTGAGTCGAAAACAAAGGTCGCCAAAACACCTCGATAACTTGCTCTCTATGGCACGCCCAAGAACTTATTGCTATCCAAACCATCCCCGCTGTTACTGCTCACAACATTTTGCCAAATTATGTACCGATATATGACCTCATGTTGAGAATTTGGCCTAAAACCGCCATATGTGAGTCGAAAACAAAGGTCGCCAAAAACACCTCGATAACTTGCTCTCTATGGCACGCCGTAAGAACTTATTGCTATCCAAACCATCCCCGCTGCGCTGCTCACAACATTTTGCCAAATTATGTACCGATATATGACCTCATGTTGAGAATTTGGCCTAAAACCGCCATATGTGAGTCGAAAACAAAGGTCGCCAAAACACCTCGATAACTTGCTCTCTATGGCACGCCGTAAGAACTTATTGCTATCCAAACCATCCCCTGCTGCCGCTCACAACATTTTGCCAAATTATGTACCGATATATGACCTCATGTTGAGAATTTGGCCTAAAACCGCCATATGTGAGTCGAAAACAAAGGTCGCCAAAAACACCTCGATAACTTGCTCTCTATGGCACGCCAAGAACTTATTGCTATCCAAACCATCCTCGCTGCGCTGCTCACAACATTTTGCCAAATTATGTACCGATATATGACCTCATGTTGAGAATTTGGCCTAAAACCGCCATATGTGAGTCGAAAACAAAGGTCGCCAAAAACACCTCGATAACTTGCTCTCTATGGCACGCCCAAGAACTTATTGCTATCCAAACCATCCCCGCTGTTACTGCTCACAACATTTTGCCAAATTATGTACCGATATATGACCTCATGTTGAGAATTTGGCCTAAAACCGCCATATGTGAGTCGAAAACAAAGGTCGGCCAAAACACCTCGATAACTTGCTCTCTATGGCACGCCAAGAACTTATTGCTATCCAAACCATCCCCGCTGCTGCTCACAACATTTTGCCAAATTATGTACCGATATATGACCTCATGTTGAGAATTTGGCCTAAAACGCCATATGTGAGTCGAAAACAAAGGTCGCCAAAAACACCTCGATAACTTGCTCTCTATGGCACGCCAAGAACTTATTGCTATCCAAACCATCCCCGCTGCGCTGCTCACAACATTTTGCCAAATTATGTACCGATATATGACCTCATGTTGAGAATTTGGCCTAAAACCGCCATATGTGAGTCGAAAACAAAGGTCGCCAAAACACCTCGATAACTTGCTCTCTATGGCACGCCCAAGAACTTATTGCTATCCAAACCATCCCCGCTGCTGCTGCTCACAACATTTTGCCAAATTATGTACCGATATATGACCTCATGTTGAGAATTTGGCCTAAAACCGCCATATGTGAGTCGAAAACAAAGGTCGCCAAAACACCTCGATAACTTGCTCTCTATGGCACGGCCAAGAACTTATTGCTATCCAAACCATCCCCGCTGCGCTGCTCACAACATTTTGCCAAATTATGTACCGATATATGACCATGTTGAGAATTTGGCCTAAAACCGCCATATGTGAGTCGAAAACAAAGGTCGCCAAAACACCTCGATAACTTGTCTCTATGGCACGGCCAAGAACTTATTGCTATCCAAACCATCCCAAAACACCTCTCACAACATTTTGCCAAATTATGTACCGATATATGATATGACTCATGTTGAGAATTTGGCCTAAAACCGCCATATGTGAGTCGAAAACAAAGGTCGCCCAAAACACCTCGATAACTTGCTCTCTATGGCACGCCGTAAGAACTTATTGCTATCCAAACCATCCCCGCTGCGCTGCTCACAACATTTTGCCAAATTATGTACCGATATATGACCTCATGTTGAGAATTTGGCCTAAAACCGCCATATGTGAGTCGAAAACAAAGGTCGCCAAAACACCTCGATAACTTGCTCTCTATGGCACGGCCAAGAACTTATTGCTATCCAAACCATCCTCCTGCTGCTTATTGCTATCCAAACCATCTCACAACATTTTGCCAAATTATGTACCGATATATGACCTCATGTTGAGAATTTGGCCTAAAAACGGCCATATGTGAGTCGAAAACAAAGGTCGCCAAAACACCTCGATAACTTGCTCTCTATGGCACGCCGTAAGAACTTATTGCTATCCAAACCATCCCCGCTGCTACTGCTCACAACATTTTGCCAAATTATGTACCGATATATGACCTCATGTTGAGAATTTGGCCTAAAACCGCCATATGTGAGTCGAAAACAAAGGTCGCCAAAACACCTCGATAACTTGCTCTCTATGGCACGCCAAGAACTTATTGCTATCCAAACCATCCCCGCTGCGCTGCTCACAACATTTTGCCAAATTATGTACCGATATATGACCTCATGTTGAGAATTTGGCCTAAAACCGCCATATGTGAGTCGAAAACAAAGGTCGCCAAAACACCTCGATAACTTGCTCTCTATGGCACGCCAAGAACTTATTGCTATCCAAACCATCCCCCCGCTGCTGCTGCTCACAACATTTTGCCAAATTATGTACCGATATATGACCTCATGTTGAGAATTTGGCCTAAAAACGGCCATATGTGAGTCGAAAACAAAGGTCGGCCAAAAACACCTCGATAACTTGCTCCTCTATGGCACGGCCAGAAGAACTTATTGCTATCCAAACCATCCCCTTCTGCCGCTCTTTCTCAACATTTTGCCAAATTATGTACCGATATATGACCTCATGTTGAGAATTTGGCCTAAAACCGGCCATATGTGAGTCGAAAACAAAGGTCGCCAAAACACCTCGATAACTTGCTCTCTATGGCACGCCAAGAACTTATTGCTATCCAAACCATCCCCGCTGCTACTGCTCACAACATTTTGCCAAATTATGTACCGATATATGACCTCATGTTGAGAATTTGGCCTAAAACCGCCATATGTGAGTCGAAAACAAAGGTCGCCAAAACACCTCGATAACTTGCTCTCTATGGCACGCCCGTAAGAACTTATTGCTATCCAAACCATCCCCGCTGTTGCTGCTCACAACATTTTGCCAAATTATGTACCGATATATGACCTCATGTTGAGAATTTGGCCTAAAACCGCCATATGTGAGTCGAAAACAAAGGTCGCCAAAACACCTCGATAACTTGCTCTCTATGGCACGCCGTAAGAACTTATTGCTATCCAAACCATCCCCTGCTGCTGCTCACAACATTTTGCCAAATTATGTACCGATATATGACCTCATGTTGAGAATTTGGCCTAAAACCGCCATATGTGAGTCGAAAACAAAGGTCGCCAAAAACACCTCGATAACTTGCTCTCTATGGCACGCCAAGAACTTATTGCTATCCAAACCATCCCCGCTGCGCTGCTCACAACATTTTGCCAAATTATGTACCGATATATGACCTCATGTTGAGAATTTGGCCTAAAACCGCCATATGTGAGTCGAAAACAAAGGTCGCCAAAACACCTCGATAACTTGCTCTCTATGGCACGCCAAGAAGAACTTATTGCTATCCAAACCATCCCCGCTGCGCCTGCTCACAACATTTTGCCAAATTATGTACCGATATATGACCTCATGTTGAGAATTTGGCCTAAAACCGCCATATGTGAGTCGAAAACAAAGGTCGCCAAAACACCTCGATAACTTGCTCTGAAATCCAAACCATCACCTCGATATACTTGCTCATCTATGGCACGCCAAGAACTTATTGCTATCCAAACCATCCCCTGCTGCCTGCTTATTGCTACAACATTTTGCCAAATTATGTACCGATATATGACCTCATGTTGAGAATTTGGCCTAAAAACGGCCATATGTGAGTCGAAAACAAAGGTCGCCAAAACACCTCGATAACTTGCTCTCTATGGCACGCCCAAGAACTTATTGCTATCCAAACCATCCTCGCTGCTACTGCTCACAACATTTTGCCAAATTATGTACCGATATATGACCTCATGTTGAGAATTTGGCCTAAAACGCCATATGTGAGTCGAAAACAAAGGTCGCCAAAAACACTCGATAACTTGCTTCTCTATGGCACGGCCAAGAACTTATTGCTATCCAAACCATCCCCGCTGCGCTGCTCACAACATTTTGCCAAATTATGTACCGATATATGACCTCATGTTGAGAATTTGGCCTAAAACCGCCATATGTGAGTCGAAAACAAAGGTCGCCAAAACACCTCGATAACTTGCTCTCTATGGCACGCCGAAGAACTTATTGCTATCCAAACCATCCCCATGCTCACAACATTTTGCCAAATTATGTACCGATATATGACCTCATGTTGAGAATTTGGCCTAAAACGCCATATGTGAGGTCGCCAAAACACCTCGATAACTTGTCGGCTATCCAAACCATCCCCGCTGCGCTGCTCAAAATTATACCGATATATGACCTCATGTTGAGAATTTGGCCTAAAACGCCATATGTGAGTCGAAAAAAGGTCGCCAAAAACACCTCGATAACTTGCTCATCTATGGCACGCCCAAGAACTTATTGCTATCCAAACCATCCTCGCTGCGCTGCTCACAACATTTTGCCAAATTATGTACCGATATATGACCTCATGTTGAGAATTTGGCCTAAAACCGCCATATGTGAGTCGAAAACAAAGGTCGCCAAAACACCTCGATAACTTGCTCTCTATGGCACGCCAAGAAGAACTTATTGCTATCCAAACCATCCCCGCTGCTACTGCTCACAACATTTTGCCAAATTATGTACCGATATATGACCTCATGTTGAGAATTTGGCCTAAAACCGCCATATGTGAGTCGAAAACAAAGGTCGGCCAAAACACCTCGATAACTTGCTCTCTATGGCACGCCCAAGAACTTATTGCTATCCAAACCATCCCCGCTGCGCTGCTCACAACATTTTGCCAAATTATGTACCGATATATGACCTCATGTTGAGAATTTGGCCTAAAACCGCCATATGTGAGTCGAAAACAAAGGTCGCCAAAACACCTCGATAACTTGCTCTCTATGGCACGCAAAGAACTTATTGCTATCCAAACCATCCCCGCTGCTACTGCTCACAACATTTTGCCAAATTATGTACCGATATATGACCTCATGTTGAGAATTTGGCCTAAAACCGCCATATGTGAGTCGAAAACAAAGGTCGCCAAAACACCTCGATAACTTGCTCTCTATGGCACGCCAAAGAACTTATTGCTATCCAAACCATCCCCGCTGCTACTGCTCACAACATTTTGCCAAATTATGTACCGATATATGACCTCATGTTGAGAATTTGGCCTAAAACCGCCATATGTGAGTCGAAAACAAAGGTCGCCAAAACACCTCGATAACTTGCTCTCTATGGCACGCCAAAGAACTTATTGCTATCCAAACCATCCCCTGCTGCTGCTCACAACATTTTGCCAAATTATGTACCGATATATGACCTCATGTTGAGAATTTGGCCTAAAACCGCCATATGTGAGTCGAAAACAAAGGTCGCCAAAACACCTCGATAACTTGCTCTCTATGGCACGCCGAAGAACTTATTGCTATCCAAACCATCCCCGCTGCTGCTCACAACATTTTGCCAAATTATGTACCGATATATGACCTCATGTTGAGAATTTGGCCTAAAACCGCCATATGTGAGTCGAAAACAAAGGTCGCCAAAACACCTCGATAACTTGCTCTCTATGGCACGGCCAAGAACTTATTGCTATCCAAACCATCCCCGCTGCTACTGCTCACAACATTTTGCCAAATTATGTACCGATATATGACCTCATGTTGAGAATTTGGCCTAAAACCGCCATATGTGAGTCGAAAACAAAGGTCGCCAAAACACCTCGATAACTTGCTCTCTATGGCACGCCCAAGAACTTATTGCTATCCAAACCATCCCCGCTGCGCTGCTCACAACATTTTGCCAAATTATGTACCGATATATGACCTCATGTTGAGAATTTGGCCTAAAACCGCCATATGTGAGTCGAAAACAAAGGTCGCCAAAACACCTCGATAACTTGCTCTCTATGGCACGCCAAGAACTTATTGCTATCCAAACCATCCTCGCTGCTACTGCTCACAACATTTTGCCAAATTATGTACCGATATATGACCTCATGTTGAGAATTTGGCCTAAAACCGCCATATGTGAGTCGAAAACAAAGGTCGCCAAAACACCTCGATAACTTGCTCTCTCTATGGCACGCCGTAAGAACTTATTGCTATCCAAACCATCCCCGCTGCTGCTCACAACATTTTGCCAAATTATGTACCGATATATGACCTCATGTTGAGAATTTGGCCTAAAACCGCCATATGTGAGTCGAAAACAAAGGTCGCCAAAACACCTCGATAACTTGCTCATCTCTATGGCACGCCGTAAGAACTTATTGCTATCCAAACCATCCCCGCTGCTACTGCTCACAACATTTTGCCAAATTATGTACCGATATATGACCTCATGTTGAGAATTTGGCCTAAAACCGCCATATGTGAGTCGAAAACAAAGGTCGGCCAAAACACCTCGATAACTTGCTCTCTATGGCACGCCAAAGAACTTATTGCTATCCAAACCATCCCCGCTCACTGCTCACAACATTTTGCGCTACTGCTCACAACATTTTGCCAAATTATGTACCGATATATGACCTCATGTTGAGAATTTGGCCTAAAACCGCCATATGTGAGTCGAAAACAAAGGTCGCCAAAACACCTCGATAACTTGCTCTATGGCACGCCGCCAAGAACTTATTGCTATCCAAACCATCCCCGCTGCGCTGCTCACAACATTTTGCCAAATTATGTACCGATATATGACCTCATGTTGAGAATTTGGCCTAAAACCGCCATATGTGAGTCGAAAACAAAGGTCGCCAAAACACCTCGATAACTTGCTCTCTGGCACGCCGTAAGAACTTATTGCTATCCAAACCATCCCCTGCGCCGCTCACAACATTTTGCCAAATTATGTACCGATATATGACCTCATGTTGAGAATTTGGCCTAAAACCGCCATATGTGAGTCGAAAACAAAGGTCGCCAAAACACCTCGATAACTTGCTCATCTATGGCACGCCAAGAACTTATTGCTATCCAAACCATCCCCGCTGCTGCTGCTCACAACATTTTGCCAAATTATGTACCGATATATGACCTCATGTTGAGAATTTGGCCTAAAACCGCCATATGTGAGTCGAAAACAAAGGTCGGCCAAAACACCTCGATAACTTGCTCTCTATGGCACGCCGTAAGAACTTATTGCTATCCAAACCATCCCCGCTGCGCTCACAAACATTTTGCCAAATTATGTACCGATATATGACCTCATGTTGAGAATTTGGCCTAAAAACGGCCATATGTGAGTCGAAAACAAAGGTCGCCAAAACACCTCGATAACTTGCTCTCTATGGCACGCCGTAAGAACTTATTGCTATCCAAACCATCCTCGCTGCTATCCAAACCACTGCTCACAACATTTTGCCAAATTATGTACCGATATATGACCTCATGTTGAGAATTTGGCCTAAAACCGCCATATGTGAGTCGAAAACAAAGGTCGCCAAAAACACCTCGATAACTTGCTCTCTATGGCACGCCAAGAAGAACTTATTGCTATCCAAACCATCCCCGCTGCTTACTGCTCACAACATTTTGCCAAATTATGTACCGATATATGACCTCATGTTGAGAATTTGGCCTAAAACCGCCATATGTGAGTCGAAAACAAAGGTCGCCAAAACACCTCGATAACTTGCTCTCTATGGCACGCCAAGAACTTATTGCTATCCAAACCATCCCCGCTGTTACTGCTCACAACATTTTGCCAAATTATGTACCGATATATGACCTCATGTTGAGAATTTGGCCTAAAACCGCCATATGTGAGTCGAAAACAAAGGTCGCCAAAACACCTCGATAACTTGCTCTCTATGGCACGCCGTAAGAACTTATTGCTATCCAAACCATCCCCGCTGCTACTGCTCACAACATTTTGCCAAATTATGTACCGATATATGACCTCATGTTGAGAATTTGGCCTAAAACCGCCATATGTGAGTCGAAAACAAAGGTCGCCAAAACACCTCGATAACTTGCTCTCTATGGCACGCCGTAAGAACTTATTGCTATCCAAACCATCCCCGCTGCGCCTGCTCACAACATTTTGCCAAATTATGTACCGATATATGACCTCATGTTGAGAATTTGGCCTAAAACGCCATATGTGAGTCGAAAACAAAGGTCGCCAAAACACCTCGATAACTTGCTCTCTATGGCACGCCAAGAACTTATTGCTATCCAAACCATCCCCGCTGCGCCTGCTCACAACATTTTGCCAAATTATGTACCGATATATGACCTCATGTTGAGAATTTGGCCTAAAACCGCCATATGTGAGTCGAAAACAAAGGTCGCCAAAACACCTCGATAACTTGCTCTCTATGGCACGCCAAGAACTTATTGCTATCCAAACCATCCCCGCTGCTTACTGCTCACAACATTTTGCCAAATTATGTACCGATATATGACCTCATGTTGAGAATTTGGCCTAAAACCGCCATATGTGAGTCGAAAACAAAGGTCGCCAAAACACCTCGATAACTTGCTCTCTATGGCACGCCAAGAACTTATTGCTATCCAAACCATCCCCGCTGCTACTGCTCACAACATTTTGCCAAATTATGTACCGATATATGACCTCATGTTGAGAATTTGGCCTAAAACCGCCATATGTGAGTCGAAAACAAAGGTCGGCCAAAACACCTCGATAACTTGCTCTCTATGGCACGCCGTAAGAACTTATTGCTATCCAAACCATCCCCGCTGCTACTGCTCACAACATTTTGCCAAATTATGTACCGATATATGACCTCATGTTGAGAATTTGGCCTAAAACCGCCATATGTGAGTCGAAAACAAAGGTCGCCAAAACACCTCGATAACTTGCTCTCTATGGCACGCCAAGAACTTATTGCTATCCAAACCATCCCCGCTGCGCTGCTCACAACATTTTGCCAAATTATGTACCGATATATGACCTCATGTTGAGAATTTGGCCTAAAACCGCCATATGTGAGTCGAAAACAAAGGTCGCCAAAACACCTCGATAACTTGCTCTCTCTATGGCACGCCAAGAACTTATTGCTATCCAAACCATCCCCGCTGCGCTGCTCACAACATTTTGCCAAATTATGTACCGATATATGACCTCATGTTGAGAATTTGGCCTAAAACCGCCATATGTGAGTCGAAAACAAAGGTCGCCAAAACACCTCGATAACTTGCTCTCTATGGCACGCCAAGAACTTATTGCTATCCAAACCATCCCCTGCTGCACGCCTTCCAAACCATCCTCGCTGCTGCTCACAACATTTTGCCAAATTATGTACCGATATATGACCTCATGTTGAGAATTTGGCCTAAAACCGCCATATGTGAGTCGAAAACAAAGGTCGCCAAAACACCTCGATAACTTGCTCTCTCTATGGCACGGCCAAAGAACTTATTGCTATCCAAACCATCCCCGCTGCTACTGCTCACAACATTTTGCCAAATTATGTACCGATATATGACCTCATGTTGAGAATTTGGCCTAAAACCGCCATATGTGAGTCGAAAACAAAGGTCGCCAAAACACCTCGATAACTTGCTCTCTATGGCACGCCGTAAGAACTTATTGCTATCCAAACCATCCCCGCTGCTACTGCTCACAACATTTTGCCAAATTATGTACCGATATATGACCTCATGTTGAGAATTTGGCCTAAAAACGGCCATATGTGAGTCGAAAACAAAGGTCGCCAAAACACCTCGATAACTTGCTCTCTATGGCACGCCAAGAACTTATTGCTATCCAAACCATCCCCGCTGCGCTACAACTTATGTACCGATATATGACACAAAACAAAGGTCGCCAAAACACCGATTTGGCACGCCAAAGAACTTATTGCTATCCAAACCATCCTCCGCCAAACATTTTGCCAAATTATGTACCGATATATGACCTCATTTTGAGAATTTGGCCTAAAAACGGCCATATGTGAGTCGAAAACAAAGGTCGCCAAAACACCTCGATAACTTGCTCTCTATGGCACGCCCAAGAACTTATTGCTATCCAAACCATCCCCGCTGCGCTGCTCACAACATTTTGCCAAATTATGTACCGATATATGACCTCATGTTGAGAATTTGGCCTAAAACCGCCATATGTGAGTCGAAAACAAAGGTCGCCAAAACACCTCGATAACTTGCTCATCTATGGCACGCCCAAGAACTTATTGCTATCCAAACCATCCCCGCTGCGCTGCTCACAACATTTTGCCAAATTATGTACCGATATATGACCTCATGTTGAGAATTTGGCCTAAAACCGCCATATGTGAGTCGAAAACAAAGGTCGCCAAAACACCTCGATAACTTGCTCTCTATGGCACGCCGTAAGAACTTATTGCTATCCAAACCATCCCCGCTGCTTACTCACAACATTTTGCCAAATTATGTACCGATATTTGACCTCATGTTGAGAATTTGGCCTAAAACCGGTCATATGTGAGTCGAAAACAAAGGTCGCCAAAACACCTCGATAACTTGCTCTCTATGGCACGCCAAGAACTTATTGCTATCCAAACCATCCCCGCTGCTGTTACTGCTCACAACATTTTGCCAAATTATGTACCGATATATGACCTCATGTTGAGAATTTGGCCTAAAACCGCCATATGTGAGTCGAAAACAAAGGTCGCCAAAACACCTCGATAACTTGCTCATCTATGGCACGCCAAGAACTTATTGCTATCCAAACCATCCCCGCTGCTGCTGCTCACAACATTTTGCCAAATTATGTACCGATATATGACCTCATGTTGAGAATTTGGCCTAAAACCGCCATATGTGAGTCGAAAACAAAGGTCGCCAAAACACCTCGATAACTTGCTCTCTCTATGGCACGCCCAAGAACTTATTGCTATCCAAACCATCCCCGCTGCTGCCGCTGCTCACAACATTTTGCCAAATTATGTACCGATATATGACCTCATGTTGAGAATTTGGCCTAAAACCGCCATATGTGAGTCGAAAACAAAGGTCGCCAAAACACCTCGATAACTTGCTCTCTATGGCACGCCCGAAGAACTTATTGCTATCCAAACCATCCCCGCTGCTAAACTGCTCACAACATTTTGCCAAATTATGTACCGATATATGACCTCATGTTGAGAATTTGGCCTAAAACCGCCATATGTGAGTCGAAAACAAAGGTCGCCAAAACACCTCGATAACTTGCTCTCTATGGCACGCCAAGAACTTATTGCTATCCAAACCATCCCCGCTGCTACTGCTCACAACATTTTGCCAAATTATGTACCGATATATGACCTCATGTTGAGAATTTGGCCTAAAACCGCCATATGTGAGTCGAAAACAAAGGTCGCCAAAACACCTCGATAACTTGCTCTCTATGGCACGCCCAAGAACTTATTGCTATCCAAACCATCCCCGCTCTGCTGCTCACAACATTTTGCCAAATTATGTACCGATATATGACCTCATGTTGAGAATTTGGCCTAAAACCATATGTGAGAATCGAAAAACAAAGGTCGCCAAAAACACTCGATAACTTGCTCTCTATGGCACGCCGTAAGAACTTATTGCTATCCAAACCATCCCCGCTGCGCTGCTCACAACATTTTGCCAAATTATGTACCGATATATGACCTCATGTTGAGAATTTGGCCTAAAACCGCCATATGTGAGTCGAAAACAAAGGTCGCCAAAACACCTCGATAACTTGCTCTCTATGGCACGCCAAGAACTTATTGCTATCCAAACCATCCCCGCTGCGCTGCTCACAACATTTTGCCAAATTATGTACCGATATATGACCTCATGTTGAGAATTTGGCCTAAAACCGCCATATGTGAGTCGAAAACAAAGGTCGCCAAAACACCTCGATAACTTGCTCTCTATGGCACGCCAAGAACTTATTGCTATCCAAACCATCCCCGCTGCTACTGCTCACAACATTTTGCCAAATTATGTACCGATATATGACCTCATGTTGAGAATTTGGCCTAAAAACGGCCATATGTGAGTCGAAAAACAAAGGTCGCCAAAAACACCTCGATAACTTGCTCATCTATGGCACGGCCAGAAGAACTTATTGCTATCCAAACCATCCCCTGCTGCTGCTCACTACATTTTGCCAAATTATGTACCGATATATGACCTCATGTTGAGAATTTGGCCTAAAACCGGCCATATGTGAGTCGAAAAACCAAAGGTCGAGTCGAAAACAAAGGTCGATAAAACACCTCGATAACTTGCTCTCTGGCACGCCGGCCAGAACTTATTGCTATCCAAACCATCCCCGCTGCTACTGCTCACAACATTTTGCCAAATTATGTACCGATATATGACCTCATGTTGAGAATTTGGCCTAAAACCGCCATATGTGAGTCGAAAACAAAGGTCGCCAAAACACCTCGATAACTTGCTCTCTATGGCACGCCCAAGAACTTATTGCTATCCAAACCATCCCCGCTGCGCTGCTCACAACATTTTGCCAAATTATGTACCGATATATGACCTCATGTTGAGAATTTGGCCTAAAACCGCCATATGTGAGTCGAAAACAAAGGTCGCCAAAACACCTCGATAACTTGCTCTCTATGGCACGCCAAGAACTTATTGCTATCCAAACCATCCCCGCTGCTGCTCACAACATTTTGCCAAATTATGTACCGATATATGACCTCATGTTGAGAATTTGGCCTAAAACCGCCATATGTGAGTCGAAAACAAAGGTCGCCAAAACACCTCGATAACTTGCTCTCTATGGCACGCCGCCAAGAACTTATTGCTCTCCCCGCTGAGCGCTATGGCACGGCCGCCAATGTGAGTCTTAAAACACCTCGCTATCCAAACCATCCCCTTATTGCTCCCTATCAAACCATCCCCGCTGCTCACACAACATTTTGCCAAATTATGTACCGATATATGACCTCATGTTGAGAATTTGGCCTAAAACCGCCATATGTGAGTCGAAAACAAAGGTCGCCAAAACACCTCGATAACTTGCTCTCTATGGCACGCCAAGAACTTATTGCTATCCAAACCATCCCCGCTGCGCCGCTCACAACATTTTGCCAAATTATGTACCGATATATGACCTCATGTTGAGAATTTGGCCTAAAACCGCCATATGTGAGTCGAAAACAAAGGTCGCCAAAACACCTCGATAACTTGCTCTCTATGGCACGCCCAAGAAGAACTTATTGCTATCCAAACCATCCCCGCTGCGCTGCTCACAACATTTTGCCAAATTATGTACCGATATATGACCTCATGTTGAGAATTTGGCCTAAAACCGCCATATGTGAGTCGAAAACAAAGGTCGCCAAAACACCTCGATAACTTGCTCATCTATGGCACGCCGTAAGAACTTATTGCTATCCAAACCATCCCCCCGCAGCAGTTCAGCGCTGCTCACAACATTTTGCCAAATTATGTACCGATATATGACCTCATGTTGAGAATTTGGCCTAAAACCGCCATATGTGAGTCGAAAACAAAGGTCGCCAAAACACCTCGATAACTTGCTCTCTATGGCACGCCAAGAACTTATTGCTATCCAAACCATCCCCGCTGTTACTGCTCACAACATTTTGCCAAATTATGTACCGATATATGACCTCATGTTGAGAATTTGGCCTAAAACCGCCATATGTGAGTCGAAAACAAAGGTCGCCAAAAACACCTCGATAACTTGCTCTCTATGGCACGGCCAAGAACTTATTGCTATCCAAACCATCCCCGCTGCGCCTGCTCACAACATTTTGCCAAATTATGTACCGATATATGACCTCATGTTGAGAATTTGGCCTAAAACCGCCATATGTGAGTCGAAAACAAAGGTCGCCAAAAACACCTCGATAATAACTTGCTCTCTCTATGGCACGCCCAAAGAACTTATTGCTATCCAAACCATCCCCGCTGCTACTGCTCACAACATTTTGCCAAATTATGTACCGATATATGACCTCATGTTGAGAATTTGGCCTAAAACCGCCATATGTGAGTCGAAAACAAAGGTCGCCAAAACACCTCGATAACTTGCTCTCTATGGCACGCCCAAGAACTTATTGCTATCCAAACCATCCCCGCTGCTTACTGCTCACAACATTTTGCCAAATTATGTACCGATATATGACCTCATGTTGAGAATTTGGCCTAAAACCGCCATATGTGAGTCGAAAACAAAGGTCGGCCAAAACACCTCGATAACTTGCTCTCTATGGCACGCCGTAAGAACTTATTGCTATCCAAACCATCCCCGCTGCTACTGCTCACAACATTTTGCCAAATTATGTACCGATATATGACCTCATGTTGAGAATTTGGCCTAAAACCGCCATATGTGAGTCGAAAACAAAGGTCGCCAAAAACACTATAACTTGCTCATCTATGGCACGCCAAGAACTTATTGCTATCCAAACCATCCCCGCTGCTGCTCACAACATTTTGCCAAATTATGTACCGATATATGACCTCATGTTGAGAATTTGGCCTAAAACCGCCATATGTGAGTCGAAAACAAAGGTCGCCAAAACACCTCGATAACTTGCTCTCTATGGCACGCCAAGAACTTATTGCTATCCAAACCATCCCCGCTGCGCCTGCTCACAACATTTTGCCAAATTATGTACCGATATATGACCTCATGTTGAGAATTTGGCCTAAAACCGCCATATGTGAGTCGAAAACAAAGGTCGCCAAAACACCTCGATAACTTGCTTCTCTATGGCACGCCAAGAACTTATTGCTATCCAAACCATCCCCCAAACCATCCTCGCTGCTCACAACATTTTGCCAAATTATGTACCGATATATGACCTCATGTTGAGAATTTGGCCTAAAACCGCCATATGTGAGTCGAAAACAAAGGTCGCCAAAACACCTCGATAACTTGCTCATCTATGGCACGCCGTAAGAACTTATTGCTATCCAAACCATCCCCTGCTGCTGCTCACAACATTTTGCCAAATTATGTACCGATATATGACCTCATGTTGAGAATTTGGCCTAAAACCGCCATATGTGAGTCGAAAACAAAGGTCGCCAAAACACCTCGATAACTTGCTCTCTATGGCACGCCAAGAACTTATTGCTATCCAAACCATCCCCGCATCTGCTGCTGCTCACAACATTTTGCCAAATTATGTACCGATATATGACCTCATGTTGAGAATTTGGCCTAAAACCGCCATATGTGAGTCGAAAACAAAGGTCGCCAAAACACCTCGATAACTTGCTCTCTATGGCACGCCGTAAGAACTTATTGCTATCCAAACCATCCCCAAAGGTCTGCTACTGCTCACAACATTTTGCCAAATTATGTACCGATATATGACCTCATGTTGAGAATTTGGCCTAAAACCGCCATATGTGAGTCGAAAACAAAGGTCGCCAAAACACCTCGATAACTTGCTCTCTCTATGGCACGCCGTAAGAACTTATTGCTATCCAAACCATCCCCGCTGCGCTGCTCACAACATTTTGCCAAATTATGTACCGATATATGACCTCATGTTGAGAATTTGGCCTAAAACCGCCATATGTGAGTCGAAAACAAAGGTCGCCAAAACACCTCGATAACTTGCTCTCTATGGCACGCCAAGAACTTATTGCTATCCAAACCATCCCCGCTGCTGCTCACAACATTTTGCCAAATTATGTACCGATATATGACCTCATGTTGAGAATTTGGCCTAAAACCGCCATATGTGAGTCGAAAACAAAGGTCGCCAAAACACCTCGATAACTTGCTCTCTATGGCACGCCGTAAGAACTTATTGCTATCCAAACCATCCCCGCTGCTGCTCACAACATTTTGCCAAATTATGTACCGATATATGACCTCATGTTGAGAATTTGGCCTAAAACCGCCATATGTGAGTCGAAAACAAAGGTCGCCAAAACACCTCGATAACTTGCTCATCTATGGCACGCCAAGAACTTATTGCTATCCAAACCATCCCCGCTGCGCTGCTCACAACATTTTGCCAAATTATGTACCGATATATGACCTCATGTTGAGAATTTGGCCTAAAACCGCCATATGTGAGTCGAAAACAAAGGTCGCCAAAACACCTCGATAACTTGCTCTCTATGGCACGCCAAGAACTTATTGCTATCCAAACCATCCCCGCTGCGCTGCTCACAACATTTTGCCAAATTATGTACCGATATATGACCTCATGTTGAGAATTTGGCCTAAAACCGCCATATGTGAGTCGAAAACAAAGGTCGCCAAAACACCTCGATAACTTGCTCTCTATGGCACGCCGTAAGAACTTATTGCTATCCAAACCATCCCCGCTGCACACAACTCACAACATTTTGCCAAATTATGTACCGATATATGACCTCATGTTGAGAATTTGGCCTAAAACCGCCATATGTGAGTCGAAAACAAAGGTCGGCCAAAACACCTCGATAACTTGCTCTCTATGGCACGCCAAGAACTTATTGCTATCCAAACCATCCCCGCTGCGCTGCTCACAACATTTTGCCAAATTATGTACCGATATATGACCTCATGTTGAGAATTTGGCCTAAAACCGCCATATGTGAGTCGAAAACAAAGGTCGCCAAAAACACCTCGATAACTTGCTCTCGATATGGCACGGCCAAAGAACTTATTGCTATCCAAACCATCCTCGCTGCGCTGCTCACAACATTTTGCCAAATTATGTACCGATATATGACCTCATGTTGAGAATTTGGCCTAAAACCGCCATATGTGAGTCGAAAACAAAGGTCGCCAAAACACCTCGATAACTTGCTCATCTATGGCACGCCGTAAGAACTTATTGCTATCCAAACCATCCCCGCTGTTACTGCTCACAACATTTTGCCAAATTATGTACCGATATATGACCTCATGTTGAGAATTTGGCCTAAAACCGCCATATGTGAGTCGAAAACAAAGGTCGCCAAAACACCTCGATAACTTGCTCTCTATGGCACGCCCAAGAACTTATTGCTATCCAAACCATCCCCGCTGCTGCTCACAACATTTTGCCAAATTATGTACCGATATATGACCTCATGTTGAGAATTTGGCCTAAAACCGCCATATGTGAGTCGAAAACAAAGGTCGCCAAAAAAACACCTCGATAACTTGCTCTCTATGGCACGCCAAGAACTTATTGCTATCCAAACCATCCCCGCTGCTACTGCTCACAACATTTTGCCAAATTATGTACCGATATATGACCTCATGTTGAGAATTTGGCCTAAAACCGCCATATGTGAGTCGAAAACAAAGGTCGCCAAAACACCTCGATAACTTGTTCTCTATGGCACGCCAAGAACTTATTGCTATCCAAACCATCCCCGCTGTTACTGCTCACAACATTTTGCCAAATTATGTACCGATATATGACCTCATGTTGAGAATTTGGCCTAAAACCGCCATATGTGAGTCGAAAACAAAGGTCGCCAAAACACCTCGATAACTTGCTCTCTATGGCACGCCAAGAACTTATTGCTATCCAAACCATCCCCGCTGCTACTGCTCACAACATTTTGCCAAATTATGTACCGATATATGACCTCATGTTGAGAATTTGGCCTAAAACCGCCATATGTGAGTCGAAAACAAAGGTCGCCAAAACACCTCGATAACTTGCTCTCTATGGCACGCCCAAGAACTTATTGCTATCCAAACCATCCCCGCTGCGCGCTGCTCACAACATTTTGCCAAATTATGTACCGATATATGACCTCATGTTGAGAATTTGGCCTAAAACCGCCATATGTGAGTCGAAAACAAAGGTCGCCAAAACACCTCGATAACTTGGTCGCCAAAAACACCTCTATGGCACGCCGCAAGAACTTATTGCTATCCAAACCATCCCCGCTGCGCTGCTCACAACATTTTGCCAAATTATGTACCGATATATGACCTCATGTTGAGAATTTGGCCTAAAACGCCATATGTGAGTCGAAAACAAAGGTCGCCAAAAAACACCTCGATAACTTGCTCATCTATGGCACGCCAAGAACTTATTGCTATCCAAACCATCCCCGCTGCTACTGCTCACAACATTTTGCCAAATTATGTACCGATATATGACCTCATGTTGAGAATTTGGCCTAAAACCGCCATATGTGAGTCGAAAACAAAGGTCGCCAAAAACACCTCGATAACTTGCTCTCTATGGCACGGCACGCCAAGAACTTATTGCTATCCAAACCATCCTCGCTGCGCTGCTCACAACATTTTGCCAAATTATGTACCGATATATGACCTCATGTTGAGAATTTGGCCTAAAACGCCATATGTGAGTCGAAAAACAAAGGTCGCCAAAACACCTCGATAACTTGCTCTCTATGGCACGCCGTAAGAACTTATTGCTATCCAAACCATCCCCGCTGCTACTGCTCACAACATTTTGCCAAATTATGTACCGATATATGACCTCATGTTGAGAATTTGGCCTAAAACCGCCATATGTGAGTCGAAAACAAAGGTCGGCCAAAACACCTCGATAACTTGCTCTCTATGGCACGCCAAGAACTTATTGCTATCCAAACCATCCCCGCTGCGCTGCTCACAACATTTTGCCAAATTATGTACCGATATATGACCTCATGTTGAGAATTTGGCCTAAAACCGCCATATGTGAGTCGAAAACAAAGGTCGCCAAAACACCTCGATAACTTGCTCTCTATGGCACGCCGTAAGAACTTATTGCTATCCAAACCATCCCCGCTGTTACTGCTCACAACATTTTGCCAAATTATGTACCGATATATGACCTCATGTTGAGAATTTGGCCTAAAACCGCCATATGTGAGTCGAAAACAAAGGTCGCCAAAACACCTCGATAACTTGCTCTCTATGGCACGCCAAGAACTTATTGCTATCCAAACCATCCCCGCTGCGCTGCTCACAACATTTTGCCAAATTATGTACCGATATATGACCTCATGTTGAGAATTTGGCCTAAAACCGCCATATGTGAGTCGAAAACAAAGGTCGCCAAAACACCTCGATAACTTGCTCTCTATGGCACGGCCGTAAGAACTTATTGCTATCCAAACCATCCCCGCTGCTACTGCTCACAACATTTTGCCAAATTATGTACCGATATATGACCTCATGTTGAGAATTTGGCCTAAAACCGCCATATGTGAGTCGAAAACAAAGGTCGCCAAAACACCATCGCCAAAACACTCGATAACTTGCTCTCTCTATGGCACGCCCGTAAGAACTTATTGCTATCCAAACCATCCCACATGTGAGCTACTGCTCACAACATTTTGCCAAATTATGTACCGATATATGACCTCATGTTGAGAATGTTGAGAATTTGGCCTAAAACCGCCATATGTGAGTCGAAAACAAAGGTCGCCAAAACACCTCGATAACTTGCTCTCTATGGCACGCCAAGAACTTATTGCTATCCAAACCATCCCCGCACTGCTTACTGCTCACAACATTTTGCCAAATTATGTACCGATATATGACCTCATGTTGAGAATTTGGCCTAAAACCGCCATATGTGAGTCGAAAACAAAGGTCGCCAAAACACCTCGATAACTTGCTCTCTATGGCACGCCAAGAACTTATTGCTATCCAAACCATCCCCGCTGCTACTGCTCACAACATTTTGCCAAATTATGTACCGATATATGACCTCATGTTGAGAATTTGGCCTAAAACCGCCATATGTGAGTCGAAAACAAAGGTCGGCCAAAACACCTCGATAACTTGCTCTCTATGGCACGCCAAGAACTTATTGCTATCCAAACCATCCCCGCTGCTTACTGCTCACAACATTTTGCCAAATTATGTACCGATATATGACCTCATGTTGAGAATTTGGCCTAAAACGCCATATGTGAGTCGAAAACAAAGGTCGCCAAAACACCTCGATAACTTGCTCTCTATGGCACGCCGTAAGAACTTATTGCTATCCAAACCATCCCCGCTGCTACTGCTCACAACATTTTGCCAAATTATGTACCGATATATGACCTCATGTTGAGAATTTGGCCTAAAACCGCCATATGTGAGTCGAAAACAAAGGTCGCCAAAACACCTCGATAACTTGCTCTCTATGGCACGCCGCCAAGAACTTATTGCTATCCAAACCATCCCCTTGCTACTGCTCACAACATTTTGCCAAATTATGTACCGATATATGACCTCATGTTGAGAATTTGGCCTAAAACCGCCATATGTGAGTCGAAAACAAAGGTCGCCAAAAACACCTCGATAACTTGCTCTCTATGGCACGCCAAAGAACTTATTGCTATCCAAACCATCCCCGCTGCTGCTGCTCACAACATTTTGCCAAATTATGTACCGATATATGACCTCATGTTGAGAATTTGGCCTAAAACCGCCATATGTGAGTCGAAAACAAAGGTCGCCAAAACACCTCGATAACTTGCTCTCTATGGCACGGCCAAGAACTTATTGCTATCCAAACCATCCCCGCTGCTGCTCACAACATTTTGCCAAATTATGTACCGATATATGACCTCATGTTGAGAATTTGGCCTAAAACCGCCATATGTGAGTCGAAAACAAAGGTCGGCCAAAACACCTCGATAACTTGCTCTCTATGGCACGGCCAAGAACTTATTGCTATCCAAACCATCCCCGCTGCTACTGCTCACAACATTTTGCCAAATTATGTACCGATATATGACCTCATGTTGAGAATTTGGCCTAAAACCGCCATATGTGAGTCGAAAACAAAGGTCGCCAAAACACCTCGATAACTTGCTCTCTATGGCACGCCAAGAACTTATTGCTATCCAAACCATCCCCGCTGCACGCCAAGAACTTATTGCTATCCAAACCATCTGCTCACAACATTTTGCCAAATTATGTACCGATATATGACCTCATGTTGAGAATTTGGCCTAAAACCGCCATATGTGAGTCGAAAACAAAGGTCGCCAAAACACCTCGATAACTTGCTCTCTATGGCACGCCGTAAGAACTTATTGCTATCCAAACCATCCCCGCTGCTACTCACAACATTTTGCCAAATTATGTACCGATATATGACCTCATGTTGAGAATTTGGCCTAAAACCGCCATATGTGAGTCGAAAACAAAGGTCGCCAAAAACACCTCGATAACTTGCTCTCTATGGCACGCCAAGAACTTATTGCTATCCAAACCATCCTCATGCCTAA
Organism: Aegilops speltoides; assembly: GCA_021437245.1. Taxonomy (NCBI): domain Eukaryota; kingdom Viridiplantae; phylum Streptophyta; class Magnoliopsida; order Poales; family Poaceae; genus Aegilops; species Aegilops speltoides. The sequence goes on from CM038143.1 coordinate 578,796,714, forward strand.
AACCGCCATATGTGAGTCGAAAACAAAGGTCGCCAAAACACCTCGATAACTTGCTCTCTATGGCAAAGAACTTATTCCCCGCTGCCACAACATTATGTACCGATATATGACCTCATGTTGAGAATTTGGCCTAAAACCGCCATATGTGAGTCGAAAACAAAGGTCGGCCAAAACACCTCGATAACTTGCTCTCTATGGCACGCCGTAAGAACTTATTGCTATCCAAACCATCCCCGCTGCTACTGCTCACAACATTTTGCCAAATTATGTACCGATATATGACCTCATGTTGAGAATTTGGCCTAAAACCGCCATATGTGAGTCGAAAACAAAGGTCGCCAAAACACCTCGATAACTTGCTCTCTATGGCACGCCCAAGAACTTATTGCTATCCAAACCATCCCCGCTGCTTACTGCTCACAACATTTTGCCAAATTATGTACCGATATATGACCTCATGTTGAGAATTTGGCCTAAAACCGCCATATGTGAGTCGAAAACAAAGGTCGCCAAAACACCTCGATAACTTGCTCTCTATGGCACGCCCAAGAACTTATTGCTATCCAAACCATCCCCGCTGCGCTGCTCACAACATTTTGCCAAATTATGTACCGATATATGACCTCATGTTGAGAATTTGGCCTAAAACCGCCATATGTGAGTCGAAAACAAAGGTCGCCAAAACACCTCGATAACTTGCTCTCTATGGCACGCCGTAAGAACTTATTGCTATCCAAACCATCCCCGCTGCGCCTGCTCACAACATTTTGCCAAATTATGTACCGATATATGACCTCATGTTGAGAATTTGGCCTAAAACCGCCATATGTGAGTCGAAAACAAAGGTCGCCAAAACACCATAACTTGCTCTCTCTATGGCACGCCAAGAACTTATTGCTAACATTTTGCCAAATTATGTACCGATATATGACATATGTGAGTCGAAAACAAAGGTCGCCAAAACACCTCGATAACTTGTTCTATGGCACGCACGCCAAGAACTTATTGCTATCCAAACCATCCCCGCTGCTGCTCACAACATTTTGCCAAATTATGTACCGATATATGACCTCATGTTGAGAATTTGGCCTAAAACCGCCATATGTGAGTCGAAAACAAAGGTCGCCAAAACACCTCGATAACTTGCTCATCTATGGCACGCCAAGAACTTATTGCTATCCAAACCATCCCCGCTGCGCCGCTCACAACATTTTGCCAAATTATGTACCGATATATGACCTCATGTTGAGAATTTGGCCTAAAACCGCCATATGTGAGTCGAAAACAAAGGTCGCCAAAACACCTCGATAACTTGCTCTCTATGGCACGCCGTAAGAACTTATTGCTATCCAAACCATCCCCGCTGCGCTGCTCACAACATTTTGCCAAATTATGTACCGATATATGACCTCATGTTGAGAATTTGGCCTAAAACCGCCATATGTGAGTCGAAAACAAAGGTCGCCAAAACACCTCGATAACTTGCTCTCTATGGCACGCCAAGAACTTATTGCTATCCAAACCATCCCTATCTGCATACTGCTCACAACATTTTGCCAAATTATGTACCGATATATGACCTCATGTTGAGAATTTGGCCTAAAACCGCCATATGTGAGTCGAAAACAAAGGTCGCCAAAAACACCTCGATAACTTGCTCTCTATGGCACGCCAAGAACTTATTGCTATCCAAACCATCCCCGCTGCTTACTGCTCACAACATTTTGCCAAATTATGTACCGATATATGACCTCATGTTGAGAATTTGGCCTAAAACCGCCATATGTGAGTCGAAAACAAAGGTCGGCCAAAACACCTCGATAACTTGCTCTCTATGGCACGCCAAGAACTTATTGCTATCCAAACCATCCCCGCTGCTACTGCTCACAACATTTTGCCAAATTATGTACCGATATATGACCTCATGTTGAGAATTTGGCCTAAAACCGCCATATGTGAGTCGAAAACAAAGGTCGCCAAAAACACCTCGATAACTTGCTCTCTATGGCACGCCGAAGAACTTATTGCTATCCAAACCATCCCCGCTGCCAACTGCTCACAACATTTTGCCAAATTATGTACCGATATATGACCTCATGTTGAGAATTTGGCCTAAAACCGCCATATGTGAGTCGAAAACAAAGGTCGCCAAAACACCTCGATAACTTGCTCATCTATGGCACGGCCAAGAACTTATTGCTATCCAAACCATCCCCGCTGCTGCTCACAACATTTTGCCAAATTATGTACCGATATATGACCTCATGTTGAGAATTTGGCCTAAAACCGCCATATGTGAGTCGAAAACAAAGGTCGCCAAAAACACCTCGATAACTTGCTCTCTATGGCACGCCAAAGAACTTATTGCTATCCAAACCATCCCCGCTGCTTACTGCTCTCACAACATTTTGCCAAATTATGTACCGATATATGACCTCATGTTGAGAATTTGGCCTAAAACCGCCATATGTGAGTCGAAAACAAAGGTCGCCAAAACACCTCGATAACTTGCTCATCTATGGCACGCCGTAAGAACTTATTGCTATCCAAACCATCCCCGCTGCGCTGCTCACAACATTTTGCCAAATTATGTACCGATATATGACCTCATGTTGAGAATTTGGCCTAAAACCGCCATATGTGAGTCGAAAACAAAGGTCGCCAAAACACCTCGATAACTTGCTCTCTATGGCACGCCAAGAACTTATTGCTATCCAAACCATCCCTGCTACTGCTCACAACATTTTGCCAAATTATGTACCGATATATGACCTCATGTTGAGAATTTGGCCTAAAACCGCCATATGTGAGTCGAAAACAAAGGTCGCCAAAACACCTCGATAACTTGCTCTCTATGGCACGCCAAGAACTTATTGCTATCCAAACCATCCCCGCTGCGCTGCTCACAACATTTTGCCAAATTATGTACCGATATATGACCTCATGTTGAGAATTTGGCCTAAAACCGCCATATGTGAGTCGAAAACAAAGGTCGGCCAAAACACCTCGATAACTTGCTCTCTATGGCACGCCCAAGAACTTATTGCTATCCAAACCATCCTCGCTGCTGCTTATTGCTACAACATTTTGCCAAATTATGCCAAATTATGTACCGATATGACCTCATGTTGAGAATTTGGCCTAAAACGCCATATGTGAGTCGAAAACAAAGGTCGCCAAAACACCTCGATAACTTGCTCATCTATGGGCGGCCTAAGAACTTTATTGCTATCCAAACCATCCCCGCTGCGCTGCTCACAACATTTTGCCAAATTATGTACCGATATATGACCTCATGTTGAGAATTTGGCCTAAAACCGCCATATGTGAGTCGAAAACAAAGGTCGCCAAAAACACCTCGATAACTTGCTCTCTATGGCACGGCCAAGAACTTATTGCTATCCAAACCATCCCCTGCTGCTGCTCACAACATTTTGCCAAATTATGTACCGATATATGACCTCATGTTGAGAATTTGGCCTAAAACCGCCATATGTGAGTCGAAAACAAAGGTCGGCCAAAACACCTCGATAACTTGCTCTCTATGGCACGCCCAAGAACTTATTGCTATCCAAACCATCCCCACGCTTATTGCTCCAAACTCCCCGCTCACAACATTTTGCCAAATTATGTACCGATATATGACCTCATGTTGAGAATTTGGCCTAAAACCGCCATATGTGAGTCGAAAACAAAGGTCGCCAAAACACCTCGATAACTTGCTCTCTATGGCACGCCCAAGAACTTATTGCTATCCAAACCATCCCCGCTGCGCTGCTCACAACATTTTGCCAAATTATGTACCGATATATGACCTCATGTTGAGAATTTGGCCTAAAACCGCCATATGTGAGTCGAAAACAAAGGTCGCCAAAACACCTCGATAACTTGCTCTCTATGGCACGCCAAAGAACTTATTGCTATCCAAACCATCCCCGCTGCGCCATCCTCGCTGCTCACAACATTTTGCCAAATTATGTACCGATATATGACCTCATGTTGAGAATTTGGCCTAAAACCGCCATATGTGAGTCGAAAACAAAGGTCGCCAAAACACCTCGATAACTTGCTCTCTATGGCACGCCAAGAACTTATTGCTATCCAAACCATCCCCGCTGCGCTACTGCTCACAACATTTTGCCAAATTATGTACCGATATATGACCTCATGTTGAGAATTTGGCCTAAAACCGCCATATGTGAGTCGAAAACAAAGGTCGCCAAAAACACCTCGATAACTTGCTCTCTATGGCACGCCGTAAGAACTTATTGCTATCCAAACCATCCCCGCTGCAAGCGCTCTCACAACATTTTGCCAAATTATGTACCGATATATGACCTCATGTTGAGAATTTGGCCTAAAACCGCCATATGTGAGTCGAAAACAAAGGTCGCCAAAACACCTCGATAACTTGCTCTCTATGGCACGCCGTAAGAACTTATTGCTATCCAAACCATCCCCGCACTTAGCGCTGCTCACAACATTTTGCCAAATTATGTACCGATATATGACCTCATGTTGAGAATTTGGCCTAAAACCGCCATATGTGAGTCGAAAACAAAGGTCGCCAAAAACACCTCGATAACTTGCTCATCTATGGCACGCCCAAGAACTTATTGCTATCCAAACCATCCCCGCTGCTACTGCTCACAACATTTTGCCAAATTATGTACCGATATATGACCTCATGTTGAGAATTTGGCCTAAAACCGCCATATGTGAGTCGAAAACAAAGGTCGTCGCCAAAACACCTCGATAACTTGCTCTCTATGGCACGCCCAAGAACTTATTGCTATCCAAACCATCCCCGCTGCGCTGCTCACAACATTTTGCCAAATTATGTACCGATATATGACCTCATGTTGAGAATTTGGCCTAAAACGCCATATGTGAGTCGAAAACAAAGGTCGGCCAAAACACCTCGATAACTTGCTCTCTATGGCACGCCGTAAGAACTTATTGCTATCCAAACCATCCCCGCTGCTACTGCTCACAACATTTTGCCAAATTATGTACCGATATATGACCTCATGTTGAGAATTTGGCCTAAAACGCCATATGTGAGTCGAAAACAAAGGTCGCCAAAACACCTCGATAACTTGCTCTCTATGGCACGCCGTAAGAACTTATTGCTATCCAAACCATCCCCGCTGCGCTGCTCACAACATTTTGCCAAATTATGTACCGATATATGACCTCATGTTGAGAATTTGGCCTAAAACCGCCATATGTGAGTCGAAAACAAAGGTCGCCAAAACACCTCGATAACTTGCTCTCTATGGCACGCCGTAAGAACTTATTGCTATCCAAACCATCCCCGCTGCTACTGCTCACAACATTTTGCCAAATTATGTACCGATATATGACCTCATGTTGAGAATTTGGCCTAAAACCGCCATATGTGAGTCGAAAACAAAGGTCGCCAAAACACCTCGATAACTTGCTCTCTATGGCACGCCGCCAAGAACTTATTGCTATCCAAACCATCCCCGCTGTTACTGCTCACAACATTTTGCCAAATTATGTACCGATATATGACCTCATGTTGAGAATTTGGCCTAAAACCGCCATATGTGAGTCGAAAACAAAGGTCGCCAAAACACCTCGATAACTTGCTCTCTATGGCACGCCAAGAACTTATTGCTATCCAAACCATCCCCGCTGCTACTGCTCACAACATTTTGCCAAATTATGTACCGATATATGACCTCATGTTGAGAATTTGGCCTAAAACCGCCATATGTGAGTCGAAAACAAAGGTCGCCAAAACACCTCGATAACTTGCTCTCTATGGCACGCCGTAAGAACTTATTGCTATCCAAACCATCCCCGCTGTTACTGCTCACAACATTTTGCCAAATTATGTACCGATATATGACCTCATGTTGAGAATTTGGCCTAAAACCGCCATATGTGAGTCGAAAACAAAGGTCGCCAAAACACCTCGATAACTTGCTCTCTATGGCACGCCAAGAACTTATTGCTATCCAAACCATCCCCGCTGCTGCTGCTCACAACATTTTGCCAAATTATGTACCGATATATGACCTCATGTTGAGAATTTGGCCTAAAACCGCCATATGTGAGTCGAAAACAAAGGTCGCCAAAACACCTCGATAACTTGCTCTCTATGGCACGCCGTAAGAACTTATTGCTATCCAAACCATCCCCGCTGCGCTGCTCACAACATTTTGCCAAATTATGTACCGATATATGACCTCATGTTGAGAATTTGGCCTAAAACCGCCATATGTGAGTCGAAAACAAAGGTCGCCAAAAACACCTCGATAACTTGCTCTCTATGGCACGGCCGAAGAACTTATTGCTATCCAAACCATCCCCGCTGCTACTGCTCACAACATTTTGCCAAATTATGTACCGATATATGACCTCATGTTGAGAATTTGGCCTAAAACCGCCATATGTGAGTCGAAAACAAAGGTCGGCCAAAACACCTCGATAACTTGCTCTCTCTATGGCACGCCAAGAACTTATTGCTATCCAAACCATCCCCGCTGCGCTGCTCACAACATTTTGCCAAATTATGTACCGATATATGACCTCATGTTGAGAATTTGGCCTAAAACCGCCATATGTGAGTCGAAAACAAAGGTCGCCAAAACACCTCGATAACTTGCTCTCTATGGCACGCCAAAGAACTTATTGCTATCCAAACCATCCCCGCTGAACTTATTGCTATCCAAACCATCCTCGCTCACAACATTTTGCCAAATTATGTACCGATATATGACCTCATGTTGAGAATTTGGCCTAAAACGCCATATGTGTGAGTCGAAAACAAAGGTCGCCAAAAACACCTCGATAACTTGCTCTCTATGGCACGCCGTAAGAACTTATTGCTATCCAAACCATCCCCGCTGCGCCTCACAACATTTTGCCAAATTATGTACCGATATATGACCTCATGTTGAGAATTTGGCCTAAAACCGCCATATGTGAGTCGAAAACAAAGGTCGCCAAAACACCTCGATAACTTGCTCTCTATGGCACGCCGTAAGAACTTATTGCTATCCAAACCATCCCCGCTGTTACTGCTCACAACATTTTGCCAAATTATGTACCGATATATGACCTCATGTTGAGAATTTGGCCTAAAACCGCCATATGTGAGTCGAAAACAAAGGTCGCCAAAACACCTCGATAACTTGCTCTCTATGGCACGCCAAGAACTTATTGCTATCCAAACCATCCCCGCTGCGCTGCTCACAACATTTTGCCAAATTATGTACCGATATATGACCTCATGTTGAGAATTTGGCCTAAAAACGGCCATATGTGAGTCGAAAAACAAAGGTCTGCCAAAAACACCTCGATAACTTGCTCATCTATGGCACGCCCATAAGAACTTATTGCTATCCAAACCATCCCCGCTGCTGCTGCTCACAACATTTTGCCAAATTATGTACCGATATATGACCTCATGTTGAGAATTTGGCCTAAAACCGCCATATGTGAGTCGAAAACAAAGGTCGCCAAAAACACCTCGATAACTTGCTCTCTATGGCACGCCAAGAACTTATTGCTATCCAAACCATCCCCGCTGTTACTGCTCACAACATTTTGCCAAATTATGTACCGATATATGACCTCATGTTGAGAATTTGGCCTAAAACCGCCATATGTGAGTCGAAAAAACGCCAAGGTCGCCAAAACACCTCGATAACTTGCTCATCTCTATGGCACGCCGCCGAAGAACTTATTGCTATCCAAACCATCCCCGCAAGCTGCTGCTCACAACATTTTGCCAAATTATGTACCGATATATGACCTCATGTTGAGAATTTGGCCTAAAACCGCCATATGTGAGTCGAAAACAAAGGTCGCCAAAACACCTCGATAACTTGCTCTCTATGGCACGCCGTAAGAACTTATTGCTATCCAAACCATCCCCGCTGCTACTGCTCACAACATTTTGCCAAATTATGTACCGATATATGACCTCATGTTGAGAATTTGGCCTAAAACCGCCATATGTGAGTCGAAAACAAAGGTCGCCAAAACACCTCGATAACTTGCTCTCTATGGCACGCCGTAAGAACTTATTGCTATCCAAACCATCCCCGCTGCCAAATTATGCTGGTCGCCAAAACACCTCGATAACTTGCACAACATTTTGCCAAATTATGTACCATTTTGCCAAATTATATATACCTCATGTTGAGAATTTGGCCTAAAACCGCCATATGTGAGTCGAAAACAAAGGTCGCCAAAACACCTCGATAACTTGCTCTCTATGGCACGCCAAGAACTTATTGCTATCCAAACCATCCCCGCTGCGCGCTGCTCACAACATTTTGCCAAATTATGTACCGATATATGACCTCATGTTGAGAATTTGGCCTAAAACGCCATATGTGAGTCGAAAACAAAGGTCGGCCAAAACACCTCGATAACTTGCTCTCTATGGCACGCCAAAGAACTTATTGCTATCCAAACCATCCCCGCTGCTACTGCTCACAACATTTTGCCAAATTATGTACCGATATATGACCTCATGTTGAGAATTTGGCCTAAAACCGCCATATGTGAGTCGAAAACAAAGGTCGCCAAAAAACACCTCGATAACTTGCTCTCTCTATGGCACGCCAAGAACTTATTGCTATCCAAACCATCCCCGCTGTTACTGCTCACAACATTTTGCCAAATTATGTACCGATATATGACCTCATGTTGAGAATTTGGCCTAAAACCGCCATATGTGAGTCGAAAACAAAGGTCGCCAAAACACCTCGATAACTTGCTCTCTATGGCACGCCCAAGAACTTATTGCTATCCAAACCATCCCCGCTGCTACTGCTCACAACATTTTGCCAAATTATGTACCGATATATGACCTCATGTTGAGAATTTGGCCTAAAACCGCCATATGTGAGTCGAAAACAAAGGTCGCCAAAAACACCTCGATAACTTGCTCATCTATGGCACGCCAAGAACTTATTGCTATCCAAACCATCCCCGCTGCCACTGCTCACAACATTTTGCCAAATTATGTACCGATATATGACCTCATGTTGAGAATTTGGCCTAAAACCGCCATATGTGAGTCGAAAACAAAGGTCGCCAAAACACCTCGATAACTTGCTCTCTATGGCACGCCGTAAGAACTTATTGCTATCCAAACCATCCCCGCTGTTACTGCTCACAACATTTTGCCAAATTATGTACCGATATATGACCTCATGTTGAGAATTTGGCCTAAAACCGCCATATGTGAGTCGAAAACAAAGGTCGCCAAAACACCTCGATAACTTGCTCTCTATGGCACGCCAAGAACTTATTGCTATCCAAACCATCCCCGCTGCAACTGCTCACAACATTTTGCCAAATTATGTACCGATATATGACCTCATGTTGAGAATTTGGCCTAAAACCGCCATATGTGAGTCGAAAACAAAGGTCGCCAAAACACCTCGATAACTTGCTCATCTATGGCACGCCGTAAGAACTTATTGCTATCCAAACCATCCCCGCTGCTACTGCTCACAACATTTTGCCAAATTATGTACCGATATATGACCTCATGTTGAGAATTTGGCCTAAAACCGCCATATGTGAGTCGAAAACAAAGGTCGCCAAAACACCTCGATAACTTGCTCTCTATGGCACGCCAAGAAGAACTTATTGCTATCCAAACCATCCCCGCTGCGCTGCTCACAACATTTTGCCAAATTATGTACCGATATATGACCTCATGTTGAGAATTTGGCCTAAAACCGCCATATGTGAGTCGAAAACAAAGGTCGCCAAAACACCTCGATAACTTGCTCTCTATGGCACGCCAAAGAACTTATTGCTATCCAAACCATCCCCGCTGCTGCTGCTCACAACATTTTGCCAAATTATGTACCGATATATGACCTCATGTTGAGAATTTGGCCTAAAACCGCCATATGTGAGTCGAAAAAAAAAGGTCGCCAAAAAACACCTCGATAACTTGCTCCTCTATGGCACGGCCAGAAGAACTTATTGCTATCCAAACCATCCCCTGCTGCTGCTCACAACATTTTGCCAAATTATGTACCGATATATGACCTCATGTTGAGAATTTGGCCTAAAACCGCCATATGTGAGTCGAAAACAAAGGTCGCCAAAAACACCTCGATAACTTGCTCTCTATGGCACGCCCGTAAGAACTTATTGCTATCCAAACCATCCTCCTGCGCCTGCTCACAACATTTTGCCAAATTATGTACCGATATATGACCTCATGTTGAGAATTTGGCCTAAAACGCCCATATGTGAGTCGAAAACAAAGGTCGCCAAAACACCTCGATAACTTGCTCTCTATGGCACGCCGCCAAGAACTTATTGCTATCCAAACCATCCCCGCTGTTACTGCTCACAACATTTTGCCAAATTATGTACCGATATATGACCTCATGTTGAGAATTTGGCCTAAAACCGCCATATGTGAGTCGAAAACAAAGGTCGCCAAAACACCTCGATAACTTGCTCTCTATGGCACGCCGTAAGAACTTATTGCTATCCAAACCATCCCCGCTGCTGCTGCTGCTCACACAACATTTTGCCAAATTATGTACCGATATATGACCTCATGTTGAGAATTTGGCCTAAAACCGCCATATGTGAGTCGAAAACAAAGGTCGCCAAAACACCTCGATAACTTGCTTCTCTATGGCACGCCAAGAACTTATTGCTATCCAAACCATCCCCGCTGCTACTGCTGCTCACAACATTTTGCCAAATTATGTACCGATATATGACCTCATGTTGAGAATTTGGCCTAAAACCGCCATATGTGAGTCGAAAACAAAGGTCGGCCAAAACACCTCGATAACTTGCTCTCTATGGCACGCCGTAAGAACTTATTGCTATCCAAACCATCCCCGCTGTTACTGCTCACAACATTTTGCCAAATTATGTACCGATATATGACCTCATGTTGAGAATTTGGCCTAAAACCGCCATATGTGAGTCGAAAACAAAGGTCGCCAAAAACACCTCGATAACTTGCTCATCTATGGCACGCCGTAAGAACTTATTGCTATCCAAACCATCCCCGCTACTGCTGCTCACAACATTTTGCCAAATTATGTACCGATATATGACCTCATGTTGAGAATTTGGCCTAAAACCGCCATATGTGAGTCGAAAACAAAGGTCGCCAAAACACCTCGATAACTTGCTCTCTCTATGGCACGCCAAGAACTTATTGCTATCCAAACCATCCCCGCTGCTTACTGCTCACAACATTTTGCCAAATTATGTACCGATATATGACCTCATGTTGAGAATTTGGCCTAAAACCGCCATATGTGAGTCGAAAACAAAGGTCGCCAAAAACACCTCGATAACTTGCTCTCTCTATGGCACGCCAAGAACTTATTGCTATCCAAACCATCCTCATTATTGCTATCTCCTCGCTCACAACATTTTGCCAAATTATGTACCGATATATGACCTCATGTTGAGAATTTGGCCTAAAACCGCCATATGTGAGTCGAAAACAAAGGTCGCCAAAACACCTCGATAACTTGCTCTCTATGGCACGCCGTAAGAACTTATTGCTATCCAAACCATCCCCGCTGCGCTGCTCACAACATTTTGCCAAATTATGTACCGATATATGACCTCATGTTGAGAATTTGGCCTAAAACCGCCATATGTGAGTCGAAAACAAAGGTCGCCAAAACACCTCGATAACTTGCTCTCTATGGCACGCCCAAGAACTTATTGCTATCCAAACCATCCCCGCTGCGCTGCTCACAACATTTTGCCAAATTATGTACCGATATATGACCTCATGTTGAGAATTTGGCCTAAAACCGCCATATGTGAGTCGAAAACAAAGGTCGCCAAAACACCTCGATAACTTGCTCTCTATGGCACGCCAAGAACTTATTGCTATCCAAACCATCCCCGCTGCCATCCCCTGCTCACAACATTTTGCCAAATTATGTACCGATATATGACCTCATGTTGAGAATTTGGCCTAAAACCGCCATATGTGAGTCGAAAACAAAGGTCGGCCAAAACACCTCGATAACTTGCTCTCTATGGCACGCCGTAAGAACTTATTGCTATCCAAACCATCCTCACTGCGCCTGCTCACAACATTTTGCCAAATTATGTACCGATATATGACCTCATGTTGAGAATTTGGCCTAAAACCGCCATATGTGAGTCGAAAACAAAGGTCGCCAAAACACCTCGATAACTTGCTCTCTATGGCACGCCGTAGAACTTATTGCTATCCAAACCATCCCCGCACTGCGCTGCTCACAACATTTTGCCAAATTATGTACCGATATATGACCTCATGTTGAGAATTTGGCCTAAAACCGCCATATGTGAGTCGAAAACAAAGGTCGGCCAAAACACCTCGATAACTTGTCGCTCTATGGCACGGCCGCCAAGAACTTATTGCTATCCAAACCATCCCCGCTGCGCTGCTCACAACATTTTGCCAAATTATGTACCGATATATGACCTCATGTTGAGAATTTGGCCTAAAACCGCCATATGTGAGTCGAAAACAAAGGTCGCCAAAACACCTCGATAACTTGCTCTCTATGGCACGGCCAAGAACTTATTGCTATCCAAACCATCCCCGCTGTTACTGCTCACAACATTTTGCCAAATTATGTACCGATATATGACCTCATGTTGAGAATTTGGCCTAAAACCGCCATATGTGAGTCGAAAACAAAGGTCGGCCAAAACACCTCGATAACTTGCTCTCTATGGCACGCCGTAAGAACTTATTGCTATCCAAACCATCCCCGCTGCGCCTGCTCACAACATTTTGCCAAATTATGTACCGATATATGACCTCATGTTGAGAATTTGGCCTAAAACGCCATATGTGAGTCGAAAACAAAGGTCGCCAAAACACCTCGATAACTTGCTCTCTATGGCACGCCGCCAAGAACTTATTGCTATCCAAACCATCCCCGCACTGCTGCTCACAACATTTTGCCAAATTATGTACCGATATATGACCTCATGTTGAGAATTTGGCCTAAAACCGCCATATGTGAGTCGAAAAACACAAAGGTCGCCAAAACACCTCGATAACTTGCTCTCTATGGCACGCCAAGAACTTATTGCTATCCAAACCATCCCCTGCTGCTGCTCACAACATTTTGCCAAATTATGTACCGATATATGACCTCATGTTGAGAATTTGGCCTAAAACCGCCATATGTGAGTCGAAAACAAAGGTCGCCAAAACACCTCGATAACTTGCTCATCTATGGCACGCCAAGAACTTATTGCTATCCAAACCATCCCCGCTGCGCTGCTCACAACATTTTGCCAAATTATGTACCGATATATGACCTCATGTTGAGAATTTGGCCTAAAACATATTGAGTCGCAAAGGTCGCCAAAACACCTCGATAACTTGCTCATCTATGGCACGCCCAAGAACTTATTGCTATCCAAACCATCCTCGCTGCTACTGCTCACAACATTTTGCCAAATTATGTACCGATATATGACCTCATGTTGAGAATTTGGCCTAAAACCGGCCATATGTGAGTCGAAAAACAAAGGTCGGCCAAAACACCTCGATAACTTGCTACTCTATGGCACGCCGAAGAACTTATTGCTATCCAAACCATCCCCGCTGCGCTGCTCACAACATTTTGCCAAATTATGTACCGATATATGACCTCATGTTGAGAATTTGGCCTAAAACCGCCATATGTGAGTCGAAAACAAAGGTCGCCAAAACACCTCGATAACTTGCTCTCTATGGCACGCCGCCAAGAACTTATTGCTATCCAAACCATCCCCGCTGCGCCTGCTCACAACATTTTGCCAAATTATGTACCGATATATGACCTCATGTTGAGAATTTGGCCTAAAACCGCCATATGTGAGTCGAAAACAAAGGTCGCCAAAACACCTCGATAACTTGCTCTCTCTATGGCACGCCGTAAGAACTTATTGCTATCCAAACCATCCCCGCTGCGCTACTGCTCACAACATTTTGCCAAATTATGTACCGATATATGACCTCATGTTGAGAATTTGGCCTAAAACCGCCATATGTGAGTCGAAAACAAAGGTCGCCAAAACACCTCGATAACTTGCTCTCTATGGCACGGCCAAGAACTTATTGCTATCCAAACCATCCCCGCTGCGCCGCTCACAACATTTTGCCAAATTATGTACCGATATATGACCTCATGTTGAGAATTTGGCCTAAACCGCCATATGTGAGTCGAAAACAAAGGTCGCCAAAACACCTCGATAACTTGCTCTCTATGGCACGCCAAGAACTTATTGCTATCCAAACCATCCCCGCTCACAACATTTTGCCAAATTATGTACCGATATATGACCTCATGTTGAGAATTTGGCCTAAAACGCCATATGTGAGTCGAAAACAAAGGTCGCCAAAACACCTCGATAACTTGCTCTCTATGGCACGCCGTAAGAACTTATTGCTATCCAAACCATCCCCGCTGCGCTGCTCACAACATTTTGCCAAATTATGTACCGATATATGACCTCATGTTGAGAATTTGGCCTAAAACCGCCATATGTGAGTCGAAAACAAAGGTCGCCAAAACACCTCGATAACTTGCTCATCTATGGCACGCCAAAGAACTTATTGCTATCCAAACCATCCCTTGCTGCGCCGTAAGAACTTATCACAACATTTTGCCAAATTATGCCAAATTATATATGACCTCATGTTGAGAATTTGGCCTAAAACCGCCATATGTGAGTCGAAAACAAAGGTCGGCCAAAACACCTCGATAACTTGCTCTCTATGGCACGCCAAAGAACTTATTGCTATCCAAACCATCCCCGCTGCTACTGCTCACAACATTTTGCCAAATTATGTACCGATATATGACCTCATGTTGAGAATTTGGCCTAAAACCGCCATATGTGAGTCGAAAACAAAGGTCGCCAAAACACCTCGATAACTTGCTCTCTATGGCACGCCAAAGAACTTATTGCTATCCAAACCATCCCCGCTGCGCTGCTCACAACATTTTGCCAAATTATGTACCGATATATGACCTCATGTTGAGAATTTGGCCTAAAACCGCCATATGTGAGTCGAAAACAAAGGTCGCCAAAACACCTCGATAACTTGCTCTCTATGGCACGCCGTAAGAACTTATTGCTATCCAAACCATCCCCGCTGCTACTGCTCACAACATTTTGCCAAATTATGTACCGATATATGACCTCATGTTGAGAATTTGGCCTAAAACCGCCATATGTGAGTCGAAAACAAAGGTCGCCAAAACACCTCGATAACTTGCTCTCTATGGCACGCCCAAAGAACTTATTGCTATCCAAACCATCCCCGCTGCTGCGCTGCTCACAACATTTTGCCAAATTATGTACCGATATATGACCTCATGTTGAGAATTTGGCCTAAAACCGCCATATGTGAGTCGAAAACAAAGGTCGGCCAAAACACCTCGATAACTTGCTCTCTATGGCACGCCAAGAACTTATTGCTATCCAAACCATCCCCGCTGTTACTGCTCACAACATTTTGCCAAATTATGTACCGATATATGACCTCATGTTGAGAATTTGGCCTAAAACGCCATATGTGAGTCGAAAACAAAGGTCGCCAAAAACACCTCGATAACT